>CM064879.1:46081135-46232538 GCA_003313485.2 Penstemon barbatus | reverse complement strand
TTTGCATGCTACATGCAATCCAAACGCTTAAGCATAAGGCTTCTTGAGACAATTTCTTCTTTACTTATTAAATGCAGGGCATTCACATTAAATAAGACAGAGAAATTCATATCTCTATGGAATTGATCCTTTCTTGGATTTTCCATATAGTCTTTGTACTTAGATTTGTGAATTTCAACATCTACTTTTCTTTATCTACTTTAGATACGTATCGCCAGTACGTGAGATGCAATTCCAAATCTATTCATGGAGAATTGCGTGATTAACACGCTTTCGTCTGTGCTTCTCTGATATTCTTATATCAATCTTGATGTATAGAACATCTTTTGTTACTTTTCGAACTCAACTGTACTCCCACTGATCCTTTTGCACAAATGGAATCCATATGCCTTTTGACAATTCAACATTCTTGATTGACTTATCAAGTTGCATGTTCCAATTCGGAAAAAGTCATAGATTGACCTTTGGATTTGAATAGAGATCATCTCATCAATTGTGAGATGCAGAATCCATTTCCAATAGTCATATCTCGGTAGTCAACAACCACCTTTCTATGGCTAATAGTTTCAAAATGGGTTTTGACGTTTTAAATGGAGAGAAGGTATTTTCATAGATCTTTTAAAAGACTTTTGAATAATCACTTATCGCCATTTAGCGAGTCAAACTTATCACTTTGAATCTTATGGCTTCATGCCATATCCCTTGATTTATGTCTAAACATATTTTTCTTTGTAATCTTGGATTAAATATCTAATCACTCAATTTCGTAAAATGGAATTGTGAGTTCCTTACGAATTTGATTAGATTACTAAGAATTTGTGCAAAAATCGGTTCATTGGGTTTCGGGGTTTACTCCCACTATTTGTGGGGATGGGTCCAATGTCTTTTGGACTTCATCAAGTTTTTATGACATTCCCTTATTTCCTTTGACAAAATATTCGTCAACATAGGAATAAGCTACTCACGAGATACTTTCGTTTCTCGTTGTCATAGAACAGGTATCCAATGGATTTCTTTGGATACCCCACAAATATTTGTATGAATCGGATCTACCATCGAATTTCTCATATATGGGTATTCTCTCATTTCATAAATGATTTGGTAGTGTAAGAACTTTCTTCGGAAGGCACTACACCAAGTTTCTTGAAGAGTCAGGAGAGGCTATCCCCTTAATGTGAATGAAGGAAGTTTAGCAAGATCATAGTTGTGAATCGAACTAGGTTCGACCCCCTTCTTGATTTGCTTCATGAGAATTCTATTCTCGTTTTAGATAATCGTGGAATTAATTGCTTATGTTTCAGCAAGCTTGATTAGATCAAAAATGCTTTTGTCATAATGCATTTAGTTGCTTCATTTCCAAGACGTCTGTTGAATTGCTTCAATAGTCTCAGAATTGTACTTCAATTATGACACATATACTTTGACGATTAAGAAATCGTAAGTATATTTGAAGTAACGTTCTTCTTGAACTAGTGCTTTTAGTTCTTCCACGTTTGTCCTAATGGATTGAATCCATTCGGTTGAATTGTTTGGAATGCTAAATATTCCATTAATTTAGGTTATCAATCCTTCAAGATTTGAAAGTTATGAATTTATCCAAGTTCCTTATTTCAAGAACAATAGAAAAAAGCTTCCCTTTCGTATCTATCTTCAGGAAGAATGTCCAAAAAGAACATTTCAATCGTGGACGATTATCTTGCCACGTTTTTCGATTCAGCGTATAGTTTTTCGTAGTTTTGATTTGTTTATCATTGTATTTATTTCTATGCTTTAAAGCATCAATATTTGTACAAAGTTAAATAGCTTTAATTAAATAAATTCCATTCTCAATGGTAAAGCAATAATGTCTTGTACAAAAATTTGAAATAAAATCTCAAAGACAAACTAAAACTAAAGACTTATGCTAATACGAAAAACTAATATCTCTTTATGCAAAGTTCTAGGTCTAGATAGTCCTTGACCCAATCCCTGAAGTGATTCTCCCTTATCTCTCTATGCATTGATTGCATCCTCCTTTTAAGGAATTTCTTCCTTTTAGGTCGAGAGGGAACACCATCATCACCTGCAAACACTTTTACAGACATGAAAGTTCTATCAGATGTCTTACATCATAAAGAATTTAACAGGTGTATAACTTAAAAGTCATACCATTGTTAATTCTGTTCAGGAATTTCTTTCCAGCATAATCCTTCATTTGTTCTTCGTAGTCACACATATGGCAGCTCCACTCATATAGACCATATCCAAGTAGATGGACATCCTCATATTTGTCTAACAACTCATGCAAGTGTTTTGTTTCAATTCCATCAAACGGAATATCACAATGTTGCAAGAAATGATCGAAGTCTTTAGACAAGCCATTTAGAGTAATGGTTATCTCATCTTCTTTAGATATTCGAGTTCCAAACTTTCTGAGTCGTTTGAACATCTTGGCTAAGTAAGAACAATATTCTCTAACATTGCCAAACTCATCCATGTTTGTCTCATAGAGTGAATAGCTCATAAAGTTCCCCAAAGTTTGTTCGGTTTGAAAACGTAACACAACTCGTTTGAATGGGACAGTGGATGGTGAATGGCTAAAAAATAGACAACATATAAGCAGACAGGTTTAACATTAATACTTATAATTAACGAAATTTGGACTTTTTATCGAAAAAGTTCTCCCACTATTTTATCGAAACTGTGACCCCTTCTAGTTTCGGGAAATTCTATTTCCTAGTAGGTCTTGACGTCCCAGCAGCAATTAATTGTACCCACGACTCGTGGCCATACAATTAATTCCCTAGGTAGGTATACATATTACCAATTGTGTCTACCACACAACCTTCAAGCTATTTTGCCTCGTTTTTCGCATTTATCTAGCACTGCTACATCATAAATGTTACTACGCGTTTAAGTCTAACCCATTAATCGTGATAAGCAACGGGCCCGGTCGTGAACTCCCCGTAACTAGTTATCGGTCGATATTCACATCCCGACCAATCCCTACCCTTGTCGTATTTAGTTAAAAATAGGAATCGAGGAATTTCGTGTATTGCCCCTTTCTTCGACTCGGGTGCCAGACTCTGGATCACCTTTATCGATAAGTAGACAACTTACACTAGTCCCTATTAATGGAAGGCTTGGATCTATAAAACTTCATTCTATAGTTTACCCAATATGACTTAATATTTATTCGAGAGGGGATTTTCGGTTTTGAAAGTTTGAAGAAACTCTCCTCGAGATCTCACCGTTTCAATTATGCTTTATCTTTTATTACGATCTAGATACTAGCGCGCATATACACAAGCAATCATAAATCGACAAATAAATAAAAGCCATACAAGCCTAACATGCATGCTACCACAATATGTTTTCGATCGGGAGCCTCCTATGCAGGCCATCATCGAGCCAGTGATGTTGGCCTTATTGGTCAATCTAAAGGGGTTCAAACAGGCCTATGCTATTACACAATGTACCACGCATACGCGGCCTTCAATTCTTCATGGGCTCCCACCTTGCTTGTAAACGGGCCTCCATCCTAGACTAGGAAAGCAGTAAAGCCCTATTCTATTACAAAGGCTCAAAGTGGCCCAAAACAATAACAGGCTCGCAGGCCCAATAAAACCAAACATTAAATTAAACCAATCACATCTACCCTAAGGTCAAGGCTCGGCGCGATCGAAAACCATGTAAACAGTTCACGTTGAGCAAGAAACATGTAAACATCTTTTACTTTCTTTCTTAATTTTAAAACTACCTTTTAAAACTAACTTCCTATTGATTTCTTACTTTTAGTCACTACTAATTATGACAAGAAAAATTCTCGGATAAACAAAACAAGTTTTCTTTAAAACAGATCCGGATTTTCAACTTTTGAAAAATTGCAGTTCGGCCCCTGTACTTTCGGAAATTGCACTTTTAACCCCAAAACTTTTGAAAAGTTACAAAACACCCCAAAACAGTTTTCGGACAGAAGGACCAGAAAATAAAGATTTTGAATCCAGAAAATATTTCGAATTGCAAACTGACCCCTCAAATTTCGGAAATTACAAAATAGCCCATAAATTTTCGAAAATTGCAAAATGGTCCAAAAACCCGTGCGATTAGAATTTCATAATCAGCCCATAAATTTCTAAAATTTCTAGAAACAGAAAAATTGATTTTCAGCCCTAATTTTCAAGATTTGCGATTATTGCAAAATAGTCCTGATTTTTCGAAAAACTATAAAAACGTCACAGATCCGGAAAAACAGTTTTACCCAATTATAGATCTAGTCATAACAAGTAAGAATCAATCGACAGAACATAATTCTAAAGTGTTTTCATACACATAATCAAACATATACGATAAACACATTATGTTCAGGCTTTTACGTATAATAAGTATGGAGTTGGCTCTGATACCACTGTTGGGTTTGTGCCTCGATTGTCAATACAACAGAGTGCGGAATTTAAAAATTTTTCAAGACACACCCACAGTCCCATAAAAAAAGTCTCCATATTATGTATACGAAAAGCAAGAAACGAACGCAAGCATAAACAAAACATAGGGGGTTAATCGAAATTACCTCACCACAGCTCGGTGGTGGTTACCTCCAGGCTTCATGTTCGATTCACAATATAGTGATCCAAGTGTCTCACCTCCAGAATGTATCCACACCAACTGGATTGTAGCAACACTTCCAAGTCGTAGGCTAAGAACTGGAACTTGAAAGTTTGTCAACAAAGGTACTTCTGAACTTGATCAGGACTTTGATCTAGGTTCGGGTTTGGAGATCAACTGGAAGAAGACCAAACACGCAGGGCTTATGCGGCTGGATTTGGTTCGGCCAAGCTTGGATCGGCCAGGTTAGGTTCGGCCGAGCTAGGATGGGCGACTAGGGTTCGGGGCGAAATTGTTTGGGGCGATTTTGCAATTTATAAAACTTGTTTCAAAAATCAGATTTTTCTTCTCTCAAAAATCGGCTACTTTATTTTTCTCAAAAGTTTTGCAGGGTTTTCTCTTGTGTGTAAATGAAGAGAATGGAAGAAGGTATTTATAGGAGAAGAGTCCTACTCCTATAAGATATCTTTTCCTTGTTCATCAAATCTCTTCTTCCTTATCTAACAAGGATTCTAAGATTTGATATATCTCTTCTTACTTATCTCCCAAGCTTAAAAAAAAACTTCCTTTTCCTTATCTTCAAAAAATCGCCCCTATCACTTCTTATTTGTGATAATTACAAATCGACCCCTTTGTCTTTTTAATTGGCTAATCCGAAAATTACCAATTAAATTTATTCTTCCAAATTAATTAATTAACCACTTTAATTAATTTCATAATTAATCAGATAACCCTTAATTAATTAATTGAACATTAATTAATTAAATATCTAATTAATAATCTCTTACTTGAATTAATGCTTTAATTCAATAACTTTGATTTAACAACTTTAAATCTTTCACATTTCCCTTAATGACTGTCACTGTCCAATTGTATTGTGTGTGACCCTCTGGGTTCACCATCAATTGGCAGTAGGCCCACGACTCTCGTGATTTAATTAACGAGCAATTAAATGCTCCGATCAACTTTAAACTATCTTTAATTGACCACTCCAGAATTAATTTCCTTATTAATTCAGGAGTACCTACACTTCATGGTCGATGTCTAGCCACAAGCCCATGAAGCCCAACTTCAGGTGAATTGATATTTGTGAACCTCACCTATTATAACTGCCATGTACATACGGTCCTTCCATGACTGATTTCCCGACCGAGACCTAGGGTGTGTGAATTGATCGGCACCTCTAATTATCTCGATTCTGTACTTTCTAATTCAGGATAGTAATTCCAGTGTGACTGCTAAATTTGGAAGTCCCCTCCAAATTCGTCACTGACCGTGGCCACGGGTTTCTCGGAACTATTATCGAAGAACGTACAGGAAATTCTCCCACCTTATCAGGATGAGTCGATGGATCCTTTCTTAGTACTAACCACTCGCGTACACTTCCGTACGCACCCAACTTAGGCATGTTATGACCAAGCTAAGTGGCCTATACCTAAATCAAAGTACGCACTTTCATGCACCGAATTCGCCCTAGCACTTCAAGTCTAAGGACTAAATCGTACACTATTATAATCCTTGAGAAACATCCCATCACCGATATGCGACATGCGCTTCCACAATGGGTTTCTCTGTTCGGGTCGTTCGATGCATTCGATCCTCTATCGAACCACCTAGTCATATGCACTGGCCTCAAATGCCTTGTTCATGAAACTACAACAAATTCACTCCATGTGAATCATGCATAATCGTACAAGTCTTGACGATTCATTCGATACCCCGTCTCGATATGAATCTATGACTTGGAACGTTTTCGAGATCACGACCTTTGAGACTGTTTCATGATAAGTGCACTCAGTACTGAAGTGTATAGTCCCATAGTCTATTGTGAACTCAGGATTTCATCCAATCGCTTAGATAGGTTCGCGAGAGATGAAGTTGGCCATTGTTTAATTCACGTACTATGAATAAACGGGCGTATTAATTATAAACCATAAGAAGATAGTCCTTAAACAAGCTAATTTAGATTGGCTTGCCGGGCACTATTCTATCACCAGCCTACAAAAGTAAAGAAGTGGACTCATCTGATGAAGCCACATTACTCAACAAAAAGGAGTACACAGCTGGAGACATTGCATTGCTGATGAACAACTTCAAGAAGTTCTATAAAAGAAAAATGAAGAACAAATACAACAATGCTTCTACTTCTAACCATACTTCTTCTTCTCAAGATAAGGATTCTTATAAATCCAAAATGATGTGCTATAATTGCAGGAAATTGTGTCATTTCATCAGAGACTACACATATCCTAAAGCTGAGAAATATACAGAAGAGGAAAAGAGAATCAGAAAAGAAAGAAAACATCAGAAAGGCAAGGTGCTGTTAGCAGAAGCTGAAAAGCTAGCTGCTATCTACTCATTAGATTCGAATTCAGACACTTCTGATGAAGAGTCTTCTGAAGAAGAGAGACCTGCACTTCTCTGCCTGATGGCCAAGGAATCTGATGACTCTGAGGACCCGTTTGTTTACATGGGAATGGCATATAATTTGGCAATCTAATTCTTTGGAATCAGATAATATTGTTTGGACAATTTTTTTGAAATTTGGGAAAGGAAATATATTCCTACAAATCAGGAATCTTGCCATGAATATATGGGAATGTGAAACCCAACTTTTTTATGGTATTATGATTCCTTTCCTGAAGGATTTGATACTAAAAATAAAAAATACATTATTACCCATACATTCTTTCTTAATTTTCTTAATTATGATAATTCTATTTTTCTTCTACTTAATATTTCTCTTCCATAGCCATTGTTTTTTTTGTTTCTTGCGTTCTTTTTCTTCTTCAACTGCTTAAATCACATTATAAATTATCACGTTCATTTACCTACTAGTTGAATCTACTGAAATAATATAAAATATTGTTTAAATGTGAATTGATTTGAAAATATGTATATAGTTTATAAGCAAAATCCAAGGCTTATGCTTCATAGCACATTGATTCCAAATTGTACGCTTAATTTTGTTATTGCTTTTGAAAGTGTTAACGTATTTATAACTATTATCACACAAAAGAGGTTCGAGTCCGCTTATCTCCAACTCGTGAACCTGCTATTTCAGTTGCCGTTGAAGGAAGAACCGATGTTCTTTTGTGGTGAAGCTCGTCTCTCTCCAGGTCATGAAAAAATAAGGTCTCAAATTTTTGTGATAGTTACAACTATTGGATTATTATCATAATATATATATATATAGCTGCAACTATATACGATTCTCCTCTAACACTAATTTCTTTTATGTTCTTTAATTTTTACTATATATTAATTATATTATATGATATAATATATACATTATTAATTGATATATTATCCATATTTTTTTAAATAAATATATTTTAGTAATACTATATAATAAATGCCGCTTTAAATTGCTTTTTATTTAATATATGGATGGGGATGTTTTTATGAACTCTTTAATAATATGTCCATTCTTCGTCATTACCAAACATGTGAAAAGGAATTAAATTAATTTCCTTGGTACAATTCAATGTGATACCCAAACACTATAATGGAATCATATTTCTGGATATCAGATTACTAGAAATCAAATATCCAAAATCAGATTCCATTCCCGTCAAACAAACGGATCCTGAGGATGATGATGTAACTCCTCTTGACAATGAATTATTTAATTCATTTGAACAAATGATGCTTAACAATACTACTATTGCTGAAGCATTTAGTAAGCTTAAGGAAGAGATGATATTGCTAAGAGAGTAAAACGGCTCACTGAAACTTAAAGCTGAAAAGCCAAAAGAATCAGCTGAGTATAAACTGCTTGAGCAAGAGAATGAATCTCTGAAAGCTGAATGTGAAGTCCATAAAGGAAAAATCATGGAACTTGGAAAGTTAATTGAGTCTCATGAAAAGTCATCTGTTGCATCCACTCTTATCTCTAGTAAACAGAAGACACCTTTAGAACAGGATAAGTTAGAACTGAACCATACTGAAAAATTTGTATCAGCTGACAATAGTAAGGTCATTTTGTATGTTCAGACTACTAAACCTGCTTCACCTGAGAAAGTATTAAAAGAGACAAAAACTCCTAAAGCTAAAAACAACAAAGAGCCTAGTGTAGGTAAACAGACTGGTAAGTCCAAACAGAAGAATCCTAGGAAGTCTTCTGATAAGACTAAAACCAATCAAACTAGTAAAACTAAGTCGTCTGTTAATGAGCAAGCATCTAGTAAACCAAAGAAGCATAAAAACAAGAAAAATCAAAATGTTTGGTATGGAAATGAGTCTTATTATGTGCAACCTGCTGCATATCCTCCTATGTATCATGCAACTCAATTTCCAACTTACTATGCACCATACCCTGCTCATCCAATGCATGCATATCCTGCTTATCATGCATCTTATTCTGCTTATGAACATTATCCTTATCATGCTGATTATCAACAACATAGCAAATCTGATGAACGTGATAAAGGCAAAACTGTTCATGCTCCTGTTGAAACTCAGAAACCTAAGAATCCTAAGACTTCAACATCTTGGGTTGTAAAATGTGGAACTAATCTTTCAGGACCCTCTCAATAAGTGTACCTAAAACAATTTTATTTTGTCTTGTAGGTTAGGATTAGGAGTAGGAGTAAAGTAATTTTACGGGCACATGAGCGGCACTAGCTGAATTCGTCCGAAAAGTTGATGACAAAACTAAATGTGTCAAGATTGTGTAAATTATGGTATGAAATGTGTATTTTCAAAAAGTTTGATACCAAATATTTTTTTTAAACTAAAATTTAATATCAAAAGCGTTTTTTCCTCGTTACTTTATCTGAAAATTTTATTCTTATTTTAACTTTAACTCGTAATTTCAACACGACGTAGTTGAGAATCCAATTGGATTTGTCAATTCTAATTTTCCAAACAATGTTCTCACGTCAATCGATTGCAGTTGTTCGAATTCGGATCGATGAGATACATTAGGGGTGAGAAATCATTGTATGGGCCATGCATGCACTCTGCATTTGGAGGCAAACATGCAATGATCACACTACCTTACAGCCATAAAAGTAGTCTTTCCACTAAGCATGCCAATGTTCAACTAATTAAGAATATTCAAGTAGAAAACTAACAAGTTGCCCCGAATGTTGTAACTTGTAACGTGAACATTTTTACTTACTTTACACGTACATATATTGTAATACATTGAACCCAATGTAGTTGGGCAAGTGAATTGCGATTCCTAAAAACGAAATTGAAAAGTGAAATTGAAGTTTGAATTCCATTGAAAACACCATAAATACTTCAATTTAGTAAATAAAAAAAATTGTAATATATTGAATCAGATTATGATATATATATATATATAAAGAAAAAAGAAGTTTCATAAATTGTAAGAAACATTTCTAGTAAATTAATTTTTAATTTTTCTCGAACTTCAATTGTGGTAAAATGCTAATCTCAATTTTGATTAATTACCAAATAGAGTACTAGTAAATTAATGAATTCATTTGTCATTTTAGTTTTATAGAATGTATGTATTGTACGGTAAAATACGGATTATAATATTTTTGGTGCTATAACCAATGTTTTCAGAATCGGATCAGACAATGAATTGGTGAGCCGACTGCCATTGGTTTTACTGGTCGAACTGCTGGTCATCATAATAATGTAATAAATATATTTAATTTAAAGTTTTATAATATGTATAAAATTTAAACATTATCCTACAAGGATTAAAAATATATAAAATCTTATAACATATTTAAATTAAATCATATAAAATTTATCTAACGTACATCATAACGGCAATATTATACTAATTTGTAAGCTAATATAAATATTAAAGCCATAAAAGTAGTCTTTCCACATAAGCATGCCAATGTTCAACTAATGAAGAATATTCAAGTAGAAATCTAACATGACGCCCCGAATGTTGTAATGTGAACATTTTTACTTAAGCTCAGTTCCGTGCCCCTGATTAATTTTAGGTCCAAATGACAATTTGGTCCAATAAATTAATAATATCCAATTACATAATTGGATTTGTTGATTTAATTGTGGACTCAACCCAATTAAATAAAATCCTGTTTGGTCCAACAAATTAATAAGGTCCAAGTCCAATTGGAGTTAAATTCCTATTGTACCCCCATAACTTTAAAATCCAACGATTGATGAGCTCATTGATTTTTGGACGTCTGATCTAGGTTTGGAGACATGGGTTGAATGGAGTTCTAACATTTGAAGAAAATAATCTATTTCACACATACTATAATTTTTTTTTATTATGAACCTCAAATTCACTCACACCTAATGTAACTACTTGTTCGTAAAAAATCATGTTAATAACAACTTTTACTCGAGTATAATTCTCACTTTTTTCTTGTGTATTTCAACATATCTAATTTTATAAAGAAAAAAAGTTATGAACAAAATATCACCAAATTTTTAATAAAATTAGGGCAAGAATACAAAGTTATGCCATATCAACATGAAGCACCACTTCATAAAAGCATGATACCAAAAAATTACACAGCTTTCAAGTGCCTAAACCACATACCATAAACAAGTGTTCAAGTATCTCTTAGCAAAAAATAAGAGTACCATTTACGGTTTACATTCACGTGAGGATTGCACATATCTCACACAAGCCAAAAGATATACCATCAAGTTTCATGTCAATTTACCACTTCACATCTAATTCATCTTGCCTTATAAAATCAAGTTTGCTTGGATTTCGCGGTTGCGTTGGGATGAACGCAAAAACAAGCTAGCATGTTTGGGATTGTCAATTTGTTTGAAGCATAGAAGATTCATGTCTTCCTTTGATATCCCCGACACGCTTTCGAGTGCTGCCAATATTTTGCATGCCTTTTCGTTATTCGTATTTTCTTCTTTGAAGTAAATGAATATTTTTATAGCTTACAAAAACCACTATATATACGAAAAAGTATACCATTAGGAACCAAGAAATATTAAGCTTCACAATCTTAATCACATGTATAAATAGACACTCAAGAAAAAAAAGTATATCACACGGCATAAACATAGTAAAAAATATGAAATCACCCATAAATTGTTTGTAGTAATTTCATCAAACACATCATGTGCATAAATATAAACTATGAACATAACCTTTCAAATAAACCCAAAAGAATATGTTTTAGCTTACAAAAACCACTATATATACGAAAAAATATACCATTAGGAACCAATAAATATTAAGCTTCATAATCTTAATCACGTTTATGAATAGACACTCAAGAAAAAAAGTATATCACAAAGCATAAACATAGTAAAAAATGTGCAATCACCCATAAATTTGTTGTAGTAATTTCATCAAACACATCATGTGCATAAATATAAACTATGAACATAACCTTTCAAATAAACCCAAAAAATGCAAACAAATACTAAAAATACCTCAAGTTGTGCGCGGCTATGTGGTTGGTAGATGAGAAACTTCAAGTTCACAATTCTACACACAACAATGAAATTTAGAGCTCCATTAACAACCACTTTACCTCAATTGAAGAAAAGAGCTCAGAGAGAGAAATATTTTTTAGGGTTCATGCTTTTTACCTTTGGGCGGGAGAGAGATGAGTGAAAGTGAAAAAAAATTGTCTCAATTGTATTTCTTATGCGGCTGATTTTTTTATGGCAAATTTTAGGTAATTTCGATCAAGTATATGGTATAGAAATTATTAATTTGGCCCAAATTGTATAATATTTGGGTTGAGCAGCAATTATAATTGACCCAATTACACAGGTTGGCCCACCAAAACTCCAACTAACACGGGCTGCCCGTGAATATAATAGGTTGAACCGAACAGAATATAGGCCCCGATTATCAAGCCCAATTGTTGCAATCTGGGCCTAATCAAGGCCACCGAACAGGGCTTTACTTTACCCGTACATATATTGTAATACATTGAACCCAATGTAGTTGGGCAAGTGAATTGCGATTCCTAAAACGAAATTGAAAGGTGAAATTGAAGTTTGAATTCTATAGAAAACATCACAAATACTTCAATTTAGTAAATAAAAAAATTGTAAAACATTGAACCAAATTATTATATATACATATATGTAAAGAAAGAAGTTTCATAAATTGTAAGAAACATTTCTAATAAATTAATTTTTAATTTTTCTCGAACTTCAATTGTGGTAAAATGCTAATCTCAATTTTGATTAATTACCAAATAGAGTATTAGTAAATTAATGAGTTCATTTATCATTTTAGTTTTATAGAATGTATGTATTGTACGGTAAAATATGGATTATAGTATTTTTGGTGCCATAACCAATGTTTTTATAATCAGACCAGACAGTGAATTGGTTAGCCGATTGTCATTGGTTTTACTGGTCGAACCGCTGGTCGTCATAATAATGTAATAAATATATTTAATTTAAAGTTTCATAATATGCATAAAATTTAAACATTATCCTACAATGATTAAAAATATACAAAATCTTATAATATATTTAAATTAAATCATATAAAAATTATCTAACGAGGGAGTTGCACTTTTCATACCAAACTTTTACCTACTTTATACATTTTATACCACACCTTTCAGAATGACACATTTCATACCAAAATCAATCAACCTTTTTCAATTTTCATACCACCGTTAAATTTTGGACGGAATCGAACACGTGCGCCGCACGTGTCCGTTAACTCACTTAAAAATAAAAAGTCGGGCAGGAGTTATGAATTTTACTTTTCATACCAAACATTTACCTACATTATACATTGCAATACCACACCTTTCAGAATGATACATTTCATACCAAAATCAATCAACCTTTTTCAATTTTCATACCGACGTTTACTCACACACAAAAAAAAAATAATAAAAAATAAAAAATTCGCGGGCACTATACTACCACATATGCTATTCTTAATTTGAGGAAACTGTAAAAAATCATATGATAGATGACATTCCCGTTTCTTTTTTGAAAGGGTAAGTATCTCAAGTTTGTCACTTTTTTACAATTAACCCCTTGCCCCCTAAATGTTCCAATTTTACCTTTGGGTGTTATTAGTACTAATAAATATGTAAAAAATTGAAATAATATTTAAATTTATGGATGAATTATATCAATTAATGAATATGATGATTTTGAATTGAAACTGTAGTACCACATAGCGTCTTCTCAATTTGAGGAAACCGTAAAATCATATTATCGATAACATTCCTGCTTCTTTTTCGAAAGGGTACAAAATATAATTAAATATGGATTTCTCTTCTATGAAAATCATACTCTATCATAATTTTGTAATTTTTCTGCCAAATTTTAAGATAATTCATTTACCAAAAAAACCCCACGTGTTTGTCACTTTCTTATAATTAATTCCTTGTTTCTAAAATGTTACAATTTTGACCATTGATTTTGAGCTGAAAATATCAATTATGGTCTACTCAGTTTGGGAAAACCATAATAAATAGTAAAATTGAACTTTTTCTGCAAGTTTTTCTGTATAAATTTACGGGCAATTATGAGTTTTATTAATTTATGATTGATAAGAAAATTTTGAATTGAACCAGTACTACCACATATGGTCTTATCAATTTGAAGAAACTGAAATACATCACGTTTTTTGAATTGATTAGATTATTTTCGAAAAGGTAAATTACGAATAACTCCACGAGAAAAGGCCTACTTACAAAATTACACCCCACATATTGGTTGTGACAAAAAAAACTCTCAGATTAGGATTTTATTACTGGATGATTCTGTTTTTAATTAAATAATAAGTAATCAATAAAAAAAATCCTCGGTTGGTCGGCCATCGCGAAGCTACTACAGGGGGGGGGGGGTATTTGCAATGTTACCCAATTGGTTTTTCCCCCAGTTTGCAAAAAACGGATAATGAAAGGAAATTGATTCTCTCCCCCCTCCCCCCAGTTTTCTGCCCTATTCAATTTTTTTTGGTGAGTTAACGTCGGTATGAAAATTGAAAAAGGTTGATTGATTTTGGTATGAAATGTGTCATTCTGAAAGGTGTGGTATGCAATGTATAAAGTATGTAAATGTTTGTTATGAAAAGTGAAATTCATAACTCCTGCCCGAATATTTTTTTTTTAAGTGAGTTAACGGACACTTGCGGCACACGTGTCCGATTCCGTCCAAAATTTAACGGTGGTATGAAATTGAAAAATGTTGATTGATTTTGGTATGAAATGTGTCATTCTGAAAGGTGTGTTATGAAATGTATAAAGTAGGTAAAGGTTTGGTATGAAAAGTGCAATTCCCTCTTTATTTAACGTATATCATAACTGCAATATTATACTAATTTGTAAGTTCATATAAATATAATATGATTATATTTCCTTGTAAAAATTTAAAAGTGTAAGTTAAAAATACAACAATCTAAATAATTCATAAATGTTAAAATATGGTTATGTATAAAAGTCTAATATTCAAAATTAAACTTGCATAAATTGATTTGACTCTATCCTAAAAAATAATATTGAAAAGAAATATTTTATAGAACAAATTTTAATAAAAAGTTATTATTTGAGTGTTAACTTTCATTTATAATGTGTAAAATGTTAATTTGAGTTAATTATCTAATTTATAAATAAATCTGGCTACAAGTTTCTATAATTTATAAATTTTTGTACTAAAGGTTCAACAAAAATGATGTAGATAAAATGATAAGGAAGTTATGTTTTATGTAAGAGGTTAGGTGTTCAAATTCCACCTTTTTACAAGAATTTTTAGTTTATTTTTAACATTAAAAAAATTTTAAAAATAGAAAAAAAGGAAAAAACAAAAGGAAAAATCACCAGTTTTGGATCGGTTCAGTCTGGTTTTTGAGTCAGGCGGTTTTAGGGGATAAACCGGACAGGACCAACCTCCGGTTCGCAGTCGAACCTATGGGACCGATCGGTCTGGTCTGATTTTAATAACATTGGTCATATCTATAGCTCACTGGTGTTTCTACCTCGTAACTTTTCGGGCTGGCACATTTGGTGCCACAACATCAACGTTAGTGGCAATTTTAGTGTTAATTTAGGCTCAGTTTCAAAATTGGCCCGAAATTCCCCCATATGCCGACCATGTAACATGAAACTGAAGATTTTGATTATTTAACGTCTTTTTCATTAAAAAGAATACCAAAATTCAAAATTCTAACTTTTCCTATAAAATTCACCAAACATTTCCTAAATTAAATTGTTTCCCGCTTTTGTTTCTTCTCCCAAAATAGAAACATACAAGTAGCCTAATTCTTGGTAGATGGATTTTTTTTTTTAATGAAAAAGGCATTGGGTGATGAAAATTCTTTTCATGTAACATGCTCCACACATAGTGGAAAATCCGGTCAATTTTCATACTTGGCGTCATTTGGCATAAAAATTATTACTGATGTTGAAGTTGCGGCACCAAATGTGTCGGCACCAAAATTTCAGAATAGATACGCTAATGGACTATAATTGTGGCACAAAAAATGCAATAGTCCCATAAACTAATTAATAAAATTTGTCTAGTCAATATTGTTTCAAAAAACTTATCTATAATCAGTGAGGTCAATATTTCAAATCCATGTTCATGACAAAAAAGTTCAACATAAAATAAAGAAAAAATAATATCTTTTAGAAAAAGAATTAATCTAAGGGCCCATTTGGATGGGTGGATTTGAAATGAAGAGGGATTTCAAATGAATGGATTTGAAATTCCAATGATTTGAAATCCATTCATTTGCAATATCTTGTTTGGATAAAAAAAATTTACAAAGGATTTCAAATCCATTCATTTGAAATCCATTGTTTGGTATATATCATTTGTGTTATTCGAAATTCTCAATCATGCCTTATAATTTGCTCTATCAATTCATTCTTGTTGTTGATATCGGGATAAAATCACATTAATCGATTTGGGGCAAAATTATAATTTTTGAAAATTGAGGGACCAAAAGTGCAAATTCGAATTTCAGAAAATTTGGGGCCGAATTGAAAATCTTAATTTTCTGAAAATTTTGGACTGGATTGGAACTCAGGGTTTTTGGGAAATCTGGGGTCAAATGACAATTTTTGAAAATTAAGGGACCAAAAGTGCAAATTTGGATTTTTTAAAATCAGGTGCCAAATTGAAAATTTTAATCTTCTAAAAATTATGGACTGAATTGTAGTTCTTATTTTTCCGAAAATATGGGGTCAAATTGCAATTTTTTAAAATTAAGGGACCAAAAGTGAAATTTTGGATTTCTGAAAATCAGGGGCCGAAATGGAAATTTAAATCTTCCGAAATAAACTGAATTGTAATTCTGGGGTTTTCAAATATTCAGGGTCAAATTATAATTTCTAAAAATTGAGGGACCAAAAGTGTAAATTTGGATTTCTGAAAATCTGGGGCCAAATTGAATTTTTTTAATTTTATGAGAATTCTGGACTGAAACGCAATTCTTGGTTTATAAAAAATCCGGGGTCAAATTGTAAAAATTGAGGGACTGTTGGATGAAGATGAAGATAAAGTGCAAAGAAGATAAGTATTGAAGGGAAGGTTTTGATGATTTCCAAAACATCATAATCAGCTAAGTATGGAAGCTTAGTTCCCTTAGAAGAATTTTGAACAAGTAAAAGAAGACATCAGAAGAGTTCAAAGTTCAAAGCCCAGAAGATTAGTGATCTCATGCTGAAACAGCAAACAGAAGGGTAGGTCATCAGCTGAGTCAAATCAGATTAGTTCAGTATTTGATCAGCATAGTATCTATCAGCAGAGTTGCTTCGATCAGAAGAGTAGAAGAGATCAAGAGATTAGTCCAACGGTAATAAATGCACCGGGTGTAATAAATGCTGGAAGAGAAGGGTAGTAATGGCAAATGATTGAAGAAAACTCTCGGATCAGCAGAGTGCATTTAATGCTGCTACAGGAAAGTACAGTAGAAAAAGGACTGTAGCAGGGAGCCGTTCTGAATCGGGCTAAAAACTATGGATTTGAATTGTGATTTCCTTCAACGGTCATATTTTCAAATCCAAGTATAAATAGAGCTGATTTCGAAGAGAGAGACGAACACAACAACATCTGAGATTTCGCTCGAAGCAGAAATTTTTCTAAGTCTCAAGAAGCTCGAACAGCTCACTCGTCTGGTAGAAGTCATCTGTTGACAGAAACCCAGTTGAAGAAAACAGAAAAATACAATCTGAGTGAATTTGTATTAGCTGAGTGTTGTGAGAAGTTTAAATCCATCTTTGTGAGTGATTTAACTTCAGAGGATAGGTCTTCTTTGTGATTTCCTATTGTGAGCTTATAGCCTTCTCATTAGTTGTTTAGGTATAAGTGGAGAAATATTGTAATCTTTGTGATTATAGTATAACCCAGAATCTACGTGATCTGGAAGAGTGGACTAAAGGATTTTTATCCATATAACCACTATAAAAATTCTTGGTGTTTATCTTGCATTTAAGTTTTCTTGCATATTTTGAAATTGCATAAGTTTACACTTTGAATTATCAAAAGATTTTATAAGGAGTTTTGAAACTGGGGATAAAATATTTTTAAGGACTTAGTCTACTTGTGAAAAACACTTTCAAACATCCGCTGCAAGTATACTCTTGATAAAACTGATTTTCACTGAAATCAGCTAAGTAAACTGTAAGAAGAGTGGTCACTCTGCTGTTCAAGATTTGTTCACGATCAGCATAGTCATCTGACTGTTCTTCATCGGCTTAGTCTGCTGACAGAAGAGTAAAAAGTTTTTAAGTCTAAAATTTTTAGAGGTCTATTCACCCCCCCCCCCCCTCTCGACCTCATCTGACCACTTGGGACCAACAGGGACCAAAAGTGCAAATTTGAGTTTCTGAAAATCAGGGGCCGAATTGAAAATTTATTTTGCTTAAAATACTGGACTGAATTGCAATTCTTGATTTTTCAAAAATCTAGTGTAAAAATTGCAATATTAAAAAATTGAGGGACCAAAAGTGCAAATTTTGTTCCAGAAAATCCGGGTTCGAATTGAAATTTGAATTTATTAAATTCTGGACTGAACTGTAATTTTGGATTCTTAAAAAAGTTGGGGTCAAAATTGCAATTTTTGAAAATATAGGGACCAAAAGTGCAATTCAAAATTTTAAAATAGTAGCCAAATTGCAAATTTTAAGTTTTTGAAAATTCTGGACTGAGTTGCATTCTAGGTTTTTTGAAAATTTGGGATCAAATTGCAATTTTTGAAAATATGCAATGTGGATTTTTTTTAAGTGGATTTCAAATGACTAGTTTTTGGAGGAATTTCAAATCCACTTAAATAGGTTTGAAATCCATTGGACTAAAATCCAGGATTTCAAATGAATGGATTTAATTTTGTATCCAAATAGCGCGATGAATTTGACAAGGGATTTCAAATCCACCCAACTCAAATCCATCAATCCAAATGGGTCCTAAGGGAAACGTTGGATCGGTTTGCCAGTCTTTTTGGTTTTTGAGCTGTTTCGATTGATTTTATATCTTTGGCAATAATTTGTGATTGAACCAATTAGTCCAGCCAGATTTAAAATAATCAAGTGTATGTGTAACTAACTTCATGTACATATATTTTCCATACGTTTACAAAAACGAGGAAGTAATTAAATACTCCCTCAATTCCAAATTATTTGTCAGAAATTTTTTTTTTTAAATTATTTATCGCTTTAGAATTTCAATACAATATTAATTACATATTTTTCTGAGAGAGAATGTAAAGAATATAATTAATATTAAGAAAAACATAAAATAAAGCCATTTTAGGTATATAATTTATTTTTTTCCTAAAATTGAAGGTATTAATTATTAGGTACCTTATATGTATGTGTTTGCGTATAATTTTGCATCGGACAATACATGGCATCAAGGAACATTTGGCATCGAGGGGTCGACGTCGAGGGACTGGCATCGAAGGGTTGACATCGAGGGATGTCTGGCATCAAGGAGTGCCAAAATATTGTTCATTGAAAACCTGTCAGCAGATACCTCGACGAGCCAATAGCTCGATGTAAAATGCCTCGATATGGTATAAAATAAATGCGGGCGTGCCAATGTTTGTGCGTGCAAACATAACGATTTGAAAATAGACATGTTGATATCGGTAAATTGATAAAGTAAGTTGTCCTGATAAGGACATATTGATATCAAAGTAAGTTGTCCTGATAAGGCTGACTTCTAAACGATTGTGACAGAGTAGGCAAACACTACCCCTAGTTCTTTTCTATGCCTGCCTGGCCGCAGGACTTAAATAATTTATGAAAATCTCTTAAGTGCCAAAAACTTATGACCAATCGATGGCCTGCTTAACATCTCAGCGGATTTGAAAATCAGCAAATGCCTTGACAATCAATCAATTTAAATAAACACCTTGACAGAAAACATAATCTTGACAGGAAACAGCATATCAATGGAAATCAATTGACGTAAAGTATATTTATGTAAAAGGGTCAAGACATACGGGCCAAACGACTTTCATTAATAACAAAAGAATATTGGCAAGTTCCCCGATGTACAAATATTACAAAAATATACAAAACGATAAGTCTCCTGTTTCGGCATAATCTGCCAGATGAGTTAATAAGTTTAATATGTTCTGGAAATTGACTCCTTGATTGGCAGGTAAACCCGCCGATGAGTTGATAATGCATGACAAAACAGCTTGTTGACAGAAAGTAACATTGACGACGGAAAACCACCGTCAATGGTTCGCCCAACCTTGATGGGTGACCACCAATCGGGCTCCTGATCAGCGGGTGGCCACTGAAAAGGGCATCGACGGAGCAGATGGCTACTCAGCCGATAGCCGTCAAGCAGATGGCTACTTGACGACGAGCTCATCAGGCAGATGGCTACTCGATGAGTTTGTCATATAAATACGTGGGCACTTACATGACAGTTAACAGCGAGCTACTTGCTGATATGAGTGGTTTCGCTCGAGACAGTGTCAGCTGACGGCGGAAGACGACGGCGGCGGCGGCGGCGGCAAGACTTCAGGCTGTCAGGGATCACTGGTGGCTGAGGAGGGACAGACTGATATCGTGGAGTTGGCAGGCTGATAACTTGACAGAAAACAGCTTGTTATCTTCTTGCTATCAAGGTTTCGCTCGAGACAGCGTCAGCTGACGGCGGAAGACGGCAGCGACGGCGGCGGCGGCTGACTTTGAGCGGCGGCAGCGGCAAGACTTCAGGCTGTCAGGGATCGCTGGTGGCTGAGGAGGGACAGTTGATATCAAGGGATTGACAATTGTTTGCTGAAAAAGAAGCAGCGAGGTGCTGGACTTCCGGTGAGGCGTTGAGCCGATCAGTGTAGACTGAAAAGTTGTTGATTGAGTTGTGTGTGTGTTGCGCGAATGGTGGCTGTTGTGTATTTATAGGTGCTCGAAATTGAGCTGATGGCTGAAAAACTGCTCCCTTGATGGCCAAAAATTGAGGGGCTGATGGCCTATCTTCCCACATCTCCCACTACTTTGTGATTGCCCACTACCTCCACTACTTTGAAGGTGGTTTTCTTCTTTGTTCTTGCTGAAAATTGATGTTAATGGCAGTTGGAGAAGAAGAAACGAGACAATTAAGGAGTTTGTTATTTAGGCTAAATAATTAACCTTATCCTTATCTCCTAATTTAATTACCTTCATATTTAATTAAATAGCCCTTTCCCACGTTCATATAAAGCTTAGTTGGCAGTTAATTTGAATTTTGCCATATCTCTTGACTTCACAACCAACTTTGAGATAAAATAGGAATTGGTTATCTCCCACTTTATTTTCTTGGTTGGAAACTCACGTGGGTATTTCATTAATTAGGTGGCCAATTGGCCTAACCACTATATGGGCCACTTATTATTTATTTAATAATAACATTCCTGCTAATGGGCCATTCTTGGTTCATCTAACTCGGCTGGGCCATGTCATATTGGGCCATTTCGGATCAGTTGGCCTGATAATTGGGCCATTTAACCTTATTTCTTAATTATAATTAATTATCCAATTAATTACTTATTTTGGCCTTTGTTAATTATATGGGCCAATTAATAATACTCGGCCCAATTAATTAACTAATTAACTTAATTAATTAATTATAACAATTGGGCTGTATCTCAAATTGGGCTCGTGACCCGTTTAATTTCGGTCGGATTGATTTCCGGATCAGAGTGGGTCCGATCTTGATCCAAGTCACTTGGCTCGGTTCGGCCCATTGCCGTTTTCCGGCTCTTCATCGAGCTGCTACTCCTCGATTAATCGAGGGTGATTTTTTCGGTACAAACAATGCCCCCCGTAAGTCGTATTCGATGTAATTAATAAAAAAATTAATTTAATCGAATTAGACTTAGATTAAAGTTTTTCTCTCTTTTTTAAAGATGAGAAATTGGGACAATGCTTCATTTAATATACAACCATCGGCTTTATAAAACCGAAACTATTTGTAGAAAATAGACCAAATTACAATGGCCTTGATGATGGCGGATCTCTCGATGTCAGCCAAGTATGGATCTCTTCGATATCAAGATATTATGGATCTCTTTGATATCAAGACATCTCTTGATATCAGGACACCTATTGATACTAGCGCGTCGATATCAGTTGGCCTCTCGATATTGAATGAACTCGATATAAAATACCATATAGTAATATATCGGGGACTTAGCAGTCAGCCAAAATTTTGGCAGCTAACCAAATTCACTTCTTCAAGTGACTGGTCTGATGAACAAAGCCTTATTCTATTTTCTGTTGCTTTGATTGGTAAAATGGCCTGATGGCCATAAACCAGTTTTCCTTTTCCTTAGTAGAATTTCTTTTGGCTTTGTTTATTTTGTGTTTTTCTCCAAAACCGAAACCAAATATGACTAAGTACCAAAAATCGAAGCCATTGATTTTCCAACTCAACAAACAACTTCGCAAGCAAAAACACAACTTTCTTGTCAACCAGACTTAATTGAAATCAAATCAACCCAAGAGACTTAAACGAAATGCCTTGATGTAAAAACTTGAAAATCGGGGAAACAAAAATTTAAATTAAAATAGAAGTATTTGGACAAAACTTAAAAATAAATGCAACTACTAGTATTAATTTTAAAAACTTAGTCTAACAAAACGGAAAGGGAAATAAAAACAAGATTGAAAATAAACTTAACTTATACTTACAAAAGGATCGGCGCATTAAAGTACTCTTTGCGCCGCTCGATTTCCAGCTCCAAAGCTCGTTGATGTTCTAGACACATCGATTCCCAAAGGGTGGGCCTGAACTTTTTCAAGTATCTTCCATTAATGGGGTCTCGACAGAGATTCTCATCTGGTTTTTTCAAGATGTAGCCCCTTCCTCGGGTTATCGAGAAGACTTCATATGGTCCTTGCCACGTTGCACTCCATTTACCATACTTTTTCTCGCGCTGATGAAGTGGCAAAACAGTTCTCCAGACCATGTCCCCGACGTCAAACTGGTTCCTGCGTATCTTTTTATCGTAGCATCGGGCGACTAGCCTCTTTTGTGCCTCGATTTTATCTAACGCGGCAACCCTGACCTCGTCGAGCTCATCGAGCTGTTGGAGCATACTTTCAGTATAATCTTCGGGCGTCAACTCATTTTGCTGCATCACCCGAAGAGATCGGACGTTGATTTCCATCGGTAGAACGGCATCCTGTCCATAAGTCAGTTTGTACGGAGTGGTGCCAGTGCTTGTCCTTTTGCTGGTCCGATAAGCCCACAATGCCTCTGACAGCATCAAGTGCCAAGCTCTTGGGTTTTCATCGATCATTTTCGAGATAATGTCCTTGAGGACTCGATTAGAAGCTTCCGCTTGGCCATTCCCTTGTGCATAATACGGTGTTGAATGGACCAACTCAAAACCCATTGATCTGGCAAACTCCTTGATCTCTTGACCAACGAACATCAGTCACCTGTCAGTGACAATAGTTTGTGGCTGGCCAAACCTGTGAATGATTAACTCCTTGATGAACTTCATCACTTTGGCCTGATTGGCCTGTTTGAGCGGTTTGGCCTCTACCCACTTAGTAAAGTAATTTGTGGCCACAATAATGTACCAATGATGCTTGGAAGACGAGGGATGGATCTCCCCGATGATATCGATGGCCCAGCATCTGAAAGGCCATGGCTTGATTATCATATTCATCTCCTCGACGGGCATCCTCTGGACCACCCCAAATCGTTGGCACTTCTCACAACCTCTTGCCAACTGTACACAATCTCTGACCATTTTTGGCCAGTAATAACCATATCGGTGAAGCAGCCATGCTAACTTGTGGCCGTTTTGATGGGCCCCATAAATTCCTTCATGAGCTTCCATCATATTTCTCATGGCTTCCTGTTGATCGACGCATAACAGGAGCACGCCGTCATGGCTTTTTCTGTACAACTGATCTCCCATCAAGACATAGTTTACTGCCCTGAGTCTCGTCTGTCGAGATGCTCGGTCCAACGGATCAGCCAGATATTTTCTGATCGGCTCTCTCCAGTCATCAGGGTCCTGAAACACACTCAAAACAGTCAGGACATTGTCTCGATACATAAATGACGTACAGTGTCGTCTCCTGACGACGTAGTGAGATTCCTCGACGTCATCAGGGAGATCGATACCAGTCGCCAATTGGGCCAAACTGTTGGCCTCGCTGTTATTTCCTCTCGTTACATGATAACATGTAACATCAACAAACTCCGACAACAAAGACATCGCAGTTAAATAATATTTGTCAAGTGTTGGGTTTCGGCATTTATAAGTACCTTGTATCTGCCTGATAACCAATTGCGAGTCCCCGACGATGACGACAGACTTACTGTCGAGCTCCCTGAGCATTTCTAGTCCGATTATCAAGGCTTCGTATTCGGCCTGATTGTTAGTACATTCAAAGTCAAATTGAATCGATAGTTTAGTTTTTACATTTGATGGAGAAATCAAAACGATACATGCTCCGCATAGTCTGTCGGTTCTAGACCCATCGAAGGCCAAAGTCCATGGCCTGATCTCTACTGTCATCGAATCCAGTTCCTTGAGAACGGCTTGATCAATATCGAGACATGGATGGTCAACCAGAAAATCAGCCAAAACTTGGCCTTTGACTGCTTTCTGCGGTACGTATTGCAACTGATATTCCATCAATTGGATGGCCCATCGACCAATCCGTCCCCTCATCACAGGCTTAGCTATCATATACTTTATCACATCAATACCAGAAATAACTAACACTTTCACAGGCAACATATGATGACGTAATTTCTTGCAAGAGAAAAACAACGCAAGGCATGCCTTTTCTATCAGCGAGTACCTCTGCTCTGTTTCTGTCAAGTGCCTGCTCAAGTAATAGATTGCTCGTTCGAACCCATCCTCGTCGTCTTGTGCCAGAAATCTGCCGACGGTGTCATCCGTGGCAGATATATATAATTTCAAGGGTTTCCCCTTGACAGGCGGCATCATTACAGGCGGCGTTGTCAGCTTATCCTTGATTTCCTTAAACGCCTGCTCGTGCTCCGTTTGCCAGCAAAATTCTTCTTTGTCCTTCAATTTCAACAAAGGCGAGAAGACCTTCGTTTTTCCAGCCAAGTTAGAAATGAACCTCCGCAAAAAGTTGACTTTCCCAAGGAATTGTTGTAATTCCTTCTTCGTCGATGGAGGTCTGGCCGTCAAGATAGCTTTGGACTTATTTTTGTCAATCTCAATCCCCTTGAGATGCACTAAGAAGCCAAGAAAATTGGCTGACGCAACTGCAAACACACACTTCAAGGGGTTAAGCTTTAATTTATGCTTCCTCATTTTGGCAAATGACTTCGCCAAATGTGTTAGATGTTCGTCGTAACTAGACGATTTGATAATGATATCATCGATGTAAATTTTAACAAAGTCATCGATGTACTCACTGAAGATGCAGTTCATGGCTCGTTGATAAGTTGCTCCGGCGTTTTTGAGTCCAAATGGCATCACTTTCCATTGGAAGGTGCCTATCCCGCCGGGGCATTGAAAAGCTAATTTTGGTACATCGTCAACAGCCACAAAAATCTGATCATAACCTGCACTTCCATCGACGGCTGTCAGGAACATATTGCCAGCGGCAGCATCGATTAACATGTCCGCCATTGGCATCGGGTATTCGTCTTTAGGAGATGCAAGATTTAGGTCCCTGAAATCAATGCATATCCTGATTTTCCCGTTCTTCTTCATCACGGGAACAACATTCGCTACCCACTCCAGATATCGGGCCACCTCGATAAAACTGGCCTTCAACAGCTTCTCGATTTCTTCCCTGATCAGTCTGCAGACCTCGACAGACATCCTTCTCAGGGGCTGTTTCCGGGGCAAGTATCCTTCAAGTATTGGAATACGGTGTTCTACCAACTCTCTGCTCAATCCTGGCATCTCGTCGTAATTCCAGGCAAAACAATTCTTGTATTCCTTCAACACTTGTATCAATCGATCCTTCTGGCCATCATCAAACAATGCGCTGATGTAAGTTGGCCTATGATCATCTTCGCTGCCTAACTCAACCTCGATGACAGGGTCCTGTACTTGGATCTTCATGCGGCCCTGACTCATTGACGTTGCAAGGCCGACTTAGTTCCTTGGCTAGACAAGCCATTTCAAGTGGTGTCAGCTTCTTACTCGAAGTGACTTCTTTCGGTCGTCCGTATTTATCCTGTCCAATGAATCTGTAAGGCCCCACGTCATCTCGATAATACGCTGCCTCGACAGCGTTGATCTTGGCGGTGAATGGCCTGTTGTCGGCCATAATGATTTCAGGTTCGGGGGCGTCTCCCCAAATTAACAAGCACTGATGCAGGGAGGACGGTACACAAAGGGCTGAGTGAATCCAGTCCCTCCCTAACAACGCATTATACGAGGTGGCAGCGTCCACCACAAAGAAAGCGATCTTCAAGCTGGTTTTTCCAATCTTTACCTCGACGGGTAAGATTCCTAGCGTATCAGCTTTTCCTCCTGTGAAGTTGCTGACGATCACTTTTGTCTCCATCAGGTCCTCTCTGACCTCACCTAGCTTGTACATCGTCGATGCAGGCATTACGTTGACGGCTGCCCCATTGTCAACCAGCATTCTGTCGATGGGTTTTCCGTCGATATGCCCTGATATGTATAATGGCCTGATGTGTCTGGCCATGAAAGACGGTGGCTTCTGGAATATAGTTTCGATCCTCTGATTCAAATCGGTCGCTTCCTCGTCGTCGACCGAAAACAGTTCCAAATCTTCTGCCATTTGTACTACTGGCATACCCTCATCCCAAAAACCATCAATGGAGTACTCCAGTTCCTCGTTGACGAATTCAACAAGTTCAGAATCAATGGTGTTGCATTCCATCGTCGTCGAGCCGTCTGTCGGCTGACTGATGGCAGCATCTTCCACTGTCTTTGTTTCTTTCTCGATGGTCTATTTTTCGACCTCCTGTTTCCCGACTTCCTGGCCAGTTTTGGCCTCATTTTCCTTACTGCCTTTGTTGTCGTCGAAGATCTCGGCAAATTTTGCCTTGAGATAATTTCCATCTTCTTCGTCAGACAACAAATCATCTTCTGCCATTATCTTTTCCAAATCGATTGTGCCAAATTGGGCTTTCCCCGGTGTCCACTTGGAAGTGTCCACTTGCATCGAGGTATTAGACTTACTGTCGACCCCCTGTTCAGATTTGGCCACTCATGTTCCCTGTTTCAGTTTCTGTTCAGCTGACGGAGGTTTCTTGGCTGATTCCTTCATCGGGGCTTTCCCTTTAGCAACTTCCAGTTCTTTCCGTTGGCGTAAGAAACACCTATATTGCGTTCGATCTCCTGGAAACTTAGGGTGCCTGACGGGAACCCATCGATCCACCTGTGTATCGACGGGGGTGTGGACAGTTTGCGGCCTTGATGAGTCTGGCGGAGTAATTTTTGGTGACGGACCATGGGTCCTGTCTCTACGGCTGGCGGTCGATCTGACCTGCCTGATTGGTGTCTTGTCAGGGGATCTCTCCCTGATTCTGCTGTTTCGGCTGGTACCTTCCTGATGCCGTCGAGGCATCCTGGTTTTAGCCTGTTCCCGGCGTTGTTCCGCCGTTGATGTTGCATGTTCAGTATCTTTCAACGGAGCTGGGACCGGATACGGCCCCATGGGTCGAGGTGGTGGTATCACCTGTGGCTGCGGCGCTGTCTGAGGCGTTGCCTGCGGTTGCGGCATCGTCTGATAAGGATACCCTGACGGCATTACATTTGGCCAAGGCATGTAACGGCTATATAATGCTGGATTGAGGAACAATGGAATTGTTGCCAACTCAGTTTGGCATCTTGCACATAAACCCATCTCCTTGATTACCGGCGAGCGCTCTGGCTCTTCATCAACGTACAAATGTTCACCGGTTGATGGGTCCGTGACCATTAGCACATTAATCCCCACTTCATTTTGTTGGAAATGATTGGTGTCAACCGTCATCGGCTTTGTGATTTTCCAATCCGGGGCAAACCTCAAGATGCCCTTGTCAAGGTGATCCTGCACCATCCACCTGAACACTAGACACTCGTTTGTTGCGTGAGTCCAAACATCATGATTTTTACAATACGTTTTACCTGGTATTTTCATTGACGATGGAATCACGTGATCCCCCTTGAGTCGTAGGATCTTGTCGGCCAACAGCTGATCGAATATGGCCTCTGTCTTTGAGACATCAAAGGAATAGCGTCTCTCTCTGTCAGTCTTATACTCAGCATCTCGACGTACCAAGTTATTTGGCACCTTGATGGTCGGCTGAGGTTCCTTTGGCTTGGCGAGAGCCGGACAGACGGTGTTCTTGGGGCAGACCACCTCTGCCAGTCCGATCTCGATACCCTGTTGCTCAATCGGTCTGCTGACCTGATTGATCTGCTCCTCGTTGGACTCGGCCATGCCCACTTGATAATAATTTCCT
Organism: Penstemon barbatus; assembly: GCA_003313485.2. Lineage (NCBI taxonomy): Eukaryota > Viridiplantae > Streptophyta > Magnoliopsida > Lamiales > Plantaginaceae > Penstemon > Penstemon barbatus. The sequence continues at coordinate 46,204,158 of CM064879.1, read as the reverse complement.
CTGGTATGCCGACTGTTTTCATCTCTTAGCACTCGCTCGTAACGGACCGCATGATCGGTCAACTCAAAAAGGTCTTCGTGGTATTGCGCCATCATAATCTTTCTCAACTCGAAATGCATGCCATGGATGGCAATTTTGATGCATTCCTTTTCTGGCAACGGGATGGCGCAGAACCCTCTGGCCCTAATGAATTTCTTCATGTATTCTTCGACAGCCTGTCCTGTCAGCTGCCTCATATTCGACAGCTCGATGACAGACACCTCGAATGGGTCCTGATAGTGGTTCATCACGAATATTTTTTCCATGGATGGCCAGTCAGGGACCGATCCAGGCTTCAAGTTGGCGTACCAATGGAACGCCATTCCTGTCAAGGAGTTGGGGAACAGTTTCAATTTCAGATCGTTAGTCATGTTGCCACACTCCAAGGAAAATTGAGCAAGATGCTCAGTGGCAGATTGTGATCCTTTTCCCGAAAACAAAGTAAAGTTCGGCGGCCTGTAGTTCAATGGAAACGGCACCTGATCGATGTATTCGGGGTGAGGCTTATTATACCTCGATGCCCTGTTTCCCTGTCTCCTGACAAACATCTCTTCAGCTTGGTTCACCGTCAGGAGGTCTTCTGGACCCTCTGCAGCTCGATGAACAGTCCTGTCATAGGCCAATGGATTGGCCTGATATTGTTCTGGGCCGCATCCGACGGCCTCTGATCGGTCCTCTTCGGACCTGCCCCCCGAGTCTGGACGACTGTTCCTTGCTTTGGAGGTACTTCCTTTGTTTCTTTCTTGGACACTAGATTGTCCGTTGCCTTGTTTGTAAGGCGTCTCATCCCTTGATGAACTTCCCCCGGTCTGGATTGCGGAGCCTTTACCTTTGTCGACGGCAGTCCTCTGCGGCCCGGTCCAGGCCTGCGCTTGTACGCCGTTGGCGAGAGCATTGATGCTCTCTGCGAGTGATGTCATCTTGGCTTCCAAGTGCATCAGGGAGTTATTTACAGTGTTGCTGGCTTCTATATTGGCCTGACTAGCAACAGTGGCCGAGCCTAGCATGTTTTCAAACTTGCTGACAACATTAGACCATTCCTCCTGTTTGGTCTCAAGGTCCCTGGTGAAGTTACGGACCTCTGCAGTCAGTTCCTCGATTATGTCGGTCCCTTCCATAGTTAGTGGAACCGTTGATAGATTTCCCAGGGTATGTGTTAGGTCAGACTGTGTCCTCGTCAAGGCTGATCGAGTCTTTCTTGGTATATGTGGTATCATCTGATGACAACAAAAGAATAACCACTTAGTATCAGCTGATTGACTGTTTGGCAAAGAGATTATCAATTCAGCTAGCCAAACTTGGCTGAAATCGTCTTATGGCAAATAAATCATAGAAAAAATTTCAAGTCTCGCCGAGCCAACATATTGTGTGGCTGGTAAGGTTTTTAACAGAAAAATTTTCATGTCCCACTGGGCGTGCCAAAATATTGTTTGCGTATAATTTTGCATCGGACAATACATGGCATCAAGGAACATTTGGCATCGAGGGGTTGACATCGAGGGATGTCTGGCATCAAGGAGTGCCAAAACATTGTTCATTGCAAACCTGTCAGCAGATACCTCGACGAGCCAATAGCTCGATGTAAAATGCCTCGATATGGTATAAAATAAATGCGGGCGTGCCAATGTTTGTGCGTGCAAACATAACGATTTGAAAATAGACATGTTGATATCGGTAAATTTATAATATAAGTGTCCTGATAAGGACATATTGATATCAAAGTAAGTTGTCCTGATAAGGCTGACTTCTAAACGATTGTGACAGAGTAGGCAAACACTACCCCTAGTTCTTTTCTATGCCTGCCTGGCCGCAGGACTTAAATAATTTATGAAAATCTCTCTTAAGTGCCAAAAACTTATGACCAATCGATGGCCTGCTTAACATATCAGCGGATTTGAAAATCAGCAAATACCTTGACAATCAATCAATTTAAATAAACACCTTGACAGAAAACATAATCTTGATAGGAAACAGCAGATCAATGGAAATCAATTGACGTAAAGTATATTTATGTAAAAGGGTCAAGACATACGGGCCAAACGACTTTCATTAATAACAAAAGAATATTGGCAAGTTCCCCGATGTACAAATATTACAAAAATATACAAAACGATAAGTCTCCTGTTTCGGCATAATCTGCCAGATGAGTTGATAAGTTTAATATGTTCTGGTAATTGACTCCTTGATCGGCAGGTAAACCCGCCGATGAGTTGATAATGCATGACAAAACAACTTGTTGACAGAAAGTAACATTGACGACGGAAAACCACCGTCAATGGTTCGCCCAACCTTGATGGGTGACCACCAATCGGGCTCCTGATCAGCGGGTGGCCACTGAAAAGGGCATCGACGGAGCAGATGAAATAACGTGAGGGGGAACTCACAATTTATATAACCCCAATAAAATGTACGGAACAGAGGGACCAACCCCTAAAACAGGGGAGGCAAAAGAAAAACGAATACAACAAAGCGAGAAAGCAAAGCGAAAAGGCAAAATAAACAACCCACACAGGGGCAATACAACAAAATGAAAAGCCAACATGCTGGCAAACAGCCCACGCAGGGGAAAAGGTGATACCAACAATCTGGCCAAAACACCCACGCAGGGGCAGAATCAAGACAAATAAGTAGCACCAAAGTAACAACTCCATCCATCAGCCTCCAGAATACAGCCTCCTATGAGCCCTGAAGAAAATAAGAGTCCTCTGAAATCAAGGATAAGCAGCAACTCCTCAAACAGCATCCAACAAATAGTCTCCTATGATCCCTGATAGAAGAGCAGCTACTAACAAATACCACTAACCATCAGCCAAAACAGAAGTAGCAACTTCTTCCATCAGCCTCCATAATATAGTCACCTCTGAGCCCTGATGAGAAACGAAGCCACTAGCAAAAGTCCATCTATAGTCACGATCAATAGTCCTCTGAGCAACTCCTCAAACAGTCTCCAACATATAGCCACCTCTGAGCCCTGAGAGAAAAGCTGGACCACAAACAAAAAGTCCACCAACCAAAACAACCACGAAGAAACAAAGTGGATGCCAAGGCACAGAGATAAAAAGCGCCACCACAACTCTACCAAAACAACCAACACCACCAACCTCTCACCGCAACCAAAACCAACATAAAATAGTGTGTGAAAAGTGCAAAGGCCTGGTTAAGTATAGAAGTGGTGATTTACTGGGATCAATTACCTGGCAGAAATAATGAGTGAAGTCCACACATGTGAGATGAATGGACTTGCGAGTCACCATCAAAGATGACCCGACTTATGCAAAAATTGACTGCCAGGCATTGGAAGCAAGGATAACCAAATGGTAGAATTGCCAATGGACCAGGGAACTCATCCAGAAAATAAAATAAAGGGCTTCCTATCATGCAAAGGGAAAATATGCTGTAAAGTGCAATGAGATGCATCTAAAGGTTGTCCCTGAGTGAGTGAGTCGGTGCAGACCAACTAACACACTGTGACCAAGACACGACAAGTGTGTGCAGTGCATAGGAGGCACAATCTAGAAGAGGTGAGTGAAGTGTGGCCTGTAAGTTAGCTAGTATTGATAAAGCCATGAGAGATGGCTGAATCATGCAAAAACAAGGATAGCTAACCTCAGAAAGCAAGGGAGAATCAAATGATGGAAAGAGAAAGACCAGGGGTGCGGGCCAAAGTAAAAATGATCAGCTATATGCGCAGATAGGATAGCTACTCTATATGAAATGCAGCTAAGGAACTACCCCCTGATAGTGTATCAGAACAGTCTGATAAACTACCCTGGACATCAATATCATATAGAGGTAAGGAAGGTTTATTTGGTGTGCCTAAAGGAAGGCATTTGAAACTTGTCACACCAAATAAGACCTTTCAATTTTCTATCCCCCTCACCAGGATGGAAAATGTATGATTCCTGTGAATCACATCCCAGGTTAGCTAAGTGATCAGCAACCTGATTAGCCTCCCTGTAGATATGATTCACTGAGGAATCGAGTTTTTGCAAAAGAGTTTGAGCTTTATATAAATAATTCACAAGTTTCCAGTGTACCTGCTTTTTACCTTTCAAGATCGAACACAGAACCTGAGAGTCCACCTCAACCAGTACATTTGAATGTCCGAAAGAAACACAAAGTTCCAGTCCCCTGATTAAAGCCCTCATCTCTGATTCAGTGTTTGTACAAAGCCCAATAAAGTCACAAAACCCAAATATCATCTCCCCATGAGCATCTCTAACGACACCACCCAGACTCCCAACTCCTGGATTTCCCCTCGAACAGCCATCTGTATTCAACTTAACAAAACCAACAGGAGGGAGAAGCCAGTTAACCATAAAACAACGAGGTTCTAAAGGAGGTTTGACATTGATACCCCAAGATCTAAGAATACTTAAATCGCCCTTCCAATTACAAGGTCTAATTTTTGAAGTTGAGTACAAAGACTTCACCTCAGAAATTGACCTATTGATAATGTTTAAAGCAGGGTGATTTTTGTTATGGTGTTTGGAGTTATTCCTGCACTTCCATAGGTTCCAAAGAACATAAATGGCCACCACAGACCTCAAATGTCCTGGACCACAAAAAGTAGAGGAATTAATCCAGACAGACAACAAAAACCTGGGGTTATCAGTCAAGACCTTCTTTACACCAAATAAATTAGAGAAAAACTCCCAGACTTGGGAGGCCACCGAACCATTGATAAAAACATGTTGAATACTCTCGTTGTCAAAGCAACATTGGCATTTTGACGCCAATTGAATCCCTCTGGACTGCATAACACTATCCACAGGAATCCAATTGTTCAAAAGCCTCCAAATAAAAATAGAAACAGAAGGCATGACAAGAGAGTTCCACGCATGTTTCATCAACAAGTCTGCTGGCTTCTTAAGTCTGGTAAAATTCCAAGCACTTTTTATATTGAACAAACCATCAGAAGTGTGCTTCCAAGTAATCACATCCTGCTCATTCAAATCAATATGCAACAAGACAATATCACTCACAACATCAGCAGGCAGACAGGAAAGGAGAAGATCCACATTCCACTCATCGTGCACAAAAAAATCACACACTCTAAGATTATCAACTGGGAGGTTAGGAATAGACAGATATTTTAAAGGCTTGTCACCTATCCAATGATCATGCCAGAAAGATATATGTCCATTTCGTAACCCCCAAAAGACATTCTCAGAAAACAAGTGTCTAACTTTACACATACGCTTCCACACTTGAGATTTATATCTGGCATTCAAAGCAGTATAGAAGTGATGGGACTTTGTATATTTTTCGACCATGAATCTAGACCAAATCCCATCATTATCCCTAACCCTCCACCAAAGTTTATAGGAAAATGCAGTAGCAACATCAGACAGACTCCTAACCCCTAGACCACCTTCCAAATAGGGAAAACAGATATTCTTCCAGGAAGACCAGTGTATCTTCTGACCACTGGTCTTACTCCAGAAGAATCTAGCAAAGAGTCTCTCAAGCTCATTAACCAACCTAGTAGAGGGGAGGGTGACCTGTAAAGTATAAGTGGGAATAGAAGTGAGCACACTCTTCAAAAGCACCAACTTACCACCAGGAGAAAGGGACTTAGTCTCCCAACCAGTCAGATGAGATCTAATCTTAGCCAATAAGGGGTCAAAAAGGGCCATGTTTTTCTTCCCTTTAAACAAAGGGGCACCAAGGTACTCTAAAGGGAGACTATCCATAATAAAACCAGAAATGGTTTTAATATGGGCCCGGGCTCTCCTATGACACCCCTTCCCAACAATAATCTTACTCTTCTGCGGATTGACAGCCTGACCAGACACCCTAGAATAGTAATCCAGAAAGTTCATGATCTTCGTGATAGACTTATATGTGGATTTTGCAAAAATTATGCAATCGTCCGCATAGGCCAAGTGAGACACACAAAAACCCCCATTAGTGAAATACTGAATATCAGGATGGTCAAGAAACAACTTATTGAGACCCCTACTCAAGAACTCAGAGGCCAAAATGAACAGTGTGGGAGAAATGGGATCTCCCTGTCTAACCCCTCTCCTAGATCTAAAGAAGCCAGTAGGCTGACCGTTAACAAGCACAGAGGAGTAAGTATGTTCGACAGTGCAACTAAGAAGGGCTATAAACTGGTCAGAAAAACCAAACTTCCTAAGCACAGCAAACAAGAAAGGCCAATGGCTACTCAGCCGATAGCCGTCAAGAAGATGGCTACTTGACGACGAGCTCATCAGGCAGATGGCTACTCGATGAGTTTGTCATATAAATACGTGGGCACTTACATGACAGTTAACAGCGAGCTACTTGCTGATATGAGTGGTTTCGCTCGAGACAGTGTCAGCTGACGGCGGAAGACGGCGGCGGCGACGGCTAGCTTTGAGCGGCGACGGCGGCGGCGGCAAGACTGATAGAAATAGTGTCCTGCAAGCCAGCTGTATGGCTAGTATTTATTGTAATAAATGCGGAACTATTCAATTTCGATTAATAAATGCACTTTATTAAATGGTCATCTTTATCTTATGTAATAATTATCTACGCATAAGGATAGAAGTCCTTAGATCACAGGGCTATGGGACAACCCGTGGAATGATCTCCAATGCCGTGATCTAGAATATATTCAAGAGTCGTAGAATCCAATCGAGATAGGACATCGTTGGATTCGGTTAGACTCTCACTGTTGTTTGTACTCCGATGAACTGGAGGACGCTGGGGTCCACGAGCGTGACTGGGATAGTCGACACACATAAGTGGGTGGCTTGCTGGGATGGCAAGCGCACTGAATACCCCAATTAGGAAATAACTCACCATGGAAGCGGTAGTCGCATATCGGGGTTGAAGTTATTCCAAATTTATAGTAGTTTACGAGGAACGATCCCTAACTACTTGAGGTGATAGGGTTTATCTGGTGCGAGAACGTCTATACTTTGATATGAGTTCCGACTGACTGGGGATCGCCAGAAAGTCTCTGTGGACTCATGTTGGGTATAGAGGAACTCGTATGCAGATTCATATCATCAACAAAGGATCCATTGACCAGACTTGATAGGTTGGGAAATTCTCCTATGGATTTCTGTGAGAAATTAATTCTGGTAAAATCCTTGGCCAAGGTATCTGACGACTTTATGTAAGTAGCTCATAAAGATTAAGTCAAAGAGAATTTATTTCGAGACCAGAGTACATAAGGTCAAGACAAAAGAAAAGGGAATCCGACGAAAGACCATACCCTTAAGTCTCGACTGGGAGATTGTTCGATGGAGAGATTATGTCGTATATGGAAATTATAAATGATAAAAGGTTCACTGAATTAATTCACCAGTGATTGGGCTCCATGGGCTTGTGGCTGGACATCGACCGTGGAGTGTGGGAGAATTCCCAAATTGGCAGGGGTGCTAATTTTGGAATGGTCAATCGACAGAGTGTTCGATTGATTTAGAGTAAGTCTTACTCGAATAATTAAATAATATTTAATTATGACCCACGGCCAATTATGTGGTGAACCTACGGGGGCATACACAATACACAAGTAGCGAAAGCGAGGAAATAAGAACGACCGAGTCGACTGGGTGAAAAATCGACTGAGTCGATTATATTGGGTGGGTCGACTGGGTCGACCCAACTGGAACAAAATGGGATCCAATTGGAATTGGATCAGGATCATAAATTAAATTGGAATTTAATTTGTGAATTAATTAATTAAGTTGGATTTAATTAATTAGAAAAGGATTTTATTTAAATAGACTTAGAGTCTGATTTAATTAAATGAGAGACTAAGTTAATTAATTGGGCTATTTAATTGAGAGATTAAATTAGGCCTGGTCAAATTAATTAACTGGGCCATGAATTAATTAGGAGACTTGGTCTTCTAATTAAAGAGGGCCATGGCCCATGAAGGAGAGAGAAGACCTAGTCCTAATAGGACTAGGTTAGGGAGATAACTATAAGTAGCTATCTTATAGTTATTTTTCACACAACTCCATATGCAAAAATTGAGCAAGAGCAAAAATTCTCTCTCCCTCTCCCTAGCCAAAGTCGACCGAACCCTTCTTCCACCTGGAAGAATTTTTCGTTTTCGATCTTGTTCCTAAATCGTTCCTAATTCCTAGTTTATGATATATCTCGTGTTCTAGCTGATCGAGATATATTATTTTTGTGATATTGTGGTGTATCAACTCGTAGAGGCGCAACACGTGGGGCGCTCCTGAGAAGCCTGGATCGATTTTGCCGGAGAAGAATTCAGAGCTCTTTTTGCTAGCCGAGGATTTGCGAGATAGGTATAAACGAGAAAACTTATACTATCGTTTTATTTAATATTCATATATATGCAACTAGAGAATATCCTGGCAAGATTCCTTAAGAGGCCCTAAAAGTTTTTATATTCCGCTGTGCCTAGGGCTGTTTATCTTACCGAATCCCAACAGTGGTATCAGAGCCAACTCTAGGCTTTGTATATATATGAATTTGCAAATTCTGTGTTTATTAAATCATATGTTTGATTTATGTGGCTAGTTCTTTAACTTTGCATGTTATAGGACGTTTGTTTAATTAACTTGGAGTTAATGTTTAATTTAGGATTCGAAAATTTTATCATGTTGTTTTTAATTTTGGATTGGGATTTAATTAACTGGGTTTGTTGAATTAAATCTGTGAGTAATCGAAACAAAAAAAAATTTTAGATCCGACTCGCGGTGGCACGCAGCGGTGCGCGGCAGCGCACCGCGGCTAGGCGGCCACCGCAAGCTGCTGCCAACTGCAGCGTGCTGGCCGCACACGCTGCGCGCAGCAGCAGCCTTCGGGCTGTTGTTTACGCGCTGTTGTGCGCGGCTGCTCGCTGCCGCAGGCAGCTCACGCGCCGACCTGGTGGTCGCGCGTGGGCTGTCCTACGTGGCAGTCCTGATTGGTCTCGACTAGTCGTTTTTGGGTTGGACTCTAATTCTGCCTATTTTGAAAGTCCTGAAAATCTTGAAGAATTTTGGAAGATTAGGAAACTTAGAGTTTTTGGATAAGGTAGTTATCTTGTTAGATGTGAACACTACCTTAATTAAACTAATCTAGTCAAGATAGGATTATCTTGAAAATCTTGGAGATTTGGAAATTTTGGGAAACTTAGAGTTTTGGATAAGGTAAGAATCTTGGAGATTTAGATTACCTTAATTAACCAATTTAATCAAGATAAGAATTGTAGATTACTTAGAGCTCAAGTAAGAGCTAATTAATCTTAGAGGTTAATTGTTAATTCAAAATTAATTAACTTGGATGAATTTTTGCAAATTAAAATTAATGAAGCCAGTAAATTTACATTTATGCCCTTATGTGAATTTATGCATGTTCTTGAGTGAATGTGTGGATTGATCGATTTTGCCCTTAAGCCCTGTGTAGTTTTTGGTTTATTTATTTTTGGGTTGTAATTAAATGGGCCTGATTGGTGCCCTTGCTTGCGCAAACAAATGTAATAGAATAGGACCATTTAAATTATGTAAGCTATGCTTAGATTAGGCTTGGAGCCGAGAAGACCTCATGAAGACTTGGAGATCCACATGGAGGCCCATTTACCTTGGAGGACATGGAGGCCCAATCAAGCTGGATATTACAAGAAGGCCCATGATGTATGGGTTTGAAAATTGTACTAGTTAGGACATTTAATTTCCACCCTAGACTGACCAATTGATTCATCACTTGGCTCGTGATGAATCGCATAGGATGGGCATTCGATCAATCATATCCTGCTAGGTGTTGTATGTTTACTTATATTCTTTGATGTATGTCATGCATGCTTAGAATAGATCACGTAAACAAGATAAAGCATATCTGATGAGACCTCGCACAAGAAAAACTTAAAACCTCCAATTGAACATTAAAATTCAATTAGAATATTAAATCGAATAACGGGCGCATAAGAATAGTGTCTATGGTCCGAGCCTATCCAATTACTAGGTCTTAGGCATATTGTACGAATATATCTCGATGTCTCACGAGTCGTGGGTCGAGCTATAGGAAGATGATATGTCTATTGCCTCGATGCACGAGTTTAGTGCCAAGGGAGGGGATAGCAAGGTTTTAGGCGCTGTCTCACGAGTCGTGGGGCGTCTAGGATTGAACTATTTCTCTCCACGAGTATTGGACATAATTTAACGCTAGTAAGTTGGATGTCTCACGAGTCGTGGGTCCATATCGAAAACCGAGGCTAAATGAACTTAAGGGTTAGCTGCGATGGTTAACCGTCGACGTATTCGACCACCAAGTGAATCAAATAGTATGGCCAACGAGTCGTGGGTACTAGGAGATTGCATTTGGGCCTTAAGCCCGCTAGGATATTTTAAATTCCCGAAACTTATGTGGGGGCATAAGATTTTGATTAAAATAGTGGGAGTAATTTACAAATAAAAACCATGTTTGTAAATTATGCATTGATATTAATCTGCCGCGTATTTATCGTCATGTTTATGATAGTTTATCATAAGTTATGTATCCATGAATATTTACCATCATACTTGAATCAAATAAATTGACTGAACCCAAATGAATTTTGAATGACTTCGAAACTTGAGAAATTATTCTCGAGTCCAAGCAAGGACTAATCTCCTTACAAAAGATTTCATTGTTTTTCCTTTCGAAGTTACACTTTGACTGGAATGGTGATAGGTTTCACCAAGCTGCCTTTTTCGAAGTTACTCTTCAAATAAGAAAGGTGATAAGTTTCACCAGAGGGTTGATGATGGTTCTCAAGCCCAAATTTTCTTGAAGGCAAACATGAAGTCTCCCATGAATGGGAAGTAACATCTTGTGAAAAGGCATCAAAAGGCTCGAGAGATGGAAGAAGAGGAATGAATCCTCTCTAAAGGGAAATAACCTTGGAGGTTTTTTCTGTAAGGATGATAAGTTGAAAAGTCAATCAAAATGATTCTTCCATGGATTAAGATCAAGGGAAGAGGGAATTGAACCTATTCATCCATAAGGGATGATTAAATTTTATTGAACTTAACCTTATGGTTAAAGTAATGCATAAGGGTGTTGGATGCTCGATGAAGCACTCATTGATGCATTCAATGCATCTAAAGCCATGAATTATTTAGATCATTGGAATTTGCTTATACCATCCCTTGTCTTAAGGGATGTGATAGTTCCATAATGGTTGGAACTGATTGCGCTATAAGATTTATACGCAAAAGGTGTACATAAGCAAATGAGTATGGATACTCATATATCGACTAAATAAAATATGCATAGTCAATAAAATATAAATAATGAAGATTTCACACACTTGAGTCGTTGTAAAAACCGAAAAGGCGATACACGAATACTAAAACATATTTCCGAATTAAAAGATTCAAAGACTGAGCTCGACTGGGTCGAGCTTGACCGGGATGCTGTACATAGTAACCGACTTTCGAATCTTGCTTAATGGAAATTAGATTTAGTAGTTGGTTGCTAGGCAACCAAGAGGCATAAACAATTGCAATGGATTTAATCCATTTATAAGTGTGTAGAAACACTAAAGCATTAGTGGGAGATAAGGCGTCTCTAGTACTCTCATGGGTAAAAGTACGTTGTGATGTACAATTCCAAATTACTTTTGGAATAAAAGAAGAGAGCCTAATCAATGAAAGCATGTAAGAGATTTGGATCAATTCAAAATCGAACATGCACGCAATTGATTATTTAATAGAGAATTAGATTCTCGAAATGTAAGACTCGCTCAAAACATTGTCAGTTGTTGAGCATTTTGGACATGTAAATGTCCATTAAGAAATCTTACATGAAATTCCTTATTCAAACAAATGAAACTTGATCGAGAAAATCGAAGATACTGAGCTAAGTATCTCTGAAGCCAGATCCAAAACATATCACGTGATATGCGTTTTGGTATTGTACCTTCATATGCATTCATGCGCATATGGGGTCTCCTGCTTATGTGAATAAGCTGGTGGGAGATAAGTTGGACGTAAAGTCCATCTTATGCAATTCGTGGGGTATCCAGAAAACTCTATAGGATACAAGTTCTACGATCCTACAAGATAAACTACGTTTGTCTCAAGGAACGCACACTTCTTGGAGAAGGATTTCTTGCTAGGCAAGAAGGAACACAACGTAGAACTAGATGAGGTCACTGAAGCTGAAAAGACCAAAGAGGTCGATCAAGCTGACCCATCACCACAGGCAGTGGGAGAACAAGAGCATGAAAGTACATCAGAGAGTACACCGATTCTTCGTAGGTCAGAAAGACAACGTAGAGAACCCGAGAGGTACTACGGTCTGCTGCATGAGACTGGACAGTCTCTAACCGACCCAAGGACTTACGAAGAGGCTATGCTAGACATAGACTCGGGAAAGTGGCGCGAAGCCATGGAATCCGAATTGGACTCCATGCACTCTAACAAGGTCTGGGCCTTGGTAGATCCACCAGTGGGAGTGGCTCCCGTGGGTTGCAAGTGGATCTATAAGCGAAAGCTTGGAGTGAACGGAGAGGTAATAACCTACAAGGCGCGATTAGTGGCAAAAGGATATACTCAAAGACCTGGAATTGACTTTGAGGAGACCTTCTCGCCCGTCGCAATGCCTAAATCCATTCGAATCTTGCTGGCCATAGCTGCGTGGTATAACTACAAGATATGGCAGATGGATGTAAAGACTGCCTTTCTCAATGGGGACATTGATAAGGAGATCTACATGGAGCAACCAAAAGGATATGCATCCAAAGGAGATGAACACAAGGTGTGCAAACTCCAGAGGTCCATTTATGGACTAAAGCAAGCTTCCCGAAGTTGGAACATTCGTTTTGATGAGACAATCCAAACTTTTGGATTCATCAAGAACATGTTCGAACCTTGCGTGTACAAGAAGATCAGTGGGAGTACAGTTGAATTTTTGGTGCTTTACGTTGACGACATTCTTCTCATTGGAAACAATGTGAAAGCATTGTCTGAAACTAAAGCATGGTTATCTACACAATTCTCAATGAAGGATATGGGAGAAGCATCCTTTGTACTAGGTATAAGGATCTACCGAGATAGATCAAAAGGACTGCTGGGCCTCTCCCAATCCCAGTACATAGACAAAATCTTGAAAAGATTTAGTATGGAAGAATCCAAGAGAGGATTGCTTCCAATGAGACATGGAATTGCGCTCTCTAAGTCTATGGCCCCAAAGACGCCAGAAGAGAGAAGCAATATGTCTCGAGTACCATATGCATCCGCGATAGGAAGCATAATGTATGGTATGTTATGTACGAGACCAGACGTAGCGTACGCTTTAAGCGTTACAAGTCGCTACCAGTCTGATCCAGGTGAGCAGCACTGGATAGCCGTAAAGGCAATTCTGAAGTACCTGAGAAGGACTAAGGAATTGTTCTTGGTATACGGTGTAGGAGAATTGAAATTGGAAGGCTATACAGACTCGAGCTTCCAATGTGATGTAGACGACTTCAAGTCGACATCAGGATACGTGTTCTGCCTCAATGGTGGTGCGGTTAGCTGGAAGAGCTCCAAGCAAGAAACAACCGCGGATTCAACCACCGAAGCAGAATACATTGCTGCGAGTGATGCAGCAAAGGAAGGTGTTTGGATGAGGAACTTCATCCAGGAATTGGATGTGATACCTAGCATCGCTGAGCCCATTACTATCTTCTGTGATAACAATGGGGCAATAGCGCAAGCAAAGGAGCCGAGATCTCATCAGAAATCCAAGCACGTACAGAGACGATACCATGTGATAAGAGATATCATTGGTAGAGGAGACATTAAGATGGAACGTGTCGACTCAGAAGATAATACGGCGGACCCGCTAACGAAGCCTCTGCCTCAAAAGGCATTTGAGAAACATCTGCATAAGATGGGACTCAAGAACATAAAAGACTGGCTTTAGGACAAGTGGGAGATTGATAGAAATAGTGTCCTGCAAGCCAGCTGTATGGCTAGTATTTATTGTAATAAATGCGGAACTATTCAATTTCGATTAATAAATGCACTTTATTAAATGGTCATCTTTATCTTATGTAATAATTATCTACGCATAAGGATAGAAGTCCTTAGATCACAGGGCTATGGGACAACCCGTGGACTGATCTCCAAGGCCGTGATCTAGAACATATTCAAGAGTCGTAGAATCCAATCGAGATAGGACATCGTTGGATTCGGTTAGACTCTCACTGTTGTGTGTACTCCGATGAACTGGAGGACGCTGGGGTCCACGAGCGTGACTGGGATAGTCGACACACATAAGTGGGTGGCTTGCTGGGATGGCAAGCGCACTGAATACCCCAATTAGGAAATAACTCACCATGGAAGCGGTAGTCGCATATCAGGGTTGAAGTTATTCCAAATTTATAATAGTATACGAGGAACGATCCCTAACTACTTGAGGTGATAGGGTTTATCTGGTGCGAGAACGTCTATACTTTGATATGAGTTCCGACTGACTGGGGATCGCCAGAAAGTCTCTGTGGACTCATGTTGGGTATAGAGGAACTCGTATGCAGATTCATATCGTCAACAAAGGATCCATTGACCCAACTTGATAGGTTGGGAAATTCTCCTATTGATTTCTGTGAGAAATTAATTCTGGTAAAATCCTTGGCCAAGGTATCTGACGACTTTATGTAAGTAGCTCATAAAGATTAAGTCAAAGAGAATTTATTTCGAGACCAGAGTACATAAGGTCAAGATAAAAGAAAAGGGAATCCGACGAAAGACCATACCCTTAAGTCTCGACTGGGAGATTGTTCGATGGAGAGATTATGTCGTATATGGAAATTATAAATGATAAAAGGTTCACTGAATTAATTCACCAGTGATTGGGCTCCATGGGCTTGTGGCTGGACATCGACCGTGGAGTGTGGGAGAATTCCCAAATTGGCAGGGGTGCTAATTTTGGAATGGTCAATCGACAGAGTGTTCGATTGATTTAGAGTAAGTCTTACTCGAATAATTAAATAATATTTAATTATGACCCACGGCCAATTATGTGGTGAACCTACGGGGCATACACAATACACAAGTAGCGAAAGCGAGGAAATAAGAACGACCGAGTCGACTGGGTGAAAAATCGACTGGGTCGATTATATTGGGTGGGTCGACTGGGTCGACCCAATTGGAACAAAATGGGATCCAATTGGAATTGGATCAGGATCATAAATTAAATTGGAATTTAATTTGTGAATTAATTAATTAAGTTGAATTTAATTAATTAGAAAAGGATTTTAATTAAATAGACTTAGAGTCTGATTTAATTAAATGGGAGACTAAGTTAATTAATTGGGCTATTTAATTGGGAGATTAAATTAGGCCTGGTCAAATTAATTAACTGGGCCATGAATCAATTTGGAGACTTGGTCTTCTAATTAAAGAGAAGGAGAGAGAAGACCTAGTCCTAATAGGACTAGGTTAGGGAGATAACTATAAGTAGCTATCTTATAGTTATTTTTCACACAACTCCATATGCAAAAATTGAGCAAGAGCAAAAATTCTCTCTCCCTCTCCCTAGCCAAAGTCGACCGAACCCTTCTTCCACCTGGAAGAATTTTTCGTTTTCGATCTTGTTCCTAAATCGTTCCTAATTCCTAGTTTATGATATA
The DNA here is from genome assembly GCA_003313485.2 of Penstemon barbatus. Classification (NCBI taxonomy): domain Eukaryota; kingdom Viridiplantae; phylum Streptophyta; class Magnoliopsida; order Lamiales; family Plantaginaceae; genus Penstemon; species Penstemon barbatus. The sequence goes on along the minus strand of CM064879.1, from coordinate 46,188,566 downwards.
TCTCGTGTTCTAGCTGATCGAGATATATTATTTTTGTGATATTGTGGTGTATCAACTCGTAGAGGCGCAACACGTGGGGCGTTCTTGAGAAGCCTGGATCGATTTTGCCGGAGAAGAATTCAGAGCTCGTTTTGCTAGCCGAGGATTTGCAAGGAGATAGGTATAAACGAGAAAACTTATACTATCGTTTTATTTAATATTCATATATATGCAACTAGAGAATATCCTGGCAAGATTCCTTAAGAGGCCCTAAAAGTTTTTATATTCCGCTGTGCCTAGGGCTGTTTATCTTACCGAATCCCAACAAAGACTTCAGGCTGTCAGGGATCACTGGTGGCTGGGGAGGGACAGACTGATATCGAGGAGTTGGCAGGCTGATAACTTGACAGAAAACAGCTTGTTATCTGCTTGCTATCAAGGTTTCGCTCGAGACAGCGTCAGCTGACGGCGGAAGACGGCAGCGGCGGCGGCGGCGGCAAGACTTCAGGCTGTCAGGGATCGCTGGTGGCTGAGGAGGGACAGTTGATATCAAGGGATTGACAATTGTTTGCTGAAAAAGAAGCAGCGAGGTGCTGGACTTCCGGTGAGGCGTTGAGCCGATCAGTGTAGACTGAAAAGTTGTTGATTGAGTTGTGTGTGTGTTGCGCGAATGGTGGCTGTTGTGTATTTATAGGTGCTGGAAATTGAGCTGATGGCTGAAAAACTGCTCCCTTGATGGCCAAAAATTGAGGGGCTGATGGCCTATCTTCCCACTTCTCCCACTACTTTGTGATTGCCCACTACCTCCACTACTTTGAAGGTGGTTTTCTTCTTTGTTCTTGCTGAAAATTGATGTTAATGGCAGTTGGAGAAGAAGAAACGAGACAATTAAGGAGTTTGTTATTTAGGCTAAATAATTAACCTTATCCTTATCTCCTAATTTAATTACCTTCATATTTAATTAAATAGCCCTTTCCCACGTTCATATAAAGCTTAGTTGGCAGTTAATTTGAATTCTGCCATATCTCTTGACTTCACAACCAACTTTGAGATAAAATAGGAATTGGTTATCTCCCACTTTATTTTCTTGGTTGGAAACTCACGTGGGTGTTTCATTAATTAGGTGGCCAATTGGCCTAACCACTATATGGGCCACTTATTATTTATTTAATAATAACATTCCTGCTAATGGGCCATTCTTGGTTCATCTAACTCGGCTGGGCCATGTCATATTGGGCTATTTCGGATTAGTTGGCCTGATAATTGGGCCATTTAACCTTATTTCTTAATTGTAATTAATTATCCAATTAATTACTTATTTTGGCCTTTGTTAATTATATGGGCCAATTAATAATACTCGGCCCAATTAATTAACTAATTAACTTAATTAATTAATTATAATAATTGGGCTGTATCTCAAATTGGGCTCGTGACCCGTTTAATTTCGGTCGGATTGATTTCCGGATCAGAGTGGGTCCGATCTTGATCCAATTCACTTGGCTCGGTTCGGCCCATTGCCGTTTTCCGGCCCTTCATCGAGCTGCTGCTACTCGATTAATCGAGGGTGATTTTTTCGGTACAAACAGTATGAAAACATGAAAATGTCAAATAATTTGGGACGGAGGGAGTAAATTGAGTATGGTAGTGTTTTAAAAATCATTCGGTTGGACCGAGGCAACCTTGAACTGCTGACTAATGTTCGGATCGTAACCTATAAACTAGTGACCTCAGGAATTAAACTCAACCAATCGGTTAAGCGGCTCACCAATCGGTTAAACTCAACCCATGGTTCATTTTTCTTTTCTTTTTAATAACTGTACTGTATTAGTTTTCTTTAAAAATAAAAGGTGCAATTCCAATAAAAAGAAAAAAAAAGTGCAATTAATTTATCTACTATTTATGGATCTGAACATAATTTTGAAGTGTTAAGATGAATTCCTAACCTTTGAACCATGTTATTTAGTGGTAAATTTATTGAAACGCAATATATTTATATCTAGTAAATAGAAATGACTAATATGTACTTATTAACACTAAATTAAATTAAATTCTAATACTTTATTATAGATAAATTATGAATATTTCTAGTAGTAAATTATAAGTCTGGAAATTTAAAAATTTTGACTTATTTTCCTTTATTTTGAAATTTATCAAGACTTCTTTCAAAAATATATTGTAGAATACTAAACAAAGAAAACCTTTAGAACATTTTTTTTAATATGTTCTGATTATTTTCTTATTTTTGTGAAAGAATGACTTTTCAATTATAGTTCAAATTTTGAAAGTAATAAAATCTTCCTTTATTTGTGTTTTAATAACATTGTGTTTTCAAAGTTAATATTACTTTTAATTTATGAATTTTGATACTTTATTTGCTAGCCTAAAATTAACGTGTAATTATAAGTTAAACAATAAAATTGTCATAGATATAAGTTGAGAAATTCTAATTATAAATTAAATGTTTAGGATATTATTTAGATTTTTTTTTTGACATTATATATTTTTTGAATATTTATTTATTTATTTATTTATTTATTTATTTATCTATCATGTAACAATAAAAAAGTTGTTTGATCGCTCAAATCGGCAAAATCAGTAACTAATAAAGCCATCGATTTTAAATCTCTCTAATTTAAAAAAAAAAAGTTGACTATTGGTAAACAAAAAAAAGTTCATTTATTAATTTATATAGTAGATGTAGTTAAAAAGGAAAAAGCACTAACTCTAATTATTGATTGACACCCTTCATCATAATGATATATTTAAAGAGAAGGCATGGTCCTCTAAAGTTGGGTTTAAACTTAAACAGATACTTTCATCATGACAAACCATGCCACTTTAGATTTGATACTATTTTGAGGTCCTCTTTTATAACAGCTGCAATCTATAATTATCTGTTTGTGGACTAGGTTCTTTCAGCTCTTCATTGAATTATTGGCATCTAATAATTTCATAGAAATGTGCACTAAATGGCACATTTGGATTGTTGAATTGGGAGCGGAGCCATGGATTAAAATATTGAAGACTTATAGTAGAAAGATCAATGGGTCTGTTTGGATCAATTTTGGCCCAAATATTTCGCTCTATATTTGGGCTAAAATTGATCACTTACACGTTTGGATCAAAATTGAAGCGAAACATTAGTCTGGGAATGAAACGCATAGGGACGCATTGGGCTTTTGACTTTTGACTCTTTCATTAATTTCTCTCTCTCCTTATGTTTCCTCTTTTTCTTTTGACAATGAACTGAATTTTGACAATGCATCTGGCCAAAATTGACGCATTGGGCCACCTTTTTTCCTTTTTATTTTTTTCTCCCTCTCTCTTCATTAATTACACTCTCCAAATTTTTTCTTTTTTTATTTTATACGTATATTTTAAACTTATGTGATGTACAAATGATTGCATTTAAGAAATATCTATCCACCTTCATTTAATCAATATTTACTTTCTCTTAAGATAAATTTAATGGCAATTTACATTCATGTAATATTTATAATATTTAATTTATCATAAATTGCTTCTTTTCAAATTATAAGAGGTAAATTGAACATAATGAATATCATAGGGGATAAATTGCCATTAGTCCCATAAAAAAGGTAAAAGATGAATCGTCATTTTCATAAAATTAGAAATGGACTAAATTCATGCCAAATGACAAATTGTGAGACGAAATTTGACGAATTAGTTTAGTTTGGGACAAATTCTGATTTAATATGATGATAAAGGAGTCAGAGACGAGTTGTGACTATGTACTTTTTCTCTCTCCTTATACATAAAATTTTCTCTCTACAACTTTTTTTCTCATTTAAATATTATTTTATTTTAAATTATTGTGTATTAATTATATATCAATGAAAAGTTTTATCATTACTAAATCATACTTAAAAGATTGTGTAACCATTATTATTATATATAAATATCCGAATTTATTGTTAATAATTTGCTATATTAATTTTGAAATATTATATAAATAAAAAATATTAAATACTATTTAATTTTACACCTACATTAATTTATTATTAATTATCTGAATTAATAAAACAACAATATTATTAAAATATGTAGGCAGTTAAATTTTAATGCCAAATTTGAGTCCAAGACATATTAATTATTAATTTATTTATTTTGGGATTATATCAAATTTAATTCCTAAAATAATAATTAATTAATCAATTAATTAATTTTATATCCTAATGATTAATTGAATACAAGATTTCCTGCAAATAAATTAAAATCTCCATACACAAGGCAAATTTGTGTAGGAAATTATTAAGCAAGGCAATATTTTTTTCGAATATTCTTCACAAAGCAATATTTGCATGTCATATCTTTTTAAAGGGCAAGAGAATGAAATAAGATATATTTTTCTTATCATACAAGGTGTGAGGAACCAATCAAATTGCGCCACGTCATATGGAGATTAGTACAATATTTCTCAAAACCCACCTATAAATAGGGGTCATCTTCAAGATTAAAGAGACAACTCAAAAACACAATTCAAAAAGCAAAAAGAAGTGCAAGGAGAAAAGCAAACTCTCTTAAGGCGTTCTTCCAAAATATCAAGGCGTTCTTCAAATCAAGGCGTTCTTTCCAATATTCAAAGGCGTTCTTCAAGAGGTGAAGAAAAATCCAACGTTTAATCTAAGATTAATATACTTAACTCTTAGATTAACGTTATTGGAAATTCACGAAGTTAAAATAAAGATCAAATCCCTCAAAAATCCAGAATATCCAAGGCGAAGTTCGAGACGTTCGTCAAGGAGATTCAATTCATTTCACGTTTGATCCAACATTAAGCACAATTGCTTTGGATTAACGTTATTCAAGTGCCAAAATCATTTTGGAGAAGATCAAATCAATCTTTTTCAAGATTATCGCTTAGATGATTAGAATCAGAGGAATCATAGAGATTGTAACCACTACTTTAAATCAATAAAAAATTATTTGTACAATTATTTCTTGTTTAATATATATTTTTAAACTTGAAATTTTATTTGTTACACAATCATCATCCCAATCATAACAATATTATTACAAGCATAATCTCAATTATTACACTATTTCTATAAACTCTTTGATTGGACATTTATAATTAACTTTTTCACTCTCAAACATCAACATTCAAAACTATTTCAAACCATATCTCAAATTTTCACTTCCCATTATCTATTAACTGTTGCACTTTCGTCCCTCTTAAATTTTTTGTAGTAGATTCGTCCCTCTTATCAATGTAGTATATCACATTCGTCCCTCTTATAACACATTTGTCCTTCTTAAATTTTTTGTATCAAATTCATCCATTTTATCAATGTAGTGTAACACATTAGTCCCTCTTACAAAATACATCAACTTTTGACAAGAGGGACTAATGTGTTATACTATATTGACAAGAGAGACGAATTTGCTATAAAAAATTTAAGAAGGACAAATGTGTTATGAGAGGGACAAATGTGATATACTACATTGATAAGAGGGACCAATCTTGTTGGTCCCAAGTGGTCAGATGAGGTCTAGAGGGGGTGGGTGAATAGACCTCTAAACTTCTTAGCAATTTTTAACTTGAAAACATTTGTTCTAACTTAAACAGACCAAGCTGTTACCGAACAGTAATTTCACAAGGCTGATCGCGAACAAATCTTTGAACAGCTTTGTTGACCACTAATCTGATAATTACTTAGCTGATTTTGCTAAAATCAGTTTCAATACTTAGAGTACTTGCAGCGGATTTGTAAAGTGTTTTTCACAAGTAAGCTTAGTAGTTTGAAAATTTGATCCCCAGTTTTATAAAACTCCTTTCCTTTTAAAACTTTTCAAAGAGTTAAATCAAAGTGTTTTTATGCAACTGAAATTATGCAAGTGAAAATGCAAGTAAAAACACACAGATTTTTATAGTGGTTATATGGATGTAAATATCCTTTAATCCACTCTTCCAAGTCACACAGATCTTGGGTTATACTAAGAACACAAAGTAATTAGTACACTCTGCTTGTGCTTTACAACAAATGATAAACTACAAGTTCACAGCAGGAAATCACAAAAAAACTCCTATTCTCTGAAGTAATATCACTCACAAAGACGGATATTTACTCCTCACAACACTCTAACAGATTTCACTCAGAAAAATGTGTTTATCTTTGATCTTCAACGTCGGCTTCAGTCAACAAATGACAGAGCTGATGAGTGAGCTGTTCTTGAGACTTAAGAGATTTTGCTTTGGATTTCTTCTCAGAGAGTGTGTTGTTTTTTTGTTCTCTTTGTCTCTACAACTATTTATACTCGTAGGTTTGAGAAATGTCCGTTGAAGTGAGACAAATTTCAAATTCCTCGAGTACTGGTCTTTAATTTCCGCGAACGGCTCTCTGCAGTCTGTCCGTACTGTCAACAGTACTTTTCTGCAAGCAGCATTAAATGCACCCAGCTGATGCGAAGCATTTCTTCAATCATTTGTCTTTAATAGCCTTGTACTTCAGCATTTATTACTTCCAGGGGCATTTATTACCGTTGGGATGACTTCTTGATCTTTTCCACTTGGCTGACGAAAGTACAAGTCTGATGGCGAACTAAGCTGATCTCAAACTTGAACAAATCTGTTTTGAGTCGGCTGATCTTCATCAGTCTGATTTCTTTCCTTCAGCAGATCAGTAGTCTTGGACCTTGAATTTTGACTCTTCTGATATCTTCTTTACTTAGTCAAAAATTCTTCAAAGGATATCAGCTAAGTTAATTTATTCTTAGCATATTTGAAGTTTTGGAATTCATCAAAACCTCCCTTTACTTATTGTCTTTAGTGCTCTTCATCTTCATTCTTATCCAACAATTTCCCCCTTTTTGATGATGACAAAACTTCAGCTAAGTACCCGTTTTACCTATGCTAAAGTTTGTGACCTTCAAAATTTTCTGAGATAGAAAATATATGTTGGAAACAGAAACTTGAACTTTTATTGATAATCTGATAAATAAGTACAAGTTACAGTTTCTGATCAGATGAGATGTCTGAAAGATAGATAAAGTAAACTGGTTACAAATAGATTTGTCTACGCTAACTATCAGCTTCTTCATCAGTTCCTTCCAACACTTCTTCATATTCATACGATGATTCTTCATCATCTTCTTCCTCTTCATCTTCATCAGCATCTTCATCCAAAAGAAGATTTGACCTCGCAGCATCCATCTTTTCTTTGATTTGCTGCTCCTTCAGCTCTTCCATTAATTTCTTAGCTGTTTCAGTGTTCTTGTACTTGGTAAATGGCTCTGTTTGATCTTCAGCAGTGATGGGGGCTATTTCGCACCCCTTTATAATAATCGGAATGACTAGACCTTATACGCTCGGACCGACCGGGAGTCTAATTCACCAAAAGAGCTGTCGAGTCCGATCTACGTTATCAATCCTTGGCGACCAAGAGCTATGCCCGAGTTCTATAGAGATTACTATGCCTAGTCCTATTAGGATTATGTTTCCTTGTAAAGCTAGGATTATTGTCATATAAATACCTAGTTAAACATTGTATTACGGACAACATACTTTCAGAGCTTACGCCTACCCACTTTGGCACTCTGATAACATAATTAATAGAAAAGATTTTGCTATACTATTTAGATATTCATCGTCTTGGCTTATTGATTGTTCTTTACATAATTGTTCTTTCTTGAGATTGATCCATCCGGAATAAAGTAACTAAGCCCTATTATATGCACTTAAATTAACCTCTAAAACATACATCATTGATTTAATCTGACACTACGAAATACGGTTAAATCAGTTGGCACCCATCGTGGAGATAGGCTAATTATTCGATCGACATATGGCTCGCCCAAGGAAGAGCGCACGTAACGGAGCAAGGAGTAACACGACAAACCCGCGTAACACATCTGAGGATCAACCGGACGATACTAACAACAACGTCCCTTTAAGTAATAATAATCAACAAGAGAACGAGCAGCGGCCGAATCAGGAGGAACCACAAAGGATAAATATCCAAAACCCCCAAGGACAACAAGGGATCCCCGCCAATGCGGTACCAGAAGACCATGTAGCTCCAGCGATCCCGGTTCCACTATCAGACACTCGGGAGAAGCTACGACAGATCGCTATGCTCTTTAATTCACTCTCCAGGAGAATTACTAGTACCCGAGCAGGTTCCTAGAAACCTTAGAGCGAATAGGGAAAATCCTATTCAAAGGACACCGAGACAAGTCGATCAGATCTCGCAACAAGCGGACAGCCCTGCAAGCGAGCAACGATCACTGCACAGTCCGTAAAAGAACAATTCGAAACCTTCCGATGAATATGTCCAAAGAAAAATGGGTCGGACGAGGCCGCAACCTGTCGGCCCCGGATCAAAGGAATATACCATAATTCCCATCGAAGATGATATAGTCGACACAATTCCTAATCGACCACGAACCATGCGATTCTCCGAAAGAGAAATTGAAAAAATGGTACAAGAGCATTTGGAACAACGCCTATGAACTGTTCAAAATCCATGGGCCAGAAGTACGGAGATCCAAGAGAGCCTAACTGCATGTTCCACTTCTGCAAGGAAATAAAAGAAGCACAATCCTCGGGATAGGTTCCGGGACGACTACCCAGATATGATGGAACTACCGACCCGGATGATTATATATTCAGTTTTACTAACATAATAAACTTATATGCTCATTCGGCTGAATTCACTGCAAAACTAATGGTCACCACATTCGAGGGGCTAGCTTTGGACTGGTTTGCAAAACAACCCACCAATTCCATATTCAGCTTTAGAGAATTATGCAATAAGCTAACTCAGCAGTTCGCTAGCCAGAAAAGACAGAAATTGCCAATGAGCTACCTAGGGACCGTCCATCAACAAGACGGAGAAACCCTCAGTTCCTGGTTGGCAAGATTTAACGTATAGTTGCTTAAAATCGATTCTCCAAATATCGATTACATAATCTCCATTCTTTTCGATCTCACCAAAAACAGGCAATTCGGGAATGCCCTCAGTACAAAGCAACCTAGAACGTTTGCTGATATTATGACCTTGGCATCGAAGTACATGACCCAAGAGGAGATGAACTCTTTTAAAGACAAGAATAAACTTAAAGCTCCCGCCTCTGTTTCCAAGCGGCAAGATAGAATTCCTGCTCAAAAATCCTTGGATTATGATCGATCCATCAGAAGAGGCAATGTCTTCCAGCGATTAGAATATAATCAAGACAGACGACCTAATGCCTATCAAAGACCTAGATCGGTCGAGCCGACGAACAGGAGCAGGATCAACCAAGTAGAATACCCCAGGTTGACTGTTCCAATAGAAGAAATCTTGGTAATACTTGAGAGGAACAACTGGATCCCGGCAACAAAGAGAATCGCTCAGCCAAGGCCAGGTGCACGAAACTATGAGTTATACTGTAGGTATCACCGGGCACATGGGCATCGCACTGAAGATTGTTTTCACCTTAAAAGAGAAATTGAGAAACTAATCGAACAAGGAAAATTAGATGATTATTTTGAACGAAACAACCGCAAGAGGGGGAGAAGTCAGAGCCCTCGGAATAATAACTGAAGAGGAAGCTCTCGAAGAAGGTCCCCTAACGATGGCCCCCCACAAGGGTTGAACGATGGTCAGCTCAACGGCACCATCCATATGATCTCAGGAGGACCAGCCGGCGGGTACAGTCGCAGGACCGCCAGGTCCATACTTGGAAGCGCCAGGTACCCAAAGGAGATATGGACGCTAGAAAGCAAATCACCTAAGCACCAGCTGATCAGTTTCGATGAGAGCTAAGTACCAAAAAACTTTGTTTGGGACACAAAAGAGGACAACCCTGATTTCCCGATGGTGGTATCACTGGAAATAACGAACTATAACGTCAAAAGAATCCTGATCGACAATGGGAGCTCGGCCAACATCATCTCTAAAGAGGTTTTAGCCCAGATGAACTTGGGACAAATAACATTCCAAAAGGTAGCTACGCCTCTAGTAGGGTTTGGAGGTTCCGAAATTGTCCCCTGTGGCACAATAGCTTTAAGTGTATCACTCGGAAGGAAACTACATCGTACGGTGAAGCTAATCAAATTCTTTGTAGTAGAAACCCCCTTTGCCTACAACGCGATCCTAGGGCGACCCACCCTCAACCTATTCCAAGCAGTTGTTTCAACTTACCATCATAAAATAAAATTTCCAACTGATGTGGGAATTGGAGAAATAGTAAACGATCATTGTATGGCATGGGACTGCTACAACACCTCCCTAACCTTGGGGAACCGCTCCAAAACGTTTACCCTAGCTAAAAGAAAACTCGAAGAAGATGTCGACAGAGTCGAAATTGAAATCCCCAGCACATACCGAATAGATAAAAAGGGAAAGGAACCGGTCGATTTGGCTTTGAAACCACCGGAACACAAAGTTGTCCTACTAGTGCATGGAGATCCAACGAAAACAACCAGAATAGGAACCGAACTCAGTAAGGAAGGGGAAGTAATGCTGGTAAATTTCCTCAGAGAAAACATAGATATCTTCGCTTGGAGTGCGAACGACATTGAAGGGATTGATCCCAGAGTAATCAGTCACTCGCTAAAAATCGACCCCATGGCAAAACCTGCTAGACAAAAGAAGAGGAATCATGGGCCGATAAAAGATAAAATAATCAAGGCAGAAGTAGAAAGGCTACTCAAGGCGAAACAAATTCGAGAAACACACTTCTCGGAATGGCTATGTAATGTCGTATTAGTAGCAAAAGGGGATAAGAAGGATAATAAGTGGAGAATGTGTAATGACTTCACCGACCTAAACAAGCTATGTCCGCGCGATCCATATCCCCTCCCGAGGATCGACTTATTGGTCGACTCAACCGCTGGCTCTGCAATTTTCAGCATGATAGACGCCTTCCAAGGTTTTTATCAAATATACATGGATGAATGAGATCAAGAGAAAACTGCCTTCATAACCGAGCAGGGTGTTTACTGCTTCATAGTCATGCCTTTTGGCCTAAGGAACCCCAGGGCCACTTACCAAAGGTTAGTAAACCTAATGTTCAAGGAGTTGATTGGAGAAATAATGGAAGTCTACGTAGACGATATGCTGGTCAAAAGCATGAATGAAGCCGACCATGTAAAGCATCTCGATCGATGCTTCCGAATACTGAGAAAATACAGAATGAAGTTGAATCCTGCAAAATGCACTTTCGGAGTTAAATCGGGAAAGTTTTTAGGCTATTTGGTACATCAACGAGGAATTGAGGCCAATCCAGAAAAAAATTCGAGCTATAACCGAAATGAAACCTCCCAAAACGATCTCCCAAGTACAAAGCTTGGTAGGAAAGATCGTAGCGTTAAACAGATTCATCTCCAAGTCGGCCGACAGAAGCTTGCCTTTCTTTCAAACTCTACGAAAAGCAAAAAACTTTGTTTGGACCGAAGAATGCGACCAGGCCTTCAACCGGCTAAAGGAATACCTGACGACCTCCCCACTATTGGCCAAACCAATTGAGGGAGAACCATTATACATTTACATATCAATTTACGATGTGGCCATTAGTTCGGTTTTAGTAAAAGTAGAAGGCGTGAAACATAAGCCTGTTTATTACTTAAGCAAGTTACTACAAGGGGCGGAGAAGAACTACTTGGAAATAGAAAAATTCGCGTTGGCCTTAGTAGTGGCGGCACGCAAGCTCCGACCTTAATTTTTAACTTACAAAATTGTGGTGTTAACCAATCAACCGCTGAGACAGGTCTTAGCGAAGCCAGAAGCCTCGGGAAGATTAATCAAGTGGGCGATCGAGCTCGGTCAGTTCGAAATCGAATACAAACCAAGAATTGCGATTAAGGCCCAAGTTCTAGCCGACTTCCTGTTAGAAACTCCGACCCAGACAACTGAACATAATGAATCAACCAGCCAGGACAACGATATCTTGATCATAGAAAATCAAACATGGTTGATGCACGTCGATAGTGCTTCATGCAGAGAGGGAGGAGGTGCCAGAATCAACTTTACCGGACCAAATGAGGAGGATATTAATTATGCAATAACATTGGACTTCGTAGTAACAAACAACGAAGCAGAATATGAAGCGCTAATATCAGGAATGGAAATGGCAGTTAAAGCCAACATAAAGAGTCTCAAAGTACTAACCGATTCAGAGTTGATACAAAGGCAGATAGAAGGTCTATACGAGGCAAAGGAATTTAACATGATCAAATACCTCGCTAAAGTAAAGGAATAAGCTGAGAAATTCAAAATTTTTGGGATACAGAACATCCCACGATCGGAAAATAAATGGGCCGATCAACTTTCTAGATTCACAGGGTCTCATGACGGTAAAACAGAAAGAGTAATCAATTGGCTAATTTCCAAAACACCGGCAATAGATATCGACGGTACACCGGTCGCTGAGATCATGGAAATCGAAGAAGCTGAAAGAGACTGGATGACTCCGATGATAAACTATCTTCGAGAAGGAAAATTACCGCTTGATCCAAACGAAGCTCGGAAAATAAAATATCGAGCTCCAAAATACACATTATTAGAAGAAAAACTTTACCGAAGATCGGTATCGGGAATTCTTCTAAAATGCATCTCCGAATCTCAAACCAACGATGTCCTCCGAGAAGTACATGAAGGAGAAGCAGGAAATCACAGTGGAGCAAGGGCCTTAGCTTTAAAATGCCTTAGAACGGGCTATTATTGGCCTACCATTAACAATGATGCATTGCAATATGTTCAAAAATGTCATCATTGCCAAGTTCATGCTAATATAAGTCATCAACCAGCCGAAAACATGCACTCAATACCAGTTTGCTGGCCATTCGATCAATGGGGGATGGACATCGTGGGACCTTTCCCAGTAGCCAGGTCTAAGAAAGCATATGTTTTAGTCGCCGTCGAGTATTTCAGTAAATGGAGAGAATGCGTCGCCCTTGCTCGAATAACTCAATTCCAAGTGATCAACTACCTATGGAAGTTCATAGTATGTAGATTTGGCATCCCAAGAATCCTGATCTCTGATGACGGAACACAATTCGCAGGGAAACAAGTAATGGAATGGTGTACCAAGATGGGAATTCGGCAAAACTTCACTTCAGTTGGACATCCAAGAGCGAATGGACAAACTGAAGTAGCGAACCGAGAAATAATAAAGTCTTTGGAGAAAAGATTAGGGGCAGCCAAAGGAAGATGGCTGGATGAACTCCCCGGAGTACTTTGGGCTAATCGAATGACAGCCAGAACCTCAACCGGGGAGACCTCATTCAGTCTAGTATATGGCTCGGAAGCAGTAATTCCGGTCGAAACACTAATTCCAACACCGAGAATTGAAATGTATGATGACCAGGAAAAGAAAAAGGCAAGAGAAAAGTGATGTCGACTTGACAGAAGCATTACGAGAGAAAGCGGTCGTACGATTGCAAGTCTCTAAATCAAACATGGAGAAAGCCTACAATCAAAAAGTACGCATACGAACCTTCAAAGAAGGGGACTTGGTGCTAAAAAAGGTAGAGGTATCCAAGCATGTGGGAAAACTACAACAGAATTGGGATGGACCATACATTGTCATTAATGTAGGAAAGAAAGGTTCATACAAAATTGCACACTTGGACGGAACGCCCCTACCGCGAACCTGGAATGCAGTCAACCTAAGGAGATACTATGAAAAATAAATCCTAGAAATCATCCTCGTTAATTTCTTTTAAATTTTGTTTGTTTTATTTTCTTTCTCGTATTATCCATTGTAATAATGGCCTTGGCCTGAGATTCATTCTCAACACTTTTTTCAATAATTACGAATCAAGGATTCACATGAGTTAGCGCCAAAGACTTGATCGAGTTGAGTAAAATTGATTCGCTCAATAATCACTCCTCGATCACCATAAACGACGACAAAAAGGTTAAAACCAAAAACTTTGGTAAAAATCCTAAGTCTCAAAACGAGTTGAGTAAAATTGATCCACTCGATATACGCTCTTCGATCACCATAAACGACGACAAAAAGGTTAGAACCAAAAACTTTGGTAAAAAACCTAAGTCTCAAAACGAGTTGAGTAAAATTGATCCGCTCGATATACGCTCCTCGATCACCATAAACGACGACAAAAAGGTTAGAACCAAAAACATTGGTAAAAAAACCTAAGTCTCAAAATTGATCCGCTCGATATACGCTCCTCGATCACCATAAACGACGATAAAAAGGTTAAAACCAAAAACTTTGGTAAAAAACCTATGTCTCAAAACGAGTTGAGTAGAATTGATTCGCTCAATAAACACTCCTCGACCACCATAAAAATGGTTAATAAACCTAAGTCTTAAAACAAGTTAAGTATAAATTGATCCGCTCGATAAACGCTCCTCGATCTAAAAAATAACAAGGTTAAAAGCCAAAAATTTTGTTAAGAAACCTAAGTCTTAAAAACGAGTTGAGTAAAATTGATCCGCTCAATAAACACTCCTCGACCTCCATACAAATTGTTAATAAACCTAAGTCTTAAAATGAGTTGAGTATAAATTGATCCGCTCGATAAACGCTCCTCGGTCTAAAAATAACAAGGTTAAAAGCCAGAAATTTTTGGTAAAAAACCTAAGTCTTATAAACGGGTTGAGTAAAATTGATTCGCTCAATAAACACTTCTCGACCTCCATAAAAATGGTTAATAAACCTAAAGTCTTAAAACGAGTTGAGTATAAATTGATCCGCTCAGTAGACGCTCCTCGATCTCCATAATAGCAATCAAGATAGGTTAAAACCAAATGTTTTGGTTAAAAACCTAAGTTTCCGGTAGTCAGATGATATTAGAACAACGCGATAATCATTCCTCGATGTTTTACAACGACAAGCGATAATACCAGTCGAGAAAAATCAACAACAAGATATATGAAAATAATATTGAAGTATTATTCATCTGAGTTCTGAGAACAGGTCTCAAATTACACACGAAGTTTTTATCAGAGTACAAAGAACTTTATACAATCTACATATCATCAGAACCGTTTAGATAAAATAATCTTATTCTATGGATCAGCGGCCTTCACGACAATGTCCACGGAAACATCAATCTCCTCCCTAGTACCTCGATGGTTGGAATTGACCACCTAAGAAGCATGCTGCTCAGGATGGTCGATTTCTTTGGTTCGATGGTCAGGCTCTGAAGATCAAATGTTCTTCCAGACGAAATGAACATTTCCGGCCAGATGCCCGAAAACGGCCACTCGCCCAGAACGAGATACTGCTCGTATAATGGGGTTGATTTTTACTCTAAAGCAGTATCTCTTCAGGACCGTCGCAAAAGTAAAAATTTACCAGCACACCCCGACGGTCTATCAATCCGGAGGTAACATTGAAAGGCGGCGGTGCCTGGTAAATATGAACCCTCCATGTGCAAACAGAAACCATGGACCTCAAACCTGTGAAGACAAAGGCAGAGGCCACATGGGACCCGTCAGTACTATGTAGGGCATCAATGGGACCTGTCAGTACAAGGCAAATGATATTTGAGTTATTATATGATATCGATTCGTGATAATGAGACTTTTTGAAGAATATGGGATCACTGGGCAAAATGAAGCCCAAAGAATATGATAACTTCATTTCGTACGATATGAATGGATATTGAAAGAAACTGAATCTCTATTTATAGGGAAATCGTTAAGTTAATCCTACGGTTAGATAGAGCTCTGATCAAGGGATGAAAATGCGACCTTTTGACTGCTCGTAATTAATGCGAGTAAGTTGCAACGACTCCTCTATGGTCGAAAAGACTACGATTGTAAAAGAGAATCAAGATCGAAGCGATCAACACAAAAATAAAGTGGATCTAATGAGCTCCAGACTGAAAAAGCTTGTACACTTACAAATGCTAGTCACTTGATAAAGAGCAAGAGATCCTCGACATATACATATAAGTCTACACCACTATGACAAGTACTAGCTCGTTTAGAGCTATAAGATCTCATACTCCGGCATACGAGGTCGTCACTGCCTCATATATCACATGGAAGATTATTAATTAAATATATCAGGCCTCCGCTGGAGTCCAAGAAATCTGACACGAAAATTAGAGGAATAAACGTCAACATTCCAGCCTACAAAATCGTCACTGCCTAATATTTCAAAGAATTGCTTAAGGAGGTCTGAACAAACTAGATCTAACTTATGATTCTACATTTTCCAATTCCTCCAATATCAAAGAATTGACATGTTGATACACTGGTTGCTTTATTTGAGGAACATGAAACTCACAATCAGTGCAAAGAAACATGGAATTTCATAAGATGAATGAACCAATATTCTTTCTACGAGCTTAGACTTTAAAAAGAGAAGCAATGCTCAACAAAGGAAATGACAACGTCCTTATATAAGAAGTCCATGGCAAATGGACAATTTTACAAAGGCATTGATAAATTATCGACAAGGGCGCTAAACGTCCTTCACAATTCTGCAATAAATTGCTTACAAGGACGACCTACAGAAAAAAAAAAACTCTAATATCCAAAGTGACTACATCAATAGCCTTAGTAACTAGGCTTGATCGATCATCATACTTATACTCGATTAAAAGTTCGATTTACTAAGGAAACACTGCATTGTTCAGCTATTCAAGACTGATCGACCAAGAACGAGCTACTTTCGAACAAGAGATAATCTCCCAGGAAATTAATGTCAGATAAGTCTGCTAAAATTTCCTGCTTATTTATAATATTTATACTTAATTATGACGGTGAAATTGTGCATGACATAATTTATCAAATATATCTACTAACTGAACTCAATGGAGGCATTAAACTGACCAAAAAAGGAGTCAACATTGTCATTGAATTATACGTACAAAAAGATAGTCAGCCTTGATGACCACATGAAGATTGTGGCCTACATCGTCTTAAAAAAAAATAAAAAAAAAAAGGAGAAACATTCCACTACAGCAGCTTAATCAGAACAGGTCACTAAGGAGGGTTGCTATCACCGGGCCGACCAGCAGAAGCACCCCTCCGAGGAGTCGCGTTACCCACAAACGCCATCAATTCCTCCTGACGTTTTAGATAACCGGCATCATAACCTTGTTCATATGCCTGCCGACGGGATTCCTCTGCGAAGGCGTGAGCCTGGACCAAGTAACTTTTCTTCTTCTCAAGAACAGACTTCTCTTCCCGCAATTTCTCCAGATCATCATTGAGAAGCCTGAGTTGGAGGGTCTGTCCTTCAACCTTCGCGATCTTCGAGTCCAAGCGTTGCTTATGGCTCTCCTTGCTGAGCCACAGATTGTCGTTTTTTACACCCAGCTCCAGCGCGGAATACTTGGCCTAAAAAGAAAAAGGTTATATGTAACAAAAGCAATCAAAATAATAGCAGGAAATACAGCTAGAAATACAATTACCTGCTCGCACATTTTGACGAGCGACTGAACAAAGCGAACATTGGGAGTACTTTCATGCTTCCTCAACTCACCAGGTAAGATAGTGCTCAGACCTAAGTCCCAGGACAAAGCGTCGGGCTCGAGAGAGCTGGGCAGTTCACTATCAAGGGGAATACGGTCAGGCCGAGGAGTCACTGACTCCATTATGTCCCTGACTTGCTCGAGAATACAACTGTCATCAAACATATGAGGGGATTCCCTCTCGCTAGGACTCACTGAGGTCTCCTTGCCCGAAGCAGAAATAACAGTTTGCCAACCGGACCTAGAGCTTGTCCGACCTCTAGAAGGCCCGCCGGCTTCAAAAGAAGTAGTCACAACAGTAGTATCATTAAATAAAAAATCAGAAAAATCTTGGGGAACAGATTGTGTCATGGACGGATCCAAAAAAGAATCTCCACCAACTGCCCCCGTGGCATCTTCCCTTTGACGTCCGCCGACAAGTTGGACGGTAGAAATATAGGAAGGAACGGAGTTATCAGGAACACGACCATGTAAGCCATGCTCAAAAGAAGAAACAGCT
Organism: Penstemon barbatus; assembly: GCA_003313485.2. Classification (NCBI taxonomy): domain Eukaryota; kingdom Viridiplantae; phylum Streptophyta; class Magnoliopsida; order Lamiales; family Plantaginaceae; genus Penstemon; species Penstemon barbatus. The sequence goes on along the minus strand of CM064879.1, from coordinate 46,170,687 downwards.
GAAGAAACAGGTATATTAATGGTTTGATCCACGATGGACATGTCACCAAAGGCCACCCGACCCGGGGAAGGTCTCCTCTCGACCTCACCAGAAATAGGGAAATCTTGTTGAATAGAAGTTGAACTAATTACGGGGGGAGCTTCAAAAGAAATAACGGGAGTCTCGATCTCCGACCTTCTAATCGAGGATGAACGAGATGGATCCATCGAAGGCCCTCTGTACGAGACATTTTAGGTCTAATATTCTTATTACCTTCGCGGGATGGACGATTTGAAGTGTTGCCAAAAAGGTTACTCATATTCGGAAATTAAAAAAGAATTTTACACTATCAAGAAGGCTTATCGACCTACTTTGAGAGAATATTCTATCGGAAGTATGTAAAAGAGGTAAATAGCGAGTAATCTTTTTACCCGATGTATTTATACTAAGTGAAAAGACGCGACAGACCCCAAGAATGGGCGCGAAACACAGAAACTGATCTATCAACGGCCGCAGGAATTCGAAAAGACATAAGCATAATGATTACAACGAAGTTAATGACTTGTCTAGGTTATTATCAATAGAGAAGCCGAAAAGACATAACTGTCAGAATACGAATCGTCTTATTTACGAGAGGATAAAAAAGTAAAATTACAAATCAAGTTATGATTGGTTATTATCAAAATAATTTCTCAAGGCCAGATTGGTCGCTCCCCACTTCACGCAACCTGGTCGCCATCTGGAACTCCCTGATCGCCAGCGGCCGCTCCTTTGTCCTCTCCCTCGTTAGCTGCCTCCAAATTCTCCTCCTCTTCCTCTTGATCGATATATTTATTATCGACCTCAGGGTTAGTGTCTGAAGGAGGAATCGGCAACGGCTTCCCGAACTCTTCGACAAGGTGAGCCAACGGAAGTTGTTGATAGATAACATCTGGTAGCCCGGAAAGAGAGTATTCTTCACCATAGCGATTCAGACATACATGCGTCGTCTTGATGTACTCTTCTCGACGATCTTCGATCAATCCCAGAGCAACCATCTGATGAATCGCCTTTTTGAAGGTACTATCAAGAAGCGGACCGACCATCTGATTCACCAAGGCAGTATGAACAGGGGAACCAAGGAACGCACGAATCACTCTCTCATCGTGATTTCGACCGTATCGATCTGTAAGACCGCTAAGAGGAAAGTCCTTATCATACTCCTCCAAGGAGGCTTGAAGGTCGGCGACCTGAGATTCCAGCTCACTGATCCGAGTAGTACTTCGAAGTTGATAATCTTCCAACTCCTTAGACAGCCGATCAACCTGCTCTTGGGTACGAGAAGTCTCCAAAACTTTGTTTATAGTTTCCTGATCGCTGGTTCCCACTACTTGAGAATCTGTAATTGGGAGAAGGGAAGAAGACGTAGAAGGACCGGCCTCTGGTCCACTCGCCCTATGAATCAATGCCCTGTTTTTCTCATCCAAAAACTCGCATTGTTGTCTCCAAAGAGCGGCTTCGTAGGCATACGACATCAGACAAGTCTTGGTCTAAAAATGAAACGAAGTTATAAGCTAAGAAATTCATTAGGAAAGTCGATAAGGAAATATATTCAACAGCGAATACCTTCTCGGCATAAAGAGAAGCCTTTTGTAACTTCTCCAAAGGATCTTTCCAAAGCAGCTTATTAACATCTCGAGTAAAAACACCTGAAAGAAGAATACGGGTTGTCTTGTCAACGTCATTATCATTCTCATCATGAATTAAAGAATCATTCTCCGGGTAACCAGCTGCTCTCTTTCCCTGTAAATGATCTTCGATCATCTCGACAAAAGTGGGCTTCGGATGCTTTTCGCCAACCAGAGAAAGATCCTCACCTGAACGACCGTAGTAATGCTTTCTTCTCTTAACCGGATTATCAATAGGATGGGCCATTGACCAACTACGGCATCCACGTATGCCAAGGGAAGTTCGAAGCTGGAAAGGAGGATAACCTTGTCCTGTCCCTTGATGAACGGGAGCCTGCGCAATCGGAGGAGTTTCTTGAGATGAATCTGGAGATTCCTCTCTGTAATCCTCCGAATCATGGCCCAAATCCAACTTTCTCTTCTTGGACGCTCTCTGTTCGATTGGAAGATTCTCTACCGTTTTGGAAGATTAGGACAAAACCATCTTCCCTTTTGAGGAGTGCCGAGAGTTTTCTACCATAAAAACTGAAGACAACGAATTAAACATAATGATATGAGGAAATATAATGTAATACAAAAATAAAAGGCTTACCCAGCGATTGAGAAGGGGAAGTAATAGGAAAGGTATGAGGACTCAAACCAGCTTTACGGAGAAAAGCCTCACCAATAAGAAGAGCGCTCTGATACTTGTCGACATGCATCCTCTTGATATCACCAACTAATTGTGGGTCGTCAGGAATAAAATGACCTGTATGGTCCCACGAGAATGGCTCGGAGGAACCATTAGCTAATACAATATGAGAAGGGGGATGTACAAAGAAAAAATGAGATTTCCAGGCAAGATTGCTGGAAACTGGAGAATCGAAAATAGAGCGACCATACTTTTGACTGGCGAAAAAATATCCATGGTTCGAGGAACTTGATGCGTTAAAACGAAACAATTGTGAAAAGTTACGAAGTGAGGGCTGAAAGCCTTTTGCTATCATCATAACCGAAAAGCACACAACAAAATCCACGGAATTTGGAACTAGTTGTGTTAAAGTAACACTAAAAACTTTCAGAATATCAAGAAACAAAGCGGATAAGGGAAGACGTAGACCATAATTGAAATGGGCAGTATAAAAAGCCCGACAACCCTCCGGTGGGGAGGTAACTCTGTCGGAAGGAGAAGGAAGGATAATCTCGGAACCTTCCGGAAAGTATTTTGTGTAATTATCCACGACCTCGTGGAAAGTCTCATCGGTATACGCGCAAGCAAGATCCTCGATCGGTTCAGATATTTGAGGAGCAGTATCCTTGCTTTTCTTGGCCTTGGCTGCAACCTCGGCGTCTGATATAATTTGTACCTTGAAGGTATCCTTATCCGGAATGGTGATTTCAGATGTGGCAATCTGTTCCGTTGAAGGGCTGCGAATTACCCCCTCCTCAATGACAGGGGCGACTCCCTCCGTAATGGAAGAAGAAGGTGTCTTAGAAAGTGAAGCCATTTTAATAGGATCCTCGAAGAATATTGATCGATAAAAACAGAGTACGATAGAAATTATCGAGCAAGAAAAGTTATAACAAGAGTCTGGAAAGTAGAAAGTAAAAACTGATTGGAATAACGATCGCCTATTTATATAGGAGGACGAAAAGACGTTTCGAACTTCACGCGGCTAATCATATTCCCGCCAGACGATAAAAGTCGAATCGTTTCCTCAAAAGACACATCACGGTTCAAAATCGGAACGACGAAACGACTATCTATGAGGCGTAGCACTCTTTTCCTTACTTAGGATTTTTTCCTAGTAAGGTTTTTAACGAGGCACAATTCATAGAAAATACAGTCGTAATCAACCTTCTACTTCTACGAGCTCCTACTACATATGCGCTCGAAGAAGTGAGGGAGTACTGATGGGGGCTATTTCGCACCCCTTATAATAATCGGAATGACTAGACCTTATACGCTCGGACCGACCGGGAGTCTAATTCACCAAAAGAGCTGTCGAGTCCGATCTACGTTATCAATCCTTGGCGACCAAGAGCTATGCCCGAGTTCTATAGAGATTATTATGCCTAGTCCTATTAGGATTATGTTTCCTTGTAAAGCTAGGGTTATTGTCATATAAATACCTAGTTAAACATTGTATTACGGACAACATACTTTCAGAGCTTACGCCTACCCACTTTGGCACTCTGATAACATAATTAATAGAAAAACTTTTGCTATACTATTTACATATTCATCGTCTTGCTTATTGATTGTTCTTTACGTAATTGTTCTTCCTTGAGATTGATCCATCCGGAATAAAGTAACTAAGCCCTATTATATGCACTTAAATTAACCTCTAAAACATACATCATTGATTTAATCTGACAGTACGAAATACGGTTAAATCAAGCAGAATCCTTGGTCTCTTCTTCAGACTTTTCTTTGCCTTCAACCTTTCCAATCTCTTCAGCAGCTTTAATCTCTTCAGCAGCTTTTTCAGACTTGTCAGCTTCAATGGCATCAACTCCTTCAGCTGTTTGCTCTTCCTTCTTCTCTTCCCCATTTTTGTCATCATCAGAAATGTTGACACTGGCAGGTCTGATAGGAGGGTTGAGTGCAGTAAAATGGATCTTCATTGCAGCACACAAAGCCTTCAAGTTCTGATTGACCACATCATGACTGGCAGTTAGATGAGTGAGAGTGGTGCTGATGTTGTTAGTTTGATCATTGAAACAATCAATGTTAAGTTGCATAGTTGAAAGTTCTTCATTTATAACATTTCCAGCTTGAGTAATCTCTTACAACAATCCAACATTGACTGCTTTTTCTTCTTCACTGACTCTGATGAAGTTAGCAGTTAGATCAGCTATGTTGTGTTCAGCTCTTTTTAAGGCATCATGAAGATGGTTGACATCAGCCTTCACATCTTCCACATTTCTGTTCAATTCCACAACATTTTGCATCAACTTCTTGGAATGATCTTCAGGCATGGGAAAACTATCAATGGCATTTCTGATAGTTCTAGCAATAAGGAGTTGCATACTTTCCAGCTGTTATCTGTTGGACTCTGCCAACTCTTGTTGCAACTTCTTCAACTGAATGATGTTCTTCTCTTTCAGTTCCTTCATTTGATTCTCCATCAGCATCTGGAAGGCTTCCATCAGTGATGAGTGCAGATCACTTGATGAAGCAGAATCAGCAGCTTCCCTTCCTTCATCCTCCTGGTGGACAGGGGCATCTTTCAATTCTGTCTCTTGATCAGCTCTTGATTCCTTAGCATTCCACTCAATTGCTAAGGGTTCATCAGCAGCTTTGGGCCGATCAGTTACATCGTTAAAGATTAAACTAGTAATTGTGCCATCATCATTAAAGGATGTTGTTTGATGGATTTGTCGCACAATAATCCATGGATTTTGAAAGGCTGGCTTTGACTTAGGCACTTCATAGTAATCCTTGACTTTCTTGCCAAATGTAATCTGTTGAATGCTTGGCAGCTGAGGCAATTCACTTGAAGATCCTTGCTGATATCCTAACCTTTCTGCCCATCTCTTCAAGGCGGTCATAACAGCTATGTTGATTGCTCTCTCAACAGCATCATCAGATTTTCTTCTCTTCAGTGGCAACGTATTTTGAAAGATCTTGGCTTCCTCCAAGACATAATCCTTAGCGTATTGATGCATAGCATCCCTGACAAAATAAGGATCCAAGGCTTTTTGGATAGAGTCAGTCCTTAGCCAATTCAGAACCCATTTTTCTTCATCAGCTAACTCCTTCCAACTCTGAAGCTCTGCAACAGATCTGTTCAGCCTATAATCTCTCCATTTCATGTATCTAGGCTTCTCGTGGGTGAACAAAGTCTTCAGCATCAGCTTCTGGTCATAATAAGCCAAGGTCTTTTCAAACCTTTTGAAGAGAGCTTTATCAGCATGGATGATGTCAAAATCTCTTCTTACTTCATACTTATCCTTTGGCTTGACCTTTCCGGCAGGCATTTTAGGCTTATTTTCCTTGTCTTCAACTTCTACATCGATTTTGATGCCTCCACCATGAACTGGTCCATGAGCATCAGTTTTACTTAGCTCAATGACCATAGCAAGCTCAGCGTCTTCAGCTGCCTTTCTTTCAGCTTCAGACATTTTCTTCTTTCAGCATCCTTAGCTTCCTGAATCTAGCTTAGTTCTAATGCCTTCTTTTCTTCTAACTCATCTCTTTTTCTCTGCTCAGCTTCCTCCCTTTTCTTCTTATCAGCTGTAGAGACTTTTTTCTTCTTGATCGGAATCTTTCTCTTTCCATTGTCAGCTGGTGCAGGAGCAGCAGATGCAAGAGGTGCAGCTGCAATGGGATGGATGATCATCACATCAGGATCATCCTGATGTTTAGCAACCTCAACTGTTGGCTTAGCTTGAGTAATCTGTTGCGCATCAGTCTGTTCAGCAACAGAAGCTTCTTCAGTTCCAAAAGGCCTCTCTGCTGATTGAGGGCTTTCTCTTACTAAGTCCACCAGCTTAGTGGGCTCTTCTACAAAAGTCATTTGTTATCTTACTGTCTTCCTTAATCCTTGAACAGGTTGGGAAGCACCAGTATCCCTCAATTGACTTCTGGTCCTGTGAGACACATTCTCATCAGGCACTTCAGCAGATGGGGTTCTAGATGATGATGCAGGAGACATGTTCCTGACATCAGCAGTTGTCTGATTGATGATTTTGGCAGCTTCATCATCAGACACCTTCTTTGTCTTCTTTTCCTTAGGCTCTTCAACCTTTTTCTTTTGAGTTGCAGTAGCAAGCTCAGCTGTTTTAACAAGTTTTCTCTACCTCTTGGCTGGAGCCACCCTTGGTTCCTCAGTCTCTTCTTCCACATCAACTTCTTCAGCTTTTCTTTTTGTAACAGGCAAGTACTTGGACATTGCCTTTGCAATATGAATCTCCTTACCATTTGTAACCTCACATACCATTTTGAATAGCAAGAAACTCAGTGTGATTCTGTGATTGGTCTGGGGACCCTTGCCCTTCTTTTTCTCGTGGAAGTTAGCCAATATGTACCAAATTACTGCATACCAGTTGACTTCCAATCCGTAGTAAATAGCAGCCATGATGTTGAACCTCTTCAAAGTAACAACATCCAGAGAAAATGTACAATTTTCAATCAGCTTTGAGACCATATCAGCCATCCGCTGATACTCGTCCTTCAACTGTCTCTTCTTGATGTTGCCAGACAACATCTCACCTTCCTTTGCACAGATTTCCCAGAATTGTTGGTGCTTCTCCTCCGTCAGAGCAGTGACATCGTGTCGTCCTCTGTTCGGAAGCCCAAAAGTTTCGTGAAGTAGGGTGGGGGTAATAACAATGGATTTACCTCTGACAGTAGCTTTGATTTCCTGAGTGTTGAAATCAACAGCAGCAGTTCGGTAGTATCCCAACACTTGGTTAGTCCAGATCAGCCTTTCTTGATACTCCATAAAATTTACCAGTGAAGCCGATTTGAACTTCTCCAGCAACTCCTTCATCAAATCGGTACCAGATTGGTAGTAGGAATCCTAAACTAAGTACATACCTTCAGCAGCCATCTCGAATCTGTTTGAAGTTAGAGAAATAGGAAGAATTTTGCAGAAAATTGCAAGTATTTTTGCTCGCAAGTGCTCTTTGAATATTTGGGTGCGTAAAGAGCTACTCAGCTGATCAGATCTGGATTTATAGAGTTAGGGTATTTTGGTTTCCGTGATACCGGCTAACCGTTAGATCCGTTTCTGTCAGTTCTGATTGTGCGACGTCAGTTACGACCTTTCAAATTCAAATCGCATTAAATGAGGAGCGGGAATATGTACCGCTCTTTTATCACTTGTAAAAGCGTGTTTTTAAATAAAACGTTTTAGGTTGTAAGCTTTTACATAGGTGATCAGACGAGTAAAATAAATACTTATCTGATGGACTACTGTCCTGATGACAAAGCTGTTATCAGTGAAAGCCAATAGCTGATAACCTTCCTCGGCTGTTTGTCAATCCAGCTAGATAATAAATCTTCAATCTTCAAGACTTTAATCTTCTGTTGAAAACATAACTTCAACTAACTGTCATTAACAAATTTCATCTTTTAATCAGAAGTACCGCTAGTCTTACACGTTCCCCCTGACTTTAAGAGTTCATAAGTTAACTAGTCTGTTGAGAGTTAATCCTTGAAGATAAATGTGATGAGTAAGCTGTTGAACTCTAGTCTTCTGATGAGTTCCCCCTCAGCTTATGCATCCAATTTTAATAAACCCAATTCAGCTCTTAGAGTTGAAAACCTTGTCTCACTTAGAGGTTTTGTGAAGATGTCAGCAATCTGATTTTCAGTAAACACATATTCTATCATGACATTTCCTTTCTCCACATGATCTCTAATAAAATGGTGTTTGATCTCAATATGCTTAGTCCTTGAATGACTTGTAGTATTCTGAGTAAGTCTGATTGCACTTGTATTGTCACAGTCGATAGGGATTCCATTGATTTTTAGGTTGTAATCTTCAAGTTGATGCTTCAACCATAGTATTTGTGCACAGCAAGCTCCAACAGCTATATATTCAGCTTCAGCAGTTGATATGGATACTGAAGTCTGTTTCTTACTCATCTATGAGATCAGATGACTACCTAAGAACTGACAGGCACCTGTTGTGCTTTTTCTGTCAATCTTGCAGCCAGCAAGGTCAGAATCTGAATATCCAATGAGTTCAAATCCAGATTCCCTAGGATACCACAATCCCAAATCTTCAATACCTTTGAGATACTTGAGTATCCTTTTGGCAGCTAGGAGATGAGATTCTTTAGGATTTGATTGATACCTCGCACAAACCCCAACAGAGTACATAATATCAGGTCTGCTAGCTGTTAAGTATAACAGTGACCCAATAATTCCTCTGTACTTGGTTATGTCCACTGATTTGCCATCTTCATCTTTATCCAAATGAAGACTAGTAGACAATGGAATATTAGCAGTAGAGCTAGTTTCCATACCAAATTTCTTGAACAGATCATTTGTGTATTTTGCTTGGCTGATGAAAATTCCATCAGGCAACTGTCTTACTTGCAAACCAAGAAAATAATTAAGTTCTCCCATCATGCTCATTTCAAACTTGTTCTGCATCAGCTTTGAGAACTTATCACACATCTGTTGATTTGTTGAGCCAAAAATAATATCGTCCACATAAATTTGCACAAGCAAAATATGTTCTTCCCATTCAATAGTGAACAGGGTCTTGTCTACCTTACCTTTATGAAATCCTTTAATTAAAAGAAAATCAGATAGGGTATCATACCATGCTCTTGGAGCATGTTTCAGTCCATAGAGGGATTTCTTCAGACAATACACCTTGTCTTCTTCTTGATAAGCTTCAAATCCAGGTGGTTGTTCAACAGAAACTTCTTCTTGCAATTCTCCATTGAGAAAAGCTGATTTCACATCCATCTGATAGACTGTGAAATTCTTGTGAGCAGCATAAGAAAGAAAGAGTCTGATAGCCTCTAGTCTTGCTACTGGTGCAAAAGTTTCATCAAAGTCAATGCCTTCTTCTTGGGAATAACCCTTGGCCACTAATCTAGCTTTGTTTCTGGTGACAACACCATCTTCATTCATTTTGTTCCTGAATACCCATTTAGTGCCAATTACTCTTTGATGACTTGGTCTAGGAACTAAGTACCAGACTTCATTCCTTTCAAATTGATTTAGCTCTTCTTGCATAGCTTCAATCCAGTTTGAATCACTAAGAGCTTCTTCAATTTGTTTGGGCTCAATTTGAGATAGGAAGCTGACAAACATTGCTTCACTTGCAGCAGCTCTCCTTGTCTTCACTTTATCCAAAGGGTCACCAATCACCAGCTCTAGTGGGTGATTCTTGAGCCACCTAAGATCAGGTTGCAAATCATAATGTTGTCATTTGTTTTGATCTTGCAACACTACCGTTGGAGTTCCAGTAGTAGTCTGTTGAACAGTTGTTGTCTGTTGAACAGTCTCTGGTCTGTCAGCTGTTTGCAACTCATCTGTTAGACAATCAGCACTGTGATTTTGAACAGTACTTGAGTTATCAATTGGGTTGAGATCAGGTAGTATGATGGGAACATATTCTTCATTTTTTCCAACATTCAATTTCTGTAAATCAGTAGACAGATCTTGATTAGTACTTTGATTCTTTTCAGAAGATTGATTTGGTTCATCAAATACAACGTGAATGGATTCCTCTATAAGTAAAGTTCTTTTGTTAAAGACTCTATAAGCTTTACTAACAGTAGAGTATCCTACAAAAACAGTTTCATCAGCCTTTTCGGCAAATGCAGTAAGGTGATTTTCTCATTATTTAAAACATAGCATTTACAACCAAATATCTTAAAGTAATGAATGTTTGGCTTCCTGTTGTTCCAAACTTCATATGGAGTCTTGTTTTGGTGCTTGTTGATCATGCATCTGTTTTGGGTAAAGCATGCTGTGTTTGTTGCTTCTGCCCAAAATCTTTGAGGCAGCTTAGCTTCAGCTATCATTCTCCTGGTAGCTTCTTTAAGAGTTCTGTTTCTCCTTTCAGCAACTCCGTTCTGTTGAGGGGTTCTGGCAGCAGAGTACTCATGACTGATTCCTCTGGCATTACAATACTCTTCAACAGTAGAGTTTGTAAATTATGTCCCTCTATCTGATCTGATCTTTAGTATTTTCATACTTTTCTCATTCTGAATCTTTTCCATCAGATTTGTAAGATGCTCCTTGGTTTCACTTTTCTTCTTCATGAAAATCACCCAAGTGTATCTTGAATAATCATCCACAACAGCTAGGCAGTATTTCTTTCCACCATTGTTGACAGGATCAATGTGTCCAAATAAGTCCATATGTAGCAGCTCCAATATTCTTCCAGAAGATTGATGCTTCTTGCTTTTGAATGATGACTTGATTTGTTTACCCTTCTGACAGGCGTCACAAAGTTTGTCCTTGCTCATGACTGTCTTTGGAATTCCTTCTACCAGATTGTTCTTGATAAGTCTGTTGATGGTCTTGAAATTCACATGGTTCATTCTTTTGTGCCACAGCCAACTGATTTCACTTGGTGTTGATGCCACCAAACAAATACTTGAATTCTTGTCAGCAGAATTCCAGTCCACTGTGTAGATATTTCCTTGTCGTCTTCCAGATAATATAACCTTCTTTGTACCTATCTGTTCAACGTAGCACTTATCTGTTGAGAAGATGACTGAATATCCTTTGTCACAAAATTGACTTATGCTCAGATATCTCAATGTTGACTTTGATCGGCTTTCCACTTGCTACAATCTTGCCTTATTTGCTGTCTCCAAAAGTAACTTTAGGACCATCCACAGCAACAGCATCAGTCAGTTCATGCATGTTTCCACACATGTGTCTTGAACATCCACTGTCCAAGTACCAGATTTTCTCTACTTTACTCCTACTCCTAATCCTAACCTACAAAACAAAATAAAATTGTTTTAGGTACCCTTATTGAGAGGGTCCTGAAGGATTAGTTCCACCTTTGACAACCCAAGATGATGAAGTTTTAGGCTTCTTAGGCTTCTGTTGTCTGGCAGGAGCATGAACAGTTTCATCTTCATCATGTTTATCAGATTTGCTATGTTGATGATAATCAGCATGATAAGGATAATGCTCATAAGTAGAATAAGATGCATGATAAGGAGGATATGCATGCATTGGATGAGCAGGATATGGTGCATAGTAAGTTGGAAATTGAGGTGCATGATACATAGGAGGATATGCAGCAGGTTGCACATAATATGACTCATTTCCATACCAAGCATTTTGATTTTTCTTGTTTTTATGCTTCTTTGGTTTACTAGATGCTTGCTCATTAACAGACGACTTAGTCTTATCACTAGTCTGATTGGTTTTGACCTTATCAGAAGACTACCTAGGACTCTTCTGTTTGGACTTACCAGTCTGTTTCCCTACACTAGGCTCTTTGCTCTTTTTAGCCTTAGGAGTTTTCGTCTCCTTTAACACTTTCTCAGGTGAAGCAGGTTTAGTAGTCTGAACATACAAAATGACCTTACTATTGTCAGCTGATATAAATTTTTCAGTATGGTTCAGTTCTAACTTATCCTGTTCTAAAGGTGTCTTCTGTTTACTAGACATGTGAGTGGATGCTGCAGATGACTTATCATGAGACTCAATGACTTTCTCAAGCTCCATGATTTTACCCTTATAAACTTCACATTCAGCTTTCAGAGATTCATTCTCTTGCTCAAGCAGTTTGTATTCAGCTGATTCTCTTGGCTTTTCAGCTTTAAGTTTCAGTGAACTGTTTTACTCTTTTAGCAATATCATCTCTTCCTTAAGCTTTTTAAATGCATCAGCAATACTTGTATTGTTAAGCATCATTTGTTCGAATGAATTAAATAATTCATTATCAAGAGGAGTTACCTCATCATCCTCTGAGCCATCAGATTCCTTAGCCATCAGGCAGAGAAGAGCGGGACTCTCTTCATCAGAAGACTCTTCATCAGAAGTGTCTGAATCTGAATCAGATGAGTAGACAGCAGCTAGCTTTTCGGCTTCTGCTACCAGCACCTTGCCTTTCTGATGCTTTCTTTCCTTTCTGATTCTCTTTTCTTCTTCTGTATACTTCTCAGCTTTAGGATATGGGCAATCTCTGATGAAATGACCTAGTTTCCTGCAATTATAGCACATCATTTTGGATTTATAGGAATCCTTATCTTGAGAAGAAGAAGTAGGGTTAGAAGTAGAAGCATTATTATATTTGTTCTTCATTTTTCGTCTGTAGAACTTTTGAAGTTGTTCATCAGCAATGCAACGTCTCCAGCAGTGTACTCCTTTTTGTTGAGTAGTGTGGCTTCATCATATGAATCCACATCTTTGCTTTTATGGGCTGGCCTTCTAGGATTTTCAGCAGCAACAAGTGCAGCTGTGGGACTTGAAGTAGAGGTTTCTTCAACACCCATTCTTGGCAGTTTATACTCGTACGCCTTGAGTACTGAGAACAGCTCGGTGAGTGAAATCTTTCCCAGATCTCTGGACTCTTCCATGGCTGTCACCTTCATGTTGAACTTTAGAGGTAGAGCCTTCAGCACTCTGACGGTTATCTCCTTATCAGTGAAGGTTTTTCCAAGCTTCAAAACTTCATTCAGCGTCCTTGTAAACCTTGTATCCATCTGATCAATGGTTTCCGCAGACTTCATCTTGAAGTTGTCCAGATTTTCCAGAGCAACACTCAGTTGATGCTCTTTAATGGCGTCGTTTCCTTCGCTCATGACACGAACCTTATCCCACATCTCTTTGGTAGTCTTGCAGTGCTTGACTTTGTCAAATCGATCATTGTCAAGGGCCTTGGTCATGATGAAACGCCCAACTTTGTCCAGATTGAACAGCTTTATTTCTTCAGCTGTCATTTCTGTTAAGTCTTTTTCCACCACTATTTCAGCTTCATCAACCGTGATAGTCTTGGTGAATTTAAATGGACCTTTGATGATACATGTGTACATGTTATCATTGTAGGCAGCCAAGAAAATCTCCATTCTGATTTTCCAGTCTTCAAAGCTCATACCAGCTATGTGGGGAACATGGCTGATACAATCCATTTTTCAAAAAATTTTAATTTTTCAAAATATGCTCTTTTGAAAAGTTTGAAAACCTTTGAAAAACACTCGGATCAAGCTCGTTGATCAGGCATCTGATTCTAATGAACCACCTGCTCTGATACCACTTGTTGGTCCCAAGTGGTCAGATGAGGTTTAGAGGGGGGGGGGGGTGAATAGACCTCTAAACTTCTTAGAAATTTTTACCTTTAAAACTTTTGTTCTAACTTAAACAGACCAAGTTGTTACCGAACAGTAATTTCACAAGGCTGATCGCGAACAAATCTTTGAACAGCTTTGTTGACCACTAATCTGATAATTACTTAGCTAATTTTGCTAAAATCAGTTTCAATACTTAGAGTACTTGCAGCGGATTTGTAAAGTGTTTTTTACAAGTAAACTTAGTAGTTTGAAAGTTTGATCCCCAGTTTTATAAAACTCCTTTCCTTTTAAAACTTTTCAAACAGTTAAATCAAAGTGTTTTTATGCAACTGAAATTATGCAAGTGAAAATGCAAGTAAAAACACACAGATTTTTATAGTGGTTATATGGATGTAAATATCCTTTAATCCACTCTTCCAAGTCACACAGATCTTGGGTTATACTAAGAACACAAAGTAATTAGTACACTCTGCTTGTGCTTTACAACAAATGATAAGCCACAAGTTCGTAGCAGGAAATCACAAAGAAACTCATACTCTCCGAAGAAATATCACTCACAAAGACGGATATTTACTCATCACAACACTCTAACAGATTTCACTCAGAAAAATGTGTTTATCTTTGATCTTCAATGGCGGCTTCAGTCAACAAATGATAGAGCTGATGAGTGAGCTGTTCTTGAGACTTAAGAGATTTTGCTTTGGATTTCTTCTCAGAGAGTGTGTTGTTTTTTAGTTCTCTTTGTCTCTACAGCTATTTATACTCGTAGGTTTGAGAAATGTCCGTTGAAGTGAGACAAATTTCAAATTCCTCGAGTACTGGTCCTTAATTTCCTCGAACGGCTCTCTGCAGTCTGTCCGTACTGTCAACAGTATTTTTCTGCAGGCAGCATTAAATGCACCCAGCTGATGCGAAGCATTTCTTCAATCATTTTTCTTTAATAGCTTTGTACTTCAGCATTTATTACTTCCAGGGGCATTTATTACCGTTGGGATGACTTCTTGATCTTTTCCACTTGGCTGACGAAAGTACAAGTCTGATGGCGAACTAAGCTGATCTCAAACTTGAACAAATCTGTTTTGAGTCGGCTGATCTTCATCAGTCTGATTTCTTTCCTTCAGCAGATCAGTAGTCTTGGACCTTGAATTTTGACTCTTCTGATATCTTCTTTACTTAGTCAAAAATTCTTCAAAGGAATATCAGCTAAGTTAATTTATTCTTAGCAGATTTGAAGTTTTGGAATTCATCAAAACCTCCCTTTACTTATTGTCTTTAGTGCTCTTCATCTTCATCCTATCTAACAAATCTACTACAAAAATTTAAGAGGGACGAAAATGCAAAATTTGACCAATAAGGAGGACTAAAAATGCTCTTCACTCTTTAAAATAACTATTTTAATTTATGTACTATTTGTAAACTTATGTGATGTAGTTTTGATTAATGCAGATACTTGTGTTTCGAGTGATATTATACATTTTCAAATGAATCCTCATTTAAAATTATTTTATTTTATTAAAATATTATTTTATTTTCAATAATTGTCTAATAATTATTAATTATATATCAATGAACAGTTTTATCATTACTAAATTATATTTAAATGATTGTTTAATCATTGTTATTATATATAAATATCATAATATGTTGTTACTAATTTACTATATTAATTTTTAAATATCGTATAAAAAATTATATATGTAGAGTACTATTTAATTTTACACCTGTATTCAATTATTATTAATTATCCAAATTAATACTACAATAATATTATTACAATCCTCATCTCAATCATAACAATATTATTATTATCACAATCTCAATTATTACCCTATTTAATAATATATCCTACTTTTATAAAGTCTATGACGTGACATGTTGTCATTAACATTTCACCCCAAACACCAACATCCAAACTCAATCAAAATCATATCTCAAATTCTCAAAATCCACTAAGTACTATTTTACTATCATATTACTATCAAAATATTCCAACAAAAATTGATTCAATTCGTGTTTCAAATGTTCGCCAAACTCATTCAAATCAATTTGAAACACCGAAACAGGGGAAACAGAACCAAAACTGATCCAAACGGGGCCAATATGTTATGTTTGTTTGGTGTTCGAGAGACTAGTTTGAAAAGTAATGAATGTTTGTAAAATGATATCGATTTGCATAATGTGTTAGTTTGATTTTTGAGAGACTGGTATGAGAAATAAAGTAGATATACGTTTTTTGGGAAGAGAATATTGTAGGTGTAAGATAATATTTTATATCAAAGCATGTTTGTTATGCGAAATAAGTTTTGTAAAAAATATATTATTTTATGTCAAACTAAAGTTAAGTTTGAGATAAGAAAATTGTTAGTAGTTTCTGAAATTGAGAAATGATGAATTTATTTCAAAGAGTGAAAATCTAATTTGTCTCGTTTTTCCCAATAAATAAAATATTTTTGAAAATAAGAGACAATCATACCCATAATATTTGTTTGAATCGACTTTAGATAGATTTTGAATAACTAAGTAATCATTTTGTGTAATGTTTTAATCAAAATGACTGATGAAAACCATAAGATGTTGCCTAAAAACATTTAGGGCAATGGTGGAATTCTTGTTCTTCAATAGGGGTGAAAATCTAACCGAGTAACTCGGTATTTGGTTCGAACTCGCCTCTGCATAGGGTCGGTCGAATTCGTTCAAGTCCTTGCCGAGTCGAGCTTGAACATGAAGTCGGACTCGAAATAATTTTCGAGTCGAGTTCGATCAGAAACCTGTTCGGCTCGTGAGTGTCGTGAACAAGAGAGGAGATATATATGCACTAAACTTTCCTTTTGCGGCACTCGATTTTGCTATTTTGAAACTTAGTTCGGTGATTGTGGGAAAATATTATGTATTTCTATTTTCTTCTGCTGCAACTATGTAAATATTTTCTATGCAAAGATTTAAAATCCTAATTCAAAAGAAAAAGATTTTCGAGAAAGGAAAAGTAGGTCTTGTACTTCAAGTATACAGTATAACAATAGCGAAACTGCTCGTTTCAACTTTTAAGAATGCAAAAGTTGATGAGAAATGCAACAAAAAGAAAAAGGAAAGGGAAAACTTCTCTTCTTCAATTAATTCTTCTTTGATTAGTGGAATAGTTTACATTTATTTTGTTCATGAATGTACTACATGTTTAAAATTGAGAGTTTGAATTGATGTTAAATCAACTCTTAGTCAGTAAGATTTTTGTTTATATTCAATTGTGTAGGGATTGTAGGCCTGTGGTTGTGGGTACTATAGCTATAGAAGCAAAAAGAAATCATAGTTCAAAGTCAAGTTCAAATATCTAGCCCAACTAGTGCAATTAACTGTAGTATGTTGTTCAAATTTTGCAAAATAATTTTTTTAATGAGGGCGGAACAATGAAGTAAAAGGGTATCACTCAAATAAATAGAAAGCTTTTTACGTATCCTCCGTGTTGGTCCCAGGTGGTCGGATGAGATCTAGAGAGAGAAGGGGGAGGGGGTGAATAGAGATCTGAAAATTTTGACTTAAAATTTCTCCCAACTTTTCTTTGGACAGACTAAGCTAATATTGCACAAAGTTTTGAACAGCAGAGTAGACCACTTTTCCTCAAAAGACGTAACTGATTTAATAAAATCAGAGTTTTAAGACAGGTTACTTGCAGTGAATTTTGGAAAGTGTTTTTCACAAGTAAACCCTTTTAGCTTAAAAGATTTATCCCCAGTTTTCCAAACTCCTTTCTAAATCTTTTAAATGGTTTTCTTAAGTGTTTTTGTATGCTTTGAAAATATGCAGTAGAACAGTGCAAATCTAAAATACCAGAATTGTTATAGTGGTTATATGGATATAAATCATTTAGTCCACTCTTCCAAAGTCACACAGATCTTGGGTTATACTATAATCATACAAATTACAATATACTTTGCTTGCGCCAAAGAACAAATTAACTGGCCACAAGTTCGTAATAGGAGATCACAAAGAAAACCTATTCTCTTAAGTAATATCACTCACAAATATGGATATCTACTTCTCACAAGACTCTCAATTACAGTTTCACTCGGAAAATATATTTTAGCTTTGATCTTCAACTCGCTTTCGTCAACAGATGACTAGGCAGATGAGTGCTCTGTTCTTGAGTTTGAGATATAGAGAATTCTGCTTCGAATGCTCTCAGTTGTGTTGTGTCTCTCTTTTGTTTAACTCTTCAAACATTTTTCAATTATACTTGAGAATCGAATTCTGTCCATTGAAGGAAGACAGAGTAGATTTCTTGAGTATTGGTCCCTGTTTCTTAGGAACGGCTACCTGCGACTGTGCACTGTTCATTCCGCTGTACTTTTCTATCAGTCGCATTAAATGCACCCAGCTGATACGAGGTACTTGTTCAATCATTTGTCATTAATACCCTTTCTCTTCAGCATTTATTACTTCAAGTGCATTTATTACCGTTGGGGTGACTTGCTGATCATTTTCACTCAGCTGATTGAAGTTTCTTGTCTGATGAACATTTGGTTGATTCCAAACTGAACACATCTGATTTGAGTCGGCTGAGATTCACAAATCTGATTTCCTTCTTCAGCAGCAAATTAGTAATATTTTGGACCATAAGTTTTGACAAACACCTCAATAAAAATTATTGATGGATATACTGATAAGGTAGGTTGCACGGATACTCCGAAATTATACGCCGTGCAGTATCATATGCATAGTGGATACTCGGATACTTAGATACTCGTACGATACTTGTGAAATACTCCACCGTGTCGATTTTAATAATAAGAAAATAAAAGTAAAAAAGATACGCATCAGATACAAAGGAAGGCATATCGGAAACACCAAAAACACTTGAGAGCATGTATTTCTACAAATAATTTCTAGATTATGTATATTTTCAGAGTAAATCTACATAAAACGCTTGAAAATCTGTATAGCGCCAAATATTTAATTTGCATATGATATTAATACTATGGTTTACTTGAACATTTATATAAGAGGTAGATAGCATTATTTATTTTAATATCGAATAAAAAGTGAACTAAATATATATTACATAATTTTTTTAATATATTTTTAAAACAATGATTTCTTATTATAATATATTTTTAAATATACAGACACATATTTTGCCGTATCAAGATGATTTTGTAACTTCTGCCAAAAAGTATACAAATTCACAAATACAACAATGGAATTTTAATTTGAAATTAACAGAAGCTAGTCTAATGAGTGATTGTTAGGCCAATTTCAGTCGATCCAGGCATGAGGGGAAGGGGAGGCATTGTCGTCTCTAGCCGGTGGGCGAGGAAGGCTAGAGGGGAAAGACCAAGCAAGCAGGCGAGATGCGCCCGTCTAGTCAATAGTTGGCGGCCACATGTTATTTTTTTCTCTTAATATTTTTGTATTATACATATACGAATTAAAATTGTGTTAAAAAAAAAAAAAAAAAAAAACTTAACCAAGACAAGGTAAATTTTATTTTAAATATTGTGAAAAGTTTAATAAAATTATATTTTAAATTTTGTGTAAGATTTAATAACGTGAAAATTTTAAATTTTAAATTTTAAAATTTTATAATTTATTATTATTAATAAGTGATAATAGAGAAAATTGTAAAACTAAATTTAATGAAAATAATTTCCCTTCAATTGGAGATGAGAGGCAAGGAGGGTGAAGAAGGGGTGAGGAGGGCATTCGATTGGAAATGCATTTATCCATAGAAACCAATAGCAATTTAAGAGAATATTTAGACATTTATGACTCAAAAATTAATTTTATGTTAAAATAAGGGAAAATAGTAACAAATATGTTACAACTTTTAAGTTCCACCTTCCACAGTCAATCCATTTAAAAAATAAAACGGAAAAGGAAAAGCTTTATCCAAACTTTACCAAAATCTGAACTGTATTTGACTATTTTCTATTCTGTTTTTTTGACCTTAATTAGAATTTTTTTATTTCATTTAACTTATTTAAATCTAACAAATTAATTAGATCATCTTGGAAAAATTTCTATAATACAAGGAATGAAAATGGAAAATAATATTTTTAGTCTTATACACAGTAATTTTGCGGTTTCAAAATTAACAATTTTGGCCGCATCATTTTAATATATTTTAATTAGGTTCCCTTTTTGCAGTCTTGGTCCTTTTAGACATGTCCTATTTTGTGCTTTTGGTTCCATAAAACTATTTGTAGAATATGTGAAGTATCATAGTATATAATTTATTACAAGTAAATCAAAACATATACCAAGAATTTATAAATTCAAATGAAGACCCAAATCCCATAAAATCTCATTCGTCAACTTTTCCAAAAATTGAATACGTAGCTTAATTTCACAATCCAACTATATATACAGGAGTCTGTTTCAAGAACAGCCAAGTAAAATAAAATGGCTTCTAATTCTAATAGCTACTTTGATTTAATTGTAATGTTTATCTTCTTTGTTTCACTTGTACCTCATCTAGTCTTCGGCTCGAGCCGCAGTTATTCTCTTCCAAACAAAGCTTCCGGCTCGCCGGTTACCCGTATGAATGGCATATGCGCCTCAGCCGTTACTGTACATGGTTACATGTGCGAAGAATATGATGTAATTTATTAAAAACCCAGTCTAATTCTTAAAGGCTAATAAAGTTTACGTACGTACTGACCATATAATTAATTAATGCAGGTAACCACAGACGACAGCTACATACTGAGCGTGCAAAGAATCCCGGGAGGACTGGCTGGAGGAAATGGCCTGAATCGGCAGCCGGTTGTGCTGCAACATGGGCTTTTTGTGGTAATTAATGATTTTAATTATTCTTCTTTCTAATTAAGAACGAGAGAATTTGGTTCCATAATATGTCCTCTTAATAAAGCTTGCAATAATTAATGAAAGGTTTCCGGAAACTTGTTGTCTAGACATAGCAAGAATTTTTGGAACTTGTGTAGGAATGCAATAATACACGTGCAATTAGTATATATATATATATACTCCCTCGATTTCATATTACATGTCCTTAAAAGGATTAAAAAATCAATTAATGCTCCAAATTTTAGGAAAATAAAAATATAGTTGGATAAAATTACCCTTGTATTATATGTCGTTTAAAGGATTAAGAAATAATTAATGCTCTAAATTTTAGGAAAATAAAAAGTGTAGTTGGATAAAATTACCCTTGTAAAATAATTAAATATTTTGTAATCCCCATAATACACCTCTCTATTCCATTTTTAATGAAAAAGGGTAATAATGTCAAAATAGTACTTCCTCCATTCCTTTTTACATGTCCTTTCATTTAAGGTTGTTTCACAAGGATTAAGAAATCATTAATGCTTTAAATTTTGGGAAAATAAAAGCATAATTGGATAAAATTACCCTTGTGTGAAACATGAGTAAATATTTTGAAAATTGGGAAATATTAAATATATTTAGGATTCCAATTTTTATGATGAAGGGTAAAAATTTCAAATTATCATTTAAGTCTATCTTGAAATTCTTTTTTTTTTTTTTGGTTTCCCAAGGGTTTAATCCCTTTCGAGGCGGGTTAGGCACATTAATGTGGGTACCTCTCCCAACAGGGATTCGAACCTGAGTCCGCTACTTTGTAGTGACTAGTCCGGTCCACTAGACCAATCACCTGTTGGTGTCTATCTTGAATGTATTGTGGAATTTTTTTTTTCTCTAAACATGTAAAAAGGAATAGAGGAAGTATTTAAGTTTATCTTGAATACGTAAAGTTACATATATTATGGAATTTTATTTTCTTTTTAAAAAGACATGTAATGTGGAACGTAGGGACATATATAGTTCATTTTGACTAATCAAGCGAAATTTGAACTGGAATTCTTTTTTGTAACAAGATCAAATAAGTATAAATGATTGTGAATCCATCTGGATTAATTATTCTTAATTATTTTTCATATTATTATCTTTTTTTTTTTAAATAACGTGATTGTTGATTAATTATATGATAATATACGTACGTTTTTATGTAGGACGGAATGACATGGCTGATGAATTCTCCTCAACAGTCTCTGGCTATGATATTGGCTGATAACGGGTTTGATGTGTGGATTTCTAATATCAGAGGAACTCGGTACAGCCGGCGACATGTCTTTCTTAATCCTTCAAACCCGGTTCGAAATTTACCTTTTTTTATAATGAATTTTTTTTATAATGAAAATATATGTATAATTAATTTACCTACCCTAGCTAATTTAAATTGATTATATATAGCAATTTTGGGACTGGACATGGGACGAATTGATAACCCACGATTTACAATCTGTGATCGAGTACGTATATGGTCAGACGGGGCAAAAGATTCACTACGTTGGCCATTCCATGGTAATTTCTTCATAAATCTTTGTTCATTTAAAAAGTAATATTGCATTTTTATATCGAACACTAATTACGATCAAAATTTGATTCATTAACAGGGAACTTTGATCGCTTTAGCTTCATTATCAGAAGGACTGCAAATTGACAAAATTAAATCTGCTGCATTGTTAAGCCCAATTGCATATTTAAGTCATGTTGTTACCGTTCCGTTTAGTGGTGCAGTAAGAATTTGAAAACCTATATATATAAAATTAAATATATATTCTATTTTTTTTTTCTCCAATTTCTAAATTATTGTACATGAATTTTAACAGAAGGGTCCACCGGTGATCACCTCTACAGAATACAATCCCATAGGGTACACCATATATTAATTAGATGAATTTGGTTCTATACATTCGGGGTAAATGCAAAATACTCTTTGTGTTATGCTAAACCAGCACGAAACTATCCTGTGAAATTTTTATTTCACCAAATTTCCTTGTGTTTTCAAAAATTTCGCAAAAAATATCCAATTTGTAAAACATAAGTTGTTTTGAATCGACATATTTCAAGAAATCATTTCAAAATTATATCACCTGAAGTTGTAGGGACCAACTTGAAGTATTTTAAAACTAATTTCTTGAAATAAGTCGATCCAAAACAACTATTTTTTATAAATTGAGTATTCTTGGTAGGGTTTTGAAAACACAAGAAAGTTTAGCGTAATAAAAATTTCACAAGATAATTTTTTACAGGTTTAGCATAACACAAGAAAGTATCTTGCATTTTTCCCTCCCCTACACTTTCAGTAATTTTGGTTATGAAATTTTACAGGGTAGATGCAAACAACTATCTCAAGCTTGTGTGCGCCAATCCAGCGATAAATTGTTTTGACAACTTCAGTGCATTTACTGGTATTTAATTACTACTACTATATTTCTAGTATTAAAGTGTGTGTAAGTTTTAATTGACATATATGCCTCTATGTATACTGTATATAATACTATATTTACTAGCATGTAGGGCTTCGGATAATAAAAATGCAGGTATATATATATGTAGAAATTTGATTTGTTTATATGATTACAAATGATGATTGCAGGAAAAAATTGTTGTCTCAATCAATCAATTATTGAGTTTTACCTCAATAGTGAACCTCAATCTACATCAACTAGAAACCTGGATCACTTCGCCCAGAGTAAGTTAGTTTCTATCGTTATTAAGTCAAATTCTAAACAATAGTATTAAACTATGAAATCTTTTTTATTGAAATAATAATAGTAATTTATTTTTATTGAATTAATTGCAGTGACTACATCCAATGACGTACTATCGAAATACGACTTCGGGGGTTTTAATACACTTCACTATGGTCAACTCCAGCCTCCTACCTATGACTTAACCAAAATTCCCACAAATTTTCCTCTATTTTTAAGCTATGGCGGACAAGATAAGCTCTCGGTTCCTCAGGATGTTGTTACATTGCTAGATAAACTTAAATTACATGATAAAGACAAGTTGCAAGTTCAGTATATTGAAGAGTATGCTCATTTGGACTTCATAATTGGAGTTAATGCTAAGGACATTGTCTACAATCAAGTTATACAATTTTTCAGAAGCCATAATTAATTAATTATTTAGATCGATTGATGTTCATCTTGTGTAACAATGCAAGACTTTAACTAGGTTCTAGTAGTTCGATCGCCCACTTGGAAAAGATAGGATTGAGGTTACTACAGTTGAGTCTAATCAAGAGCTTGTAGACTTTAATTTAGTACTATTGATTGTACGTACGTATCGATTACATTAATTAATTATTGAATGGCGAAATTACATATTTAATTTAGTCTCAAATATGATTTATCTTATATATTTTAACTATTTAACCATAACACATTAAATCATTTTATTTATTTATTTATTTCTTGCTTGTATGTATAATCCTTACTTACTTACGTATCTCGAGATATATATTCTTTGGTTGGTTGTAGAAAATTATTGTATTAATTGTTCTAAAATTTATTTGTAATTCACAAACTCTAAAATCCACCCCATCCGACAATAATTTGGTGGAGAAAAAAAAAACACCGGCACCTCCAACTTCGCCAGACCAATTAATTACTATGTCATGTACTATTGGAAGAGTCCAGCTTTCTAAATTGATCAAAACCTATATGAAACAATACAACGAGATAACGATCAATATCAATAAATTCAATGAAAACTAATTTTGTGAAAATGGAAAAGCCCAACAACCATATCAATAAAATATAGAGCTTTAGTTAAAACAACCCTAATTTATTGAAAAATCTAAAATCTTGAAAGCCGATTTTTTTGTAGTGTAAGACATGAAACATTAATAGAACGACATCAACACGCATTAATTGCTCAATAAGTAAATTCGATTTTGAGATACCTTATTCCATCGTAAGAGACATCAGTGCTGAAAATCAATTGAATCTCTGGTTTCTCTCTCTTGCCACATATTCGAGTTTCTAATATTGCAGTTAAACTATGAGATAATTTAATTGCTCTCAAAGGTGTGTAGGGAGAGGACCAGTTTACTCAATATATAGACGTAAAATCCTAATCCTCACTACTTAGGGATTCTTTATCTATAGACTTACTCTAATGGATTACTTATAATGGGCCATAAATTTACGACTTTCACATAAAGTAATGATTTGAAATCATAAAACAGCCTAGACACCTACTTTACACAGTATAATATCAAACTTTCAACAAAAATAATTCAAACACATTCTATTACTCCAAAAAGGAAAAAAAAAATAGAGAAACATAATTTGACAAATACACACCTCAATTCAAAATAAAAAATTCGAACATGCATTAGGATCATATCTATTTTTTCAAACTCCACTAGGACTTGCTTCAATATATCCAAATCATTTCATATCCCGCACAAGTATCTACAAAAACCATGGAAACATCCAACTAAAATCTAAAAAAGAATTAAAAAGATGTATACAAGCTAATTTCATCATGAAACTTGAAAATGGCTACATAAGGTATTTTAATTATTATACTGCACCCCTAAAGAACAATTCTTTGATCACAAATATGAAGTACGTACCTACTCTAGTGGATCTAGTGGACTAATACTTCCACAACGGGTTAGTGGCAATAATTTTCAGTTTACCTCACTATAGTGGATCTAGTGGAATGATATAAATAATATTCAATTTACCTCACTATAATTTGTAAATAGAACTTTAACCCTTGTAATTTTATAAAAGTTTCATCAATCTTTCTGACATTTTTATATGTGGCTCTTTACCGCATTTCGTTACGATAATTTGACAGTTTATCCTCCGTGTTATGATAAATATGGCAATTTACCCATGTGTCATGATAAATATGGCAGTTTACCCTCGTATGTTATAATAACACATTTCATGTCACTCTCATTTTTGTAAAATAAGGTACACTCTCCGGTTGAAAGAGATAAAATTGCTTCTTTAATTTTTATTTAAAGTTGAGTAAAGTGCTATTTTTCAAATTATAGGAGGACAAATAGAATATTATGTATTTTAAGGGGTATAAATTTACATTAGCTCATCCAACAAAGTACAGAACAATTTGTATATAACAAAAGTTGAACATTACAACAAAAAGAGAGAAGGGATGGTCTATCCTGACTCTCGACCGGTGAGAGTAACGAACGACTCTTTTAAAAAAAGACACCTGTCCATGTCCGACCCCCTTTACGCACCCAGCTGAATGTTCTTATGACCAAAGTGCCCTCTAGTTAAAATGTTGAAATAAAATCCTAGAAAATTTAATTAATTAGGATATCACCAAAATGCCCTTTACTGAGAATGTTAATACAATATAATACAATATAAACTTTCAGTCTCTCCCTTCTCGTTCTCACAGCTTAAGAAAAAATTTGCTTTTCCCCCATTTTGATTTCATTTTCTTGTTGTCTTCTCTTCTCTTCATTGCGATTCATTCATTGTTCTCCATGTTCAGAGAACATCGTTTGGCTTGAGTCATTTCTGTTCCTGACTTTTTTGTAGAATATAAAATAATTTGGAATACTGAAGATCTCAAATTTGGACATTTGAATTCAACTGTATTAAATATATTTGAAACATGGGTGCAGGTATTATGATTTCAGTTATTGTTGGCTCACAGCTTAGCTAGCGTTTTTGGAAAATTTGTATAACAGTTGAGTACTAAACAGAGTATTCCGTTAATTAGAATTATTTTTTGAATTATTTTTTAAAAATATAACAGCTGAGTAAGTTTACCTTAAGAAAACAGAATATTGTGTAGAAACATGGATTTTGTTTCACGAAATTCCCTAAATTGTAGGCATACATAGTTTAATAGATATGAAATTTGTTACAGACTATTGTTTCCTTCATTTAGTTGTAATTTATAAATTTTCACAGTTTGTTTAATGAATTTTCGATCGAGAGCCTACATTTTTTTTTATTTTGCAATGTATTAGGTGAATGCTGGAAATATGTTCAGGACATCAATAATGCGAATACTCGTTCCGAAGACGAATTACCTAGCTCATCTGATTTTGTTAATCCATGTAAGAAAGAAGAGTTGATTAGTCAGCTAGTTTTTTACAGTGTTGAGGATGCTGAGAAAATCTACATTGCTTATGCCAAAGCAGAAGGCTTTTATGTTCGGAGAAGAAGTGTTCAAAAGAAGGGTCCAACAATAAAAAGTAGGGTGTGGGTTTGTACCCGAGAAGGATTCCATGAAAAAAATGAAGAAGTGCGTAATATGCTACGAGAATCTAAACCATTGACTGGGTCTGGTTGCAAAGCTACTTTTCGAGTTACACGAGACTGGAATTCGGGAAAATACATGGTTTCTAGGTTTCTGAATAATCACAATCATGAGTTACATGTATACCCCAAGAGGTATGATATTGCTCCTTTTTTTAGTTTATGTACATAATTTCTTTGATAAATGTTATGTAATTCAAATATTGTTTGTTGACATGTCCTTTACACAGCTACTTGTCGCCCCCAGACAAGGCTTTGCTTAGTTCGATGACGAGGACTGGAATTAAGCCATCCCTTGTTATACACTACTTGGATCAAATAGCTGGAGGTGCTGGAAAACTCGGCTTTAAAAAGAAAACTGCATACAATTTGTTGAACAAGCTAAGAGCGGAAAGGATCCGGCAAGGTGATATTTACACAGTTATTAATAAATTGAATGAGTGAAAGCAGAAGGATAATAGATTTTTTTACAAGTACTGTGTGGACGAAGAAGACACACTTACTAGACTTTTTTGGTGTGATGGTTCATCCAGAGCTGAATACGAGGCTTTTGGAGATGTTTTGGTATTTGATAGCACTTACAAGACGAATAGGTATTTGTATCCTCTCGTCATTTTTTCAGGGGTTAATAACCATGTATCCACTTGTATATTTGCTGCCTATTTCTTACAAGATGAAACTATTGAAAGTTATCAATGGGTTTTGCAAACATTTTTAGAGGCAATGGGAGGTAAAATTCCTGAATCTGTACTAACAGATCAAGATGCAGCTACGCGTTCTGCTATTGTATCTGAATTTGTTGGAAGTCAACATAGGATATGTAGTTGGAATTTATGTCCAAACGTCCGTAAAAATACTAAGAATTCTTCATTTTGCAATGAATTTTGTTCATTGGTGGATAGGAAGTGCTCAATAGAGGAGTTTGAGCTTAGTTGGGCTAATATTGTGGAGAATCACAATTTATCCAATAACAAAAGGGTTCTTGACACTTACGATATTAGGGAAAGGTGTGCAAAAGCATACTTTCGTGAGCAGTTTATGTGCATGATGACCATTATGCAGAGAGCCGAATCCGTAAATGCTTTAATCAAGTTGAGTGTTGAGCACAAGATGACCATTACTGATTTTCTAGATCACTACGAACGGACATTACAAAGGCTTAGGAGTGATTTCATAGAAATGCAAAAGAAGTCCGAGAAGGATGATCGTGAAGTTAGAGAAAGTCCATTGAAGTGCTTGGAGGAGCATGCTATTAGCATATATACTTTGAAGATCTTCTACATGATCCATAAGGAGATTCGGGACGAACAAGGTGTCATGGGAGAAAATAGGATCGGTGAAGCTGGTGGAAATCAGACATTCTTTTACCGTGAGAACAAGGAAATTGGAGTTTCAATCAACAAATTCGTAGTTGGTGAGGGAATTTCAAAGTTCCAATGTGATTGCTTTAAGTTAGAGTCGGAGGGCATCTCATGCCGACACATTATATCAACATTGAAGTACTATGATATGAAGAAGTTCCCAGAGTCCATGCTAAAACGTAGATGGTTAAAAGATTCTGGTACTTTACTGAGGAAAAATTTCCCTGATCCTATCCCCATTGCCAATAGCGAACAACAAAGATTTGGTAAATTGAATGCAGAGTGTCTTGTATTGAGCGTTGTTTCCTCACAAACTAAACCTGGATATTCAAATTCCCTCAAGCGTGTTATGGATGTAGTCGATACCGCAAAGAACGAATTAATGATGCATTCTCGGTGTGGCAGTGTTCCTTCAAAAAACAATGTTGACGACGACAATGATTCTTGTGATAATGTCATACAAGACCCACCAATTACGAAGATGAGAAAAGTTTGTGATCCTATCCGTAACAAGACAAGAGGAGCAACAAAATCTAAGAAACAAAAATGTGGGATATGTGGGTATGTATGTTATTAATTTACACGTGATTACAATAAATTTCGTTATTAATTTATTTCTTTCAAGTTTTATTGACCTATATTTCATATATACGAAGTGTTCCTGGGCATAAATCAACAACTTCTCAGTTAAAGAAGCAGCCAACTTGTGAAGGAGAAAAGAAGTATAAGGGGCATAATGCGAAGACTAGTTCTGTCTCCAAGGAGCAGATCAATCCTGATATCTCTTTCCTCCAAGTCAACAATCCACAGTTCCCAGTGATCTTTAATATGCAATAAACCAGGTTGGAAGGTGTGTTGAACATGCAACCAAAGAACAGTGTGTTACCACTGTTCTCCCATACGGATCATCCAATGGTGCCAGTAGCATTCACAACATTATTATGGCAATAACAAACTATAAGCATAGCCAAAAACAATGATTAATATGTGTGTTTTTTAAATAACCGGGCTCACGGTATAATACTATGTATATAGGGTGCAGCATCAGGAAGTGTGGCACACTTGTTTCCAGACTTTCCAATTCCTCCTCCAAGTTAGAGAAGTTCTAAGTGAATTGAAATTGGATTTTGGTATATATGAAGTGTAATATATTTGAATGTATTTAAATGATGTATGTCGGTTACTAACAGCCAAGGCAGAGAAGTTCTCATAAGTGATTTTTTATTAATATGTTGAGTACTGACATTGTAAATATGCATTGTTCTAATAAGTGATTGAAATTGGACTTTTCCTAAATATGCAATGTACTTTATTTGAATGTATTTAAATGATGTATGAGTACTGACAGCTAAGTCATCGGCTGAGCACTTCACTATGCTATATTCTTAGATTTACGCCTATTATCATAAGACTCCCTCGAAGTTCATTTCTTGTGCAATTCTTACAAATTCTCTTATAAGAATTCAAAGTTCGGAAACCTAATGCTAACAGGTATTTGAATTTGAACACAGTTGAGTACTATAGTAAGCTGTATGTTGAACTAACAGCCAAGTCTTGGCTAAGTACTTCACGAAGCTGTATGTTGAGTACTAACAGCCAAGTCATTGGCTGAGTACTTCACTAAGCTGTATGTTGAGTGCTAACAGCCAAGTCATTGGCTGAGTACTTCACTAAGCTGTTAATTAATTTTCTTCCAATCATAATCCCCTGGATAAAAACTATCAACTAAGAATGCATCTCCACACAGAATTTATAATGCAGAAATATTGATGGATAGATAGATAGTTGTTCTCTGGATAGTGTTTCAACAGATTTGTCAGAATATAAATAAGCAGACACAAATCAAATATCTAAATCTTCAGTTGGATTGGTTGAACTTCCATAACACCTTGTTCATTAACAGGCTTTCTTCACATTATGGGTGCTAGTTGCTCCAAATTGCAATAAGCTCAACACTGTTTCCTCCTCTGCTATTTCATCTTGATGTCGTTTTCTGATTTCTTCTTTTCTTTTCCTTTCGAATTCTTCATTTTTCTTCTTTTCTTCCCGCGGTTTGTCAGCATCAGTGTAATGTAGTATTAGTTTGCTGAGCTCAGTGAGGTGGATGGACATGGTTTGGATCAGATCAAGTACTTTTTGATTCTCAGGAGTGATCAGACGAGTCATCTCTCTTACATTTCTTTCGACTTTCTCCATTGATCGATAAATAAACTTATTTTGTCTGTTAATTAACTCCTCCGCTTCTTCTTGCTTCTCAAGCAGTCTTTCAACAATCTTGCTGGTTTTCTTCGTTTCTTCTTTCATTTCAGTCACCCTCTTCTCCGTTTTCTTGATATCTCTCCTTTGAGTATAATGAAAATGACCTTGCACCTCACGATTCCATTCTAGATGTTGTCCAAGTCCAATCTCTTCAGATTCATCAGTGAGTTCCTTGTTGTTGGAATCTCTAGGGGTAACATCCTTTGATAACCAGTTCAATGTGGTTGTTTCATCGAGTTCCTCCTTCCTTTAAGATCTTCAGAGGGATCATCATCATATGGGTCTGATGCAGTGTAGGGAACACCAGAGGAATCATTATTCTTCCATTGAATTTGAGGACCTTTGTCTTCGAACATTCTCTCTAGGTTATCCATCCTTTAACTGAAGTTCTTTTCTATTTGAACTTCAGAATCTTGGTACTTGTCAGAATATGTGAATAGATTCTGTATTTCCTCATTCCTTATTTCAGCGGGTGATTTCTCTTGTTGATCCTTATCATTTTGACTTGATGAATCCTCGGGAAACATTTTCTCCTTTCCCTTGGTGACAGTCTTCAGCTTCTTGGATCTGTTAGCAACTGTCATTGTTTCAGGGGTGTTTTCCACTTCTAGAGTGGCATTGTAGTTTTTCATTTCCCTTCTTCTATCTAACTTCTTCCCTTTTCCCAGTTTTGCTCCAGTGTGGGATAACAACATACTTACAACTATTTCTTGGTACAAGTTCTTCTCTTTAATATTGTGGCATAACGAATTGATTTTCTGACTGTAACAGATTGTAGCCATGAGGTGCAACATTTCCTCAGACAACCTTATTATTGATACTTTTATGCATTCTAAAATGTTAGAGCAAATGTCAGCAAACCTTTGAAATTCAGGCCTCAGTTGGCTCTTCAAGGTCAGGGGTCTCTGCTGTTGACCTTGATGGGATAGTGCCCTGCAAGCCAATACATTTAGCTTGTACTGGAACTATCATTATCTTTCTTTAGTATAAATGAGTTAGTATGCACGTTTATTTATACGAGTATAAGGATAAACAATGGCCAACTTCATCTCTCGCGAATACATTTAAGCGATTGGATGAAATCCTTAGATTACATTTGACTATGGGACGATTCACTTCAGTACTGAGTGCAATCATGAAACAGTCTCAAAGGTCGTAATCTTAAAACTGTTCCAAGTCATAGATTCCAAACGAGACGGGGTATCGTAGGAATCGTCAAGACTTGTACAAGTATGCATGATTCACATGGAGTGAATTTGTAGCGTTTCATGAGCAAGGCATTTGAGGCCAGTGCATATGAG
Source organism: Penstemon barbatus (assembly GCA_003313485.2). Taxonomy (NCBI): domain Eukaryota; kingdom Viridiplantae; phylum Streptophyta; class Magnoliopsida; order Lamiales; family Plantaginaceae; genus Penstemon; species Penstemon barbatus. The sequence goes on along the minus strand of CM064879.1, from coordinate 46,139,329 downwards.
TAGGTGGTTCAATGGAGGATTGAACGCATCGAACGACCCGAACAGAGAAACCCATTGTGGAAGCCCATGTCGCATATCGGTGATGGGATGTTTCTCAAGGATTATAATAGTGTACGATTTAGTCCTTTGACTTGAGGTGCTAGGGCGAATTCGGTATATGAAAGTGCGTACTTAGATCTAGGTATAGGTCACTTAGCTTGATCATAACATGCCTAGGTTGGGTGCGTATGGACATGTACGCGAGTGGTTAGTACCGATATGGAATCTATTGACTCACTGTAATGGGTGAGAGAATTTCCTATACGATTTTTAGATGATATATTCGAGGAATCCACGGCCGTGGTCGGTGACGGATTTGGGAAGGGGTTTCCAAATTTAGCAGTCACACTGGAATATTATCCTGAATTAGAAAGTATAGTTATCGAGACAAATTTAGAGGTGCCGATCAATTCACACACCCTAAGTCTTGATCGGGAATATTAGTCGATAGAAGGACCGTATGTACATGGTAATTATATGAGACGAGGTTCACAAGTATCAATTCACCTGAAGTTGGGCTTCATGGGCTTGTGGCTAGACATCGACCATGAAGTGTAGGTACTCCTGAGTTAATAGAGGATTTGATTCTAGGAGTGGTCAATTAAAGGTTGTTTAATTGACCGGAGCAATTTATTTTTCATAAATTAAATCACGAGGAATTCGTGGGCCTGCTGCCAATTGATGGTGAACCCCGATGGTCACACACAATACAATTAGACGGTGACTGTTGAAAATGGATACTAAAGGAATTAATTGATTTAAAGGTAATTAAATCGATTAAATGAATTAAAGTATTTAATTCAAGTGGGAGATTAATTAATTGGTTGACTTAATTAATTAAATACTTAATTGAGTTGCTAATTAATTATATAAAAGAAATATTGATTTAATTGGATTGGACATTTAATTAAGTAATTAATTAAATGAAAGGCTTGCAAGACATGGGCCTTTAATTAAAAGCCCATAAGGAGTCTTGCAAACCTAGGTCAAGAGGGAGTCTATAAATAGGGTTCTACTAGAGCTCAAAAAGCTAACACCCTAGAAAAACCCTAGCCTCTCTTCTCTAACCTAGCCGCCGCCCCCTCTCCTTGCGCCGCCAACCTAGAGCCGCCGCCACCTGCTGCCGTGAGCTGCCCTAGCGCCGCCGCCTCCGCCTCTCCCTTGTTCCACCGTGTTAGATCTTGCATTGCCAAGTAGATCTGCACAGTCCTGCTTCGACAAATCTCCTAGATCCAGTTTTGAACCTAAGACTAGGAGGTGTTGCCAGAATCCAATTGGTGTGGACTAACTTTGGAGGTGAGACGCTTGGATCACTTCTGTGAACCAGATCCAGATCCAGATTCAGAATCAGAACTGAAGGTTGCCACCACCTTGTCTGTGGTGAGGTAAATCGCAAAAACCCCCTTGTTTAATTACTCTGTGCGTTTTTGTTTCTTGCTTGCGTATAAATAATATGGAGAATCTTATATGGGACCTTGGGTGCTTCGAAAAATTTTAAATTCCGCACTGTCGTTGTTCTGACAATCGAGGCATCCCAACCACTATCCCAACAGTGGTATCAGAGCCAGCTCCATCATTATTATACGAAAAGCCTGAACATAATGTGTTTTCATCGTATATGTTTAATTATGTATATGTAAACACGTGATAATTATGTTCTGTAAATTGATTCTTACTTGTTATGACTGGATCTATGATTGGGTAAAACTGCTTTTTCAGATCTGTGCCGATTTTATAGTTTTTGAAAACTCCAGGACTTTTTGAACTAAAAATCGCATACAAGGTTTTTAGAGGGCTGAAAATTCGAAATTTTTTTAATCTGGAAATTTCAAAATTCTAGACTGTTTTTGCAAATCTGGTCGCACGGGTTTTGGGGTCAATTTGTAATTTCCAAAAACTTTGGAGCTGTTTTGCAATTACTGAAACTTGAGGGGTCAATTTGAAAAATCAAAAATTTTCAGAATTCAAAATTTTATTTTCTGGTAGCTGCCCAAATCTGCCCAGAGGTGTTTTTGTAACTTTTTAAAAGTTTTGGGGTCAAAGTGCAATTTTTGAAAAGTTGAGGGGCGAAAATGCAATTTTCAAAAGTTGAAAAACAGAATCTGAATTTGAGCAGAAAATTTATTTTTGTTTACCCAATATCATTTTGTCATAATTAGTAGTGACTAAAAAGTAAGAATCATAGGAAGTAAGTTTTAAAATGTAGTTTTAAAATTAAGAAATAAATAGGTAAAGGATGTTTGCTTGTTTCTTGCTCTATGTGAATTGTTTACGTGGTTTTCGATCGAGCCGAGCCTTGACCTTAGGTTAGATGTGATTGGTTTAATTTATTGTTTGGTTTTTATTAGGCCTGCGAGCCTATTATGTTTTTGGGCCACTTTGAGCCTTTGTAATAGAATAGGGCTTTACTGCTTTCCTAGTTTAGGATGGAGGCCCGTTTACAAGCAAGGTGGGAGCCCAAGAAGATATGAAGGCCATGTATGCATGGTACATTGTGTAATTGCATAGGCCTGTTTGCAAACCCTTTAGATTGACCAATAGGGCCAACATCATTGGCTCGATGATGGCCCACATAGGAGGCTCCCGATCGAAAACATATTGTGGTAGTATGCATGTTAGGCTTGTATGGCTTTTATTTATTTGTCGATTTATATTTAGCTTGTATGGTATTACGCGCTAGAATATTAGATCGTAATAAAAGATAAAGCATAATTGAATCGGTGAGATCTCGAGGAGAGTTAGTATAACTTTCAAACCAGAAATTCCCCTCTCGAATTAAATATTAAGTCATATTGGATTAAAATAAAATGAAGTATTTATATAAATCCAAGTCTTCCATCAATAGGGACTAGCGTATGTTGTCTACTTATCGATAGAGGTGATCCAGAGTCTGGCACCCGAGTCGAAGAAAGGGACAATACGTGAAATTCCTTGACTCATGTTTTTAACTAAACACGACAAGGGTGAGGACTGGTCGGGATGCGAGGATCGACCGATAACTAGTTACGGAGAACTCACGACCGGGCCCGTTGCTCATCATGATTGATGGGTTAGACTTAACGATAAATAACACTTATGATGTAGCAGTGCTAGATAAGTGCGAAAACCGAGGCAAAATAGCTTGAAGGTTGTGGAGTGACACAATTGGCAATAAGTATGCCTACCTGGGGAATTGGTTGTATGGCCACGAGTCGTGGGTGCAATTAATTGCCGCTGGGACGTCAAGACCTACTAAGAATTAAATTTCCCGAGCAATCAAAGGGGTGATTGTTTCGATAAAATAGTGGGAGAACTTCTACGATAGAAAGTCCAACCTTCGTAGATTATAAGTATTATTCATTAGCTAGTCCACTAAATGTTTGTCTTCTCTTTAGATACTGAGATATCTGTAATTATCCATTTTACTATTTATCCTCGACAAATAAAATAACTGGATCAAAATATCGACTAGGCAAGAAACTTGAGAATTGTCTTAAATTCCAAAAGGGAATGATGTTCTTAAACGACGAGCTTATGCCTTATGCGCTTCCGAGATAAGTCAAAATAAAAGAAACGAGTCACCCGTAGAGTATGGGAATATTAATGATCATTTCCTCATATAAAGATGAATCTCAAAAGTGAAACGAATCACCTATGAAATATGGGAATCTTAATGATCGTTTCCTCAAATAAGCATCAAGATTGAACGAGCTATGGAAGCAACATGAGAAGCATGTCTGAAGCTTCCACCTCAAAAGGCCCGTTTTGAGGACCAGTCTTCTGAAACAATCCTCCACCTCAAAAGGCTTGTTTTGAGGAGTAGTTTTGAATCGTTTTGATTCGAGACTTCTAAGGAATTGTTTCAAAACTCGAGAATAAATTAAGGAACTAGTGTCAAGGATCACTGTCTTTGTTTTATCAATCTAGTTGAAAACTGGATCAATTAAACGTAGGCCTGCAAGTGATCTTAACATTAACTTCCTCCTAAATTCTCCTCCCTCTCATTCAAATGACTCTTGAAATACACTGATCTTATTTGATAAGTCGATCACATTTCATGAATCAACCAAAGTACTGGTTAAAGGCAAATAGGATAAACCTGTAATGATCGTTTACACTTCATGGACTGCAAAGTCAAAGAAGAGTAAAATGAAGAAGAATTTATTCTCTTCTAATTCGACCATAAAGGAAGTCAAAAGAATGCAAGTAGCCTAAAAGTCGAATTATCCCACTGCATCTAAGAAAGGCACTGATATGTTTAATGAATTAGATGATCTAATTAATTAAGCAACCTTTCAATTAAAGGGTTAATTGAAAAGGGAAAGGAAGCAATTAAAGAAGTTAATTGAAAGGAAGCAAATTAATTGAATTAAACCATTGACTCAATCTTATTGAATTAATGTGTGAAATTCAATTAATACAAAGATAATAATCCATAACTTTTGTACGCTAGACTTGGACACATCTCCAAGAGTAGGATTCAAAAGTTGGTTTCGCCTAAGCTTCTTGAAAAATAGAACTTGGATGAACTTCCAACCTGCAAATCATGTCTCAAAGGAGATATGACCAGATCTCCCGTCACAGGGAATCCAGAGCGAACCAAACAAAATCTAGATTTAATCCATGAGTATGGATCACTAAAAGTTACTGTGAGAGGAGATTACTCATACTTCGTACTTTTTTCTAATGACCTTGGTCTTTAGTGAAAAATGAATCTAGTGAGATGCAAATCCGAAAAACCAAGAAAGGTATTTCAATGCGAAGTAGAGAATCAACAAAGACATAGTATTATTCGATCTAATCGAGATAGCAAATACTTGTCAAGGATTCCTCAATTATCTCAATGAGAATGGGGTTCCCATACAACAAACTCATCCTAAGACACCTCAACTTATTGAAGTGTCTAAAGAGATGGAATCTAACATTGTTTAACATTGTTCGATCCATATTGAGTTTTCTTAAGCTTCCTTATGCATTCTAGGGGTTAGTCCTCCTGACTGCATCGAAGATACTGAGCAAAGTACCTTCAAAGTTCGTGCCTACAAAGCTTTACCAAGAAAGGTATGGCAAAATACCTCTATGCTCTTACCTCTGAGTATGGAGATCTCCTGCCGATGGTAGAAACGAGAAAGGAGATAAATTGGCTAGTAGATCCAATTTGTATGTAACTGCGGGGTATCCAACGAAATCCATTGGATACCTGTTCCACGACAATGAGAAACAATCGTTTCTCCTAAATACCCGTTCCTCTGTTGATGAATTTCTCGTCAAAGGAAATGGAAACGTCATGGAACTTGATGAAGTCCAAGATTTGGACCCGTCCCCGCAAATAGTGGGAGTTAATCCAGAATTTACTAAATCTACTAGTACACCTGTCACACCCCCGTCCCGGGTAGGTCCCGAGCACGGGAAAGTGACGTGCATGTCAAGCATATCATATCAAGTACATTGTCATTTTATCAACAAAACCATATCTCGTGACATATAATTCCTTTGTAAAATATATGTCATAGCAAGTAATAAAGGGACGAATATTAAAATTCCGCCGAACTATTAGTTATACAAAGTAATCGGGCAATTTTACTACTTCAATATGGCATAACAAAATACATAACCTGTACAATTAATCAAACCACCAATTGTGGCACCAACACAAGTATATAAATAAACCACAATATTGTAGCAACCATATAAACAAACCCTGTAGCAAATAAGTGTCATCTCCTCAACTGAAACGGTACAAACTATGTGGCTAATACTGTGTTACAACCAAGATAGCCATAAGTACAAAATACAAGAGTGAGGCTATGAGCTACAAAATATACAACAAAAGAGACTCAAAGGATCTAAGTGATCCGTACATGTACAAAAATGCCTCACCGCGATATACAACTACCTTACCAAACTATGTACAACAACCTACCCCAAGCTACTCGATGTTGATCCCCGGTCCTCACTCAGGCCTACCTCCGGTGGTACTGTGATCTAAGGAAAACAAAGTAAACGGGGTAAGTCGAAAGACTTAGTAAGTGATGTCGTGATTCATGCATGTGGGAGAGTTATACAATTATAACAATTGATCCAAAATAACATTTATAACTCCATATATCAAAAATAAAGTCATATACAAGTCATGTAACAAGCCATATATGTATGGGCACGTTGGAAAGCATATAACAAGAAATTAGGATACGATATCGATGAAACTTTACTCGATGCCTTGAATCATATCCATCTCATATCCATTTAGAATATATAGCCGTGTGTCGAAATAAACGATCACACAAAGAAGCCCAAGAATGTACCGGTATCAACATATCATGTAATCCATAAATGGATCGCAAAGGTTCCCTTTGCTAGCAAGGGTTCCAATGCCGTATGCCTTGAATTGTGGCCAACGATCAAGGGTCGGTTAGGCTCCACAAAGAAACCATCACCTCAAGTATACACAAATAAAACCATGGTTTCCATATGATGCATCGATGAACAATATTACCAAATTCATCCAAGGTAAAGTACATGGATGAATTCCATTTGCCTAATTATCTCAAAAATCAAAACTTCACCAAATAACAATATCTCATATGTACAAGTTATTGTTCTATATAGCAATAAGCCATCCAAGAACATCAAGAAATTGAACACTAATTTCCAGCAATGACAAGTTAATGTTCTAAGTACATATAACTATGATATGTGCACAATTTCATAAAACTAGTCAATTAAAACTAGTCCAACAATTTCACCATCGTTTTATATGTCAAGGAAGCTCAATTTCTCATCCTAGATCCTACTAAATATTCCTAAAACACAACCATAATGTCCTTATAAAATCAGCCCATACCTATAATATATCTATGGGAAAACTCACAATTCTAGCCATAACTTCTACAAAGTACCAAGCTAGAACAATTTAGAACAAGTATATAACCACCCCATGAATTGATCTTAATTATCCATAAACATGGATGAATATTAGAAGTTAACAACATCACTTACTAGAGAAAATAATCGGTGCAAATTGAAGAAGAAGATGCAAGGAGCAACTTTGGTCAAAGCCGACACCGTAACCGATTTTTCTTGATTTCTTAACAATTGTTTTGATGCTTTGAAACCCTCCAAGAAGACCTGAACATTTTTTGCTCTGTTTCTATCTGATTTGGAACTATGTTTGAAGATAATCTTATAGAGGATAAGTGAGTGGAAATGAGAAAGGACCATTTTGACCCTTCTAGATTGCCTAACCTTTTCAATTCTGTCCAGGGCTCGTTTGTTATATTTTACCGAACCAAAAACACTCAAAACCTCTTCCATTAGCTAGATCATGAAAAATTAGGCAAGTTAGCCTTTTGAATCACCTGATTCCGAGGTCGTATGAATTAATTATGATTTTATGAAGTTAGGGCTTCAAATTCGGTTCACAAAGCCCCGAAAACTTATAGATCAACACTTTGAGTTTAAAAACTCACATGAACATGTAAATGAAGTCATATAACACATAATTATGTCATAAACCAAATAAAATAATATTATCTAGCAATTAGTAAATGCAAAGCACGCAATGCCCAATAGAATATATGCACATTCACACACATGCAACATGTCACGAAAACGGGTTATGATATCCTACCCTCCTTATAGGAATTTAGTCCTCTAAGTTCATACCATGATCGTCGAACAAATGGGGGTAATTCAATCTCATGTCGACTTCCGTTTCCCATGTAGCTTCCTCTATTCCATGATCTCTCCAAAGAACCTTCACGAGAGGAATGACCTTAGACCTCAGTACTCGTTCTTTCGTGTCAAGAACTCGAACTGGATGCTCAAAATATGATACATCGGGTTGAACCTCAAGTAGCTCATAGTTCAAGACATGTGACGGATCAGATATATACTTCCGCAACATAGAAACATGGAAAACATCATGTACTCCGGTGATTGATGGTGGTAGAGCCAACCGGTAAGCCAACGAGCCGACTCTCTCAAGTATCTCAAAAGGTCCTATGAATCTCGGAGTCAACTTACCTTTTTTCTTAAACCTCTTGATCCCACGGTTTGGCGATATCTTCAGAAATACAAAATTTTCTACCTGGAATTCAAGTTCTCGACGACGGTGATCAACATAACTCTTATGACGACTCTGTGCTGTAAGAAGCCTCTGTCTAATCAATCTCACCATCTCAACCGACTGCTGAACCAAATCAGTTCCATATACCTTGGCCTCTCCGACGTCCATCCAACATAATGGTGATCTACAAGGTCTCCCATACAAAGCCTCAAATGGAGCCATACCGATACTAGACTGGAAACTATTGTTATAGGCAAACTCTGCAAGTGCTAAATGCTTGTCCCAACTCCCTCGAAAGTCTTGGACACAAGCCCTCAACATATCTTCTAAAATTTGTATGGTGCGCTCGGACTGCCCATCGGTCTGGGGATGAAAAGATGTGCTGAAATCCAGTCGCGTCCCCATAGCATCCTGAACAGCGCGCCAAAAACGTGAAGTGAACCTCGGATCCCTATCTGATACAATGCTAATTGGAATCCCATGTAATCTCACAACCTCATTCACATACAAGGTAGCGTATTGAGTCGGTGTATAAGTCATACTGTAGGCAAGAAAATGGGCCGACTTGGTCAGTCGATCCACTATAACCCATACTGCATCATGTCCCCGACTCGTACGTGGTAAACCTATAACAAAATCCATCGTGATGTTGTCCCACTTCCACTCTGGAATACTCAATGGCTGAAGCAATCCCGGAGGTTTTCGATGCTCTGCCTTCACCCGCTGACAAGTCAAACAGTGGGCAACAAACTCTGCCACATCCTTCTTCAATCCCTGCCACCAATAATGCTGTCTCAAGTCCCGATACATCTTGGTACTACCTGGGTGAATAGTGTACCGAGATCGGTGTGCCTCCTCCAATAGTTTCTGTCTCAACTCATCAACAGAAGGAACACATAGTCTACCACAAAACCGAAGAATACCATCCTCATGTACTCGGAAATCAGAATCCTGGCTATTCCCTAAGGTCTTAATAATCTCTTGAAATTTCATATCTTGTGCCTGTCCATCTCTAATATCCTGTAACACCTTGGGCTGAATCTGGATACTTGCACATATAAAGCCATGTCTGATAGTAGTGAAATCCCATCTGGCTGCACTCTCAACAAGTCTCCATTCTCGTGCCATGATGCTAGAAATGGTTGCCTTCCTACTCAAGGCATCAGCTACCACGTTCGCCTTCCCGGGATGATACAATATCGTGCAGTCATAATCCTTCAAGAACTCCATCCATCGACGTTGTCGCATGTTAAGCTCTTTTTGAGAAAACAAATATTTCAAACTTTTGTGGTCCGTGTAAATCTCGAACTTGGCCCCGTACAAATAATGTTTCCACTTGTGTAAAGCAAAAACAACCGCAGCCAATTCTAAGTCATGTGTAGGGTAGTTATGTTCATGTAGGTTAAGTTTTCTCGAGGCATATGCTATCACTCTGCCGTTCTGCATTAATACACAACCCAAACCCTCTTTTGAGGCATCACTATATATAACAAAGTTTTCTGATCCCTCGGGTAATGACAAAACTGGAGCTGTAACTAATTTCTCCTTCAGAGTCTGGAAACTAAGCTCGCAACGATCACTCCAAACAAAAGGAACACCTTTTCGGGTCAAACTAGATAACGGAGCAGCAATTCTAGAGAAACCTGGTGCAAATCGCCGATAATAACCTGCCAGGCCCAGAAAACTTCTTACCTCTCTAATACTGCTCGGATGTTTCCAATCCACTATCGCCTCAATCTTAGAAGGATCAACAGTCACTCCTGCACTAGATATCACATGGCCAAGAAAAGAAATGTGCTCCAACCAGAAAGCGCATTTGTTAAACTTGGCATACAACTTCCTGTCTCGCAAGGTGGATAATACAACCCTCAAATGCTGCTCGTGATCAGCCCTAGTCTTGGAATACACCAAAATATCATCAATGAACACCACAACAAAACTATCAAGGTAGGGTTTGAAAACCCGGTTCATCAAATCCATAAAAATAGCTAGAGCATTGGTTAGCCCAAATGGCATCACCATGAACTCGTAGTGCCCATATCTAGTCCTGAAAGCTGTCTTCTGGATGTCTGAGTCTCGAACCCGCAACTGGTGATACCCACTTCGAAGATCCAACTTTGAGAACACTTTAGCCCCCTGAAGCTGATCAAATAAATCTTCAATTAATGGTAACGGGTACTTGTTCCTCACTGTCACTCGGTTCAGCTGTCTGTAATCTATACACATACGCCATGACCCATCCTTCTTCTTTACAAACAATACTGGTGCACCCCACGGTGATACACTCGGTCTGATAAACCCCTTTTCCAACAGCTCTTGTAACTGTACTTTCAATTCCTGCATAATAGCTGGTGCTATCCTGTACGGTGGTATAGAAATCGGTGCAGTATCTGGTGTAACATCAATACAGAACTCTATTTCCCTCTCAGGAGGGAAAGCGAAATCCTCAGGGAATACATCAGGATAATCACACACAACAGGTACATCTTCTAGTGTAACCTCACCCCTATCAGTCTTAGACACAAATGCCAGAAACCCCTCGCAACCCCGATTAATCAACTTGGTAGCTCGTACCGCAGATAAAATATGCAAGGTAGGTTTCCCCTTGTCCCCAGTGACATGTAAAGTATCTAGGCCAGACACATGCAATGACACATTCTTGTTAAAACAATCGACCTGGGCATGATAAGCACCAAGCCAATCCATACCAAGCAAGACATCGAACTCATGTAGTGGTAACTCTATCAGATCCGCAGGTAAAGTATGACCCTCTACTATAACATCACACGCATAATATACCACCCTAGGCACAAACATCTCACCCAGCGGGGTGGACACCTCTAGCACATATGGCAGATAAGAAGGTTGTGAATGCAAATGTTGTGCAAAATGTGATGCCACATATGAATGGGATGATCCTGGGTCTATAAGTACTCTAGAATGATAGTTCGAAACGATTAGTGTACCTGTAATGACCGAGGTCGAATTTTTCGCTTCTTGTTGTCCTAGGGAAAACACCTTTCCCTGAACCTTGGGACGCCCTACATTGTCCCTCTTAACTCTTGATACCTGACCTTTGTTCTTTGCCTTGGGACAATCTGGCAAAAAATGTCCCATCTCACCACAAGCAAAACACTGGCCAAGCTTACGACGACATGTATCCTCGGTGTGCCCGGTCCTACCACAATGTCTACACACTGAACATGTGCTTGTACCAATCTGAGGTGGGTTTGGACTAATTGTGCTAGCTGCAACTGATTTAGATGGCTGTGAAAACTGACTCTGTCTACCAAAGTCCTTGCCCTTTCCCCTGTACCTGCCTCCTCTCCATGGCTTTTTCCCACTCTGGGAAAATGGTTGTTGTGTTGATACTGCGGATGCTGTAGATGCTGCAGAAACTGATACGGATCCTGACTGAGTCCTCCTATCTCTCCTGCCCTGCTCCAATCTCAAGGCCCTGTCCACGACCTGATGGTAATTATCAAAATCTAAGGCTTCCAACCTGTCACGGTAGTCATCATTTAGACCTATGATGAACCTGTCAATCTTCATATCTTCAGTCTCTATCAAATGCTTGTTAAAGGCGGCTAACTCGGTGAATCTTGCCTCATACTCTGACAAAGTGTTATCCCCCTGTATCGGGTTCAAGAAATCTCTCTCCCGCTGTTTACGAACAATGGAAGGAACATATTGTGCTCGAAACTCTCGTCTGAACATATCCCATGTCGGTTGTTGATGCTTAGTAGCCCAAGTTTCCTCAACTAACCGCCACCATTTCCTGGCAACCCCAGTAAACATGAATGCTGCAAAAACAACCCTCCAAGAATCCTCCAAGCCTAAGGCAACAAAAATATGAGTAATGCTCGCAAGCCACTCTTCTGCCTTATCCACATCTGGCTGGCCATCAAATCTCGGTGGGTTCAGTTTCATAAACTTTTCTAAAGTTTTTCCCTGCTTATCAGAAGAAGTATTAACAACATGAGGAGATGATACAACCTCAATTGGGGGTCCCGCAGCTGGTACTGCCTGCTGAGTACGCTGCTGTAGTGGAGCTAACATGGTCATAATATACTCAAGCTTCTGATGTATCTCACTCATCTCCTGCTCTTTAGCCAAGGGAACATGATCAGAAGAAGCACTATGCTCAATTCCTGCAGGCTCCTTCTCCTGTTTGTGAGGTGGGTTACTCTCGGCACTCATCCTGAATCAGAATCGACACTCACGAACCCCAAAGTACCTACACGTAATACTATATGTTACTATAGAAACATGGTCAACACATACCTACAGCCAAGGAACCTATCCCGGCTTATAGCTAACGCGCTCTGATACCAACTGTCACACCCCCGTCCCGTGTAGGTCCCGAGCATGGGAAAGTGACGTGCATGTCAAGCATATCATATCAAGTACATTGTCATTTTATCAACAAAACCATATCTCGTGACATATAATTCCTTTGTAAAATATATGTCATAGCAAGTAATAAAGGGACGAATATTAAAATTCCGCCGAACTACTAGTTATACAAAGTAATCGGGCAATTTTACTACTTCAATATGGCATAACAAAATACATAACCTGTACAATTAATCAAACCACCAATTGTGGCACCAACACAAGTATATAAATAAACCACAATATTGTAGCAACCATATAAACAAACCCTGTAGCAAATAAGTGTCATCTCCTCAACTGAAACGGTACAAACTATGTGGCTAATACCGTGTTACAACCAAGATAGCCATAAGTACAAAATACAAGAGTGAGGCCATGAGCTACAAAATATACAACAAAAGAGACTCAAAGGATCTAAGTGATCCGTACATGTACAAAAATGCCTCACCGCGATATACAACTACCTTACCAAACTATGTACAACAACCTACCCCAAGCTACTCGATGTTGATCCCCGGTCCTCACTCAGGCCTACCTCCGGTGGTACTGTGATCTAAGGAAAACAAAGTAAACGGGGTAAGTCGAAAGACTTAGTAAGTGATGTCTTGATTCATGCATGTGGGAGAGTTATACAATTATAACAATTGATCCAAAATAACATTTATAACTCCATATATCAAAAATAAAGTCATATACAAGTCATGTAACAAGCCATATATGTATGGGCACGTTGGAAAGCATATAACATGAAATTAGGATACGATATCGATGAAACTTTACTCGATGCCTTGAATCATATCCATCTCATATCCATTTAGAATATATAGCCGTGTGTCGAAATAAACGATCACACAAAGAAGCCCAAGAATGTACCGGTATCAACATATCATGTAATCCATAAATGGATCGCAAAGGTTCCCTTTGCTAGCAAGGGTTCCAATGCCGTATGCCTTGAATTGTGGCCAACGATCAAGGGTCGGTTAGGCTCCACAAAGAAACCATCACCTCAAGTATACACAAATAAAACCATGGTTTCCATATGATGCATCGATGAACAATATTACCAAATTCATCCAAGGTAAAGTACATGGATGAATTCCATATGCCTAATTATCTCAAAAATCAAAACTTCACCAAATAACAATATCTCATATGTACAAGTTATTGTTCTATATAGCAATAAGCCATCCAAGAACATCAAGAAATTGAACACTAATTTCCAGCAATGACAAGTTAATGTTCTAAGTACATATAACTATGATATGTGCACAATTTCATAAAACTAGTCAATTAAAACTAGTCCAACAATTTCACCATCGTTTTATATGTCAAGGAAGCTCAATTTCACATCCTAGATCCTACTAAATATTCCTAAAACACAACCATAATGTCCTTATAAAATCAGCCCATACCTATAATATATCTATGGGAAAACTCACAATTCTCGCCATAACTTCTACAAAGTACCAAGCTAGAACAATTTAGAACAAGTATATAACCACCCCATGAATTGATCTTAATTATCCATAAACATGGATGAATCTTAGAAGTTAACAACATCACTTACTAGAGAAAATAATCGGTGCAAATTGAAGAAGAAGACGCAAGGAGCAACTTTGGTCAAAGCCGACACCGTAACCGATTTTTCTTGATTTCTTAACAATTTTTTTGATGCTTTGAAACCCTCCAAGAAGACCTGAACGTTTTTTGCTCTGTTTCTATCTGATTTGGAACTATGTTTGAAGATAATCTTATAGAGGATAAGTTAGTGGAAATGAGAAAGGACCATTTTGACCCTTCTAGATTGCCTAGCCTTTTCAATTCTGTACACTCAAAACCTCTTCCATTAGCTAGATCATGAAAAATTAGGCAAGTTAGCCTTTTGAATCACCTGATTCCGAGGTCGTATGAATTAATTATGATTTTATGAAGTTAGGGCTTCAAATTCGGTTCACAAAGCCCCGAAAACTTATAGATCAACACTTTGAGTTTAAAAACTCACATGAACATGTAAATGAAGTCATATAACACATAATTATGTCATAAACCAAATAAAATAATATTATCTAGCAATTAGTAAATGCAAAGCACGCAATGCCCAATAGAATATATGAACATTCACACACATGCAACATGTCACGAAAACGGGTTATGACAACACCTACTCTTCGAAGGTCTGATCGAATTCGTAAGAAGCCAGAGCGATTTGGTTTCATTCACGAAAACGAGAATGTGGAAAGTGATCCAAAGACCTATCAAGAAGCGATGTCAGACATAGACACTGGTGCGTGGCTCGAAGCCATGCAAACCAAAATGGATCCCATCCATTCCACCAAGGTATAACCTTGACTGATTCACCCGAGGGATTTATCCCTGTAAGTTGGCTATAAATTGTAAGTGGATCTTCAATCCTGGAATGAATGGAGAGGTGTTGCCTCTAAGAATCGACTAGTGGTAAAAGGGCTATTCACAATGTTCTGGAACAGACTTTGATGAAACCTTTTCTCCATTAGCGATGTCTGAATCCATTTAGATTCACATTTGTTCTGATGAGATAGTCAAGACATTTGACTTCATCAAAACGAGTATGAACAATGAGTGTACAAAAGGATTAGTTGGAGCGCGATGAAGCTCATAATTTATATGTCGATAATGTTCTGGCTATCTGGTATGATATCGGAATGTTAGCACAGACGAAAGCATGATTGTCCATGCAATTCTCCATGAAAGATTTAGGAGAAGCATCTTGCGTATTGGAATACGTATCTATAGAATAGATCCGAAAAGGATGCTGACACTCTCTAAATCTAAGTAATAGAATCAATACTGGAAATATTCAGTATGGAGAATCCAAGAAATGATTGCTTCAAGTGAGACATTGTATCCCTTGTTCTAAAATCGATGTGCCCTACATCAAATGAGAATAAAGGAAAATGTCTCAAATACCTTATGTTTCAAACAAAAGGTTGCATGTGGCATGCTTTACTATGTACTAGACCAGACGTAGAACATGCTCAAAGTGTCGCGAGCAGTTGCTAGTCAAACTCCAGTGAAGAAGTATTGGACCACCGTAAAAGATATCCTTAAGCTCTTGACAAAGACTAAAGGATTTGTTCTTGGTCTACGGTGGTAGTGGAGAATTAAGAATTCGAATGATTTACTGATTCGAATTTTTCAGTCTGATGTGGATGAATTAAATATATCCATTTTTGGATAAATATCCTGCCTCAATAGGGTAACGGTAAATTTGAAAGGATTACAAGCAAATCACCGTAACCATCTAAACCATTGAAGCAAGATATATTGCAGCATTAAATATAGCATTAAATGCGGCTCAAGAAAGTGTTTGGATATAAAACTTCATCCTATGATTGGATGTAGTGCCTAGCATTGCGAAGCACATGGTTATCTTCTATGATAACATTGGAGCTATTGCTAAAGCAAAGCATTCGAGATCTTACCATAAATCTAAACACAATTGAAAGAAAAATACCATTTGATTAAAAAATCATTGGTAGAGTTAACGCGCGTAATGGATCGCGTCGACTCAGAAGACAACTTAGTGGATCGACCAAAAGGGGCTATATCATGAAATGAGTTCGAAGAGCATCTTTAAAAGGATGGGTCCTAGAAACGTTTGTGATTGGCTTTAGGGCAAGTGGGAGATTGATGGGATAGTGCCCTGCAAGCCAATACATTTAGCTTGTACTGGAACTATCATTATCTTTCTTTAGTATAAATGAGTTAGTACGCACGTTTATTTATACGAGTATAAGGATAAACAATGGCCAACTTCATCTCTCGCGAATACATTTAAGCGATTGAATGAAATCCTTAGATTACATTTGACTATGGGACGATTCACTTCAGTACTGAGTGCAATCATGAAACAGTCTCAAAGGTCGTAATCTTAAAACTGTTCCAAGTCATAGATTCCAAACGAGACGGGGTATCGTAGGAATCGTCAAGACTTGTACAAGTATGCATGATTCACATGGAGTGAATTTGTAGCGTTTCATGAGCAAGGCATTTGAGGCCAGTGCATATGAGTAGGTGGTTCAATGGAGGATTGAACGCATCGAACGACCCGAACAGAGAAACCCATTGTGGAAGCGCATGTCGCATATCGGTGATGGGATGTTTCTCAAGGATTATAATAGTGTACGATTTAGTCCTTTGACTTGAGGTGCTAGGGCGAATTCGGTATATGAAAGTGCGTACTTAGATCTAGGTATAGGTCACTTAGCTTGATCATAACATGCCTAGGTTGGGTGCGTATGGACATGTACGCGAGTGGTTAGTACCGATATGGAATCTATTGACTCACTGTAATGGGAGAGAGAATTTCCTATACGATTCTTAGATAATCTATCCGAGGAATCCACGGCCGTGGTCAGTGACGGATTTGGGAAGGGGTTTCCAAATTTAGCAGTCACACTGGAATATTATCCTGAATTAGAAAGTATAGTTATCGAGACAAATTTAGAGGTGCCGATCAATTCACACACCCTAAGTCTTGATCGGGAATATTAGTCGATAGAAGGACCGTATGTACATGGTAATTATATGAGACGAGGTTCACAAGTATCAATTCACCTGAAGTTGGGCTTCATGGGCTTGTGGCTAGACATCGACCATGAAGTGTAGGTACTCCTGAGTTAATAGAGGATTTGATTCTAGGAGTGGTCAATTAAAGGTTGTTTAATTGACCGGAAGAATTTATTGTTCATAAATTAAATCACGAGGAATTCGTGGGCCTGCTGCCAATTGATGGTGAACCCAGATGGTCACACACAATACAATTGGACGGTGACTGTTGAAAAAGGATACTAAAGGAATTAATTGATTTAAAGGTAATTAAATCGATTAAATGAATTAAAGTATTTAATTCAAGTGGGAGATTAATTAATTGGTTGACTTAATTAATTAAATAATTAATTGAGTTGCTAATTAATTATATAAAAGAAATATTGATTTAATTGGATTGGGCATTTGATTAAGTAATTAATTAAATGAAAGGCTTGCAAGACATGGGCCTTTAATTAAAAGCCCATAAGGAGTCTTGCAAACCTAGGTCAAGAGGGAGTCTATAAATAGGGTTCTACTAGAGCTCAAAAAGCTAACACCCTAGTAAAACCCTAGCCTCTCTTCTCTAACCTAGCCGCCGCCCCCTCTCCTTGCGCCGCCAACCTAGAGCCGCCGCCACCTGCTGCCGTGAGCTGCCCTAGCGCCGCCGCCGCCGCCTCTCCCTTGTTCCACCGTGTTAGATCTTGCATTGCCAAGTAGATCTGCACAGTCCTGCTTCGACAAATCTCCTTGATCCAGTTCTGAGCCTAAGACTAGGAGGTGTTGCCAGAATCCAATTGGTGTGGACTAACTTTGGAGGTGAGACGCTTGGATCACTTCTGTGAACCAGATCCAGATCCAGATTCAGAATCAGAACTGAAGGTTGCCACCACCTTGCCTGTGATGAGGTAAATCGCAAAAACCCCCTTGTTTAATTACTCTGTGCGTTTTTGTTTCTTGCTTGCGTATAAATAATATGGAGAATCTTATATGGGACCTTGGGTGCTTCGAAAAATTTTAAATTCCGCACTGTCGTTGTTTTGACAATCGAGGCATCCCAACCACTATCCCAACATACCTTCCTTAGCTGCTAGGGCACAAAAATTTTCCATTCTTTCTTGAGCGAATGTGGCTAAGTCAGTCATTCCTTCTGTGGGCAGGCTGAAGGTTTCGCTCATTTTCGTTTTTGTTACATTAATAATATATCCACCAACTTTTAACACAATGATTCCTTCAACAACAGAGCCATCCTGAAAATATTCCACCGAGCCATTTAGGTAGAATTCAACTACCAAAGATTTGACAACTCCAAAAAAGTCATAAATTGAGGTAAATGAACATAATATCTAATAGATTGTTAAATGTAAGTACAATAACTTGTAACATCACCTATGCATTAAAAATCCATATATACATCAACAAAAGTCTCACTACCATTTGTTAAAGTCAACTAATGATCATGTTGCAACCAAAGAAATGAAATATACAACCAATGATCATGTAAAAACCATATGAATGCCCACAAATTAGCATCACCCGTATGCATGCATAAATATATCAATAATTAATATATGTCTCCACAACACTAATTAAAGCCCACCAGTTATCGCGTACAAACCATATGAATGCACCCAAGTGATGCTAAAACATGTTACAACACCTAAAAAGTTCAAATGCACTACAAGAAAATGTATTATGACACAACCAAGAAATGCCAAAATGTTTATATGTCCAATTATAAGGCATTAGCCACTAGTGATCATGTCACCCAATAAAGACAATATGGAAAGAAAGAAACAGAAACATGGTAAACCTAGATTACACTTTTTTCATCATATATTATTGCATCTCACACATAAAAAAAAGGTATTAATACACACACATGTCATATGAAGCATAACATATCAGTTGTCCCAGTAGACCAATTAATTCACATTATCAGGTAATTATAAACCAAACAGTAATGAGCAAGCATAATAGATCACCAATTTTCATAATCTTGAAATTATAAAGTAATGTCTTAATTGATGCTTTAATTTCCAGATGAGATGCATTTAAACGCATGTTCTCTTCTTGTAATAGCCTATTGTTGCCTTCTACATTGTTGACTCGTTGCAATAATCTAGGGATTATTGCTAGTTCATGATCAGACACTAGGGATCAACACATTCAAAGAAGCTACACCTCTGGCCCTGAAAAGCTTTCACAAACAAATATGAATGTTAAACAACTATCACATAATTTTTTTATTACTGAAATAATTAAAATAAAAAAATCATAACATTTCATAACTTGAACCCCTGCACATCTCAAAAATCTTCCGTCGGGATTTGTTGGAGTTTTAGATGTAAACAACCTAACAATGTTACCACAATAGCATTTTCGGCTAGTGATGTAAAAAAATGAAGATGAAGTTCAAAGATCTAGCCCAACTAGTGCAATTAACTGAAGTATGTTGTTCAAATTTTACAAAAATAATTTTTTTAATGAAGGCGGAACAAGGAAGTAAAGAGGCATCACTCAGATAAATAGAAAGCTTTTCACGTATCCTCCATGTCGGTCCCAAGTGGTCGGATGAGGTCTGATGGGGGCTATTTTGCACCCCTTATAATATTTGGAGCGACAAGTCAATATATGTTCGGACCGAGTTCCATAAGGATTACTATACCTAGTCCTATTAGGATTATGTTTCCTTGAATAGCTAGGGTTAATATCATATAAATACCTAGTTAGACATGGTATGAAGGACACACATAATCAGAGCTTATGCCTCCATACTGGGGCAATCTGATATTGAAATTAATAGAAAAGCTTTTGCTATACTATATTCATATTGATTGTCTTGTTTACTGATTGTTCTTTACGCATTGTTCTTTCTTGAGATCGATCCATCCGGAATAAAGTAACTAAGCCCTATAATCTATACCTAATTTAACTTCAACGGCAACTTCATTGATGTAACCCAACCCCTACGAAAAACGGTTAAATCAGTTGGCGCCCACCGTGGGGCTAGGTTAATTATTCGATTGACATATGGCTCGCCCAAGGAAGAGGGCCCGTAACGTAGGAAGGAGTAACACGACGAATCCTCGTATCACATCTGAGGATCAACATGACGATACTAATAATAACGTCCCAATAACTAATGACAATCAGCAAGAGAACGAGCAACTGCCGAATCAGTAGGAACCACAAGGGATAAATATCCAAAACCCCCCAAGGACAACAAGGGATCCCCACCAGTGTGATACCAGAAGCCCACATGGCTCCAACGATCCATGTTCCTCCGTCAGAAACTCGGGAGAATCTGCGACAGATCGCTGTGTTATTCAATTCACTCTGCCCAGGGGAATTACTAGTACCCGAGCAGGTTCCTAGAAACCCTAGAGCGACGAGGGAAAATCCTATTCAAAGGACGCCAAGGCAGGTCGATCAGATCTCACAACAGGCGGAGAGCCCTGCGAGCGAGCAACGATCGTCGCACAGTCCGCAAAAGAGCAATACAAATCTAACCGATGAGCAAATCTGGAGAAAAACAGATCGGACAAGGCCACAACCCGTCCGCCCCGGATCAAAGGAACATCCCATAATCCCTATCGAAGAGGACGCTGTCGACGCATTTCCTAATCGACCAAGAACTGTGCACCTCTCGGAAAGAGAAATTGAGAAGATGGTGCAGGAGCGTCTGGAACAACGTCTACGATTTGTCCAAAATCCATGGGCCAGAAGCACGGAGCTCCAAGAGAGCCTAGCAGTGTGCTCCCCCTTTTGTAGGGAGATAAAAGAAGCTCAATCGACGGGACAGGTTCCGGGACGACTACCCAGATATGATGGAACCACCGACCCAGATGATTATATATTCAGTTTTACGAACATAATGAACTTATATGCTCACTCAGCAGAATACACTACAAAGTTGATGGTCACCACATTTGAAGGACTAGCTTTGGATTAGTTTGCCAAACAACCCACCAATTCCATATTCAGCTTTCGGGAATTATGCAATAAGTTGACTCAGCAGTTCGCTAGCCAGGAACCATCCATCAACAAGAGGGAGAATCCCTACGAAACTGGCTGGCAAGGTTAAACGTGGAATTGCTCAAAATCGATTCCCCTAACATCGATTACATAATCTCCATCCTTTTCAACCTCACCAAAAACAGGCAGTTCGGGAATGCCCTCAGTAGAAAACAACCAAGAACATTTGCGGATATTATGACCTTGGCATCAAAATACATGACTCAAGAGGAGATGAACTCTTTTAAAGATAAGAATAAAAATAAGGCTCCCACATCCGGATCAAAACGGCAAGATAGAGTCCCT
The DNA here is from genome assembly GCA_003313485.2 of Penstemon barbatus. Lineage (NCBI taxonomy): Eukaryota > Viridiplantae > Streptophyta > Magnoliopsida > Lamiales > Plantaginaceae > Penstemon > Penstemon barbatus. The sequence goes on along the minus strand of CM064879.1, from coordinate 46,117,959 downwards.
GCCTCGAAACCCATGGATTATGATAGATCCTTCAGAAAAGGAAATGTCTTTCAGCAATTAGAATATAATCGGAACGATCAAGATAGGAGACCTAATATCTATCCGATATCAAGATCGGCCGAACCGGCAAATAGGAACAGAATAAACCAAGTGGAGTACCCCAGGTTGACTGTTCCTATCGAAGAAATCTTGGTAGTACTTGAGAGGAACAATTGGATCCCTGCGGCGAAGAGAATCGCCCAACCAAGGCCAGGTGCTCGAAACTACGATCTATACTGTAGATATCACCGGGCACATGGGCATCGCAGCGAGGATTGTTTTCACCTAAAATGAGAAATCGAAAAGTTGATCGAACAAGGAAAATTGGATGACTATCTAGAACGGAACAATCGCAAGCGGGGCAGGAGTCAGAGTCCACGGAAAAATAATCAGAGAGGAACCTCGAGAAGAAGGTCCCCTAACAATGGTCCCTCGCCGGAATTGAACGATGATCAAGTTAACGGCACCATTCATACAATCTCAGGAGGACCAGCCGGCGGAGATAGCCGCAACGCTCTCCGTAGGACCGCCAGGTCCATACATGGAAATATCAGGTACCCAAAAGATGTGTGGACGCTAGAGAGCAAACCACCGAAAGACCAGCTAATCAGTTTTAACGAGAGCGAGGTACCAAGAAACTTTGCTTGGGATGCGAAAGAGGATAACCCCGATTTCCCGATGGTAGTATCCCTTGAGATTGCGAACTACAATGTTAAAAGGATCCTAATCGATAACGGAAGCTCGACAAATATCATATCCAAATAAGTCCTAAATCAGATGAACTTGGGAGAAATAACGTTCCAAAAGGTAGCCACTCCTCTGGTAGGATTCGGAGGTTCAAAAATAGTCCCTTGTGGAACAATAAGTTTAAGTGTCTCACTCGGAAAGAAACCATAGCGCACGGTGAAATTGATAAAATTCTTGGTCGTAGAGACTCCTTTTGCCTACAACGCGATTTTTAGGACGACCCGGTCTTAACCTATTCCGAGCTGTTGTATCAACTTACCATAAGAAGATAAAATTTCCGACGGACACGGGAATCGAAGAAATAGTAAACGATCATCGTATGGCGTGGGACTGTTACAACACCTCCTTAACACTAGGGAACCGCTCCAAATCGTTTACCCCAGCTAAAAAAAAGCTCGAAGACGACGTTGATAAAGTTGAGATTGAAATCCCCAGTACAGACCGAATAGATCGAAAGAGAAAGGAACCGGTCGATTTAACTATGAAACCACCGGAGCACAAATATGTCATGCTAGTACATGGGGATCCTACAAAAACGACCAGAATCGAAACTGAACTTAGTAGGGACGGGGAAATACTTCCTCAGAGAAAATATAGATATCTTCGCCTGGAGTGCGAACGACATTGAGGGGATTGATCCCAGAGTAATCACCCATTCGCTAAAATTGATCCCATGGCAAAACCTGCAAGACAAAAAGAGGGATCACGGGCCGATAATAGACAAAATAATCAAGGCAGAAGTAGAAAGGCTACTCAAGTCTAAACAAATTCGAGAAATACACTTCTCGGAATTGCTGTGTAATGTTGTATTAGTGACGAAAGGGGATAAAAAGGATAATAAGTGGAGAATGTGCAATGACTTCACCGACCTTAACAAGCTATGTCCACGAGATCCATACCCCCTTCCGAGGATCGACTTGTTGGTCGACTCGACTGCTGGTTTCGCAATTTTCAGCATGATGGACGCCTTCCAAGGTTTTTATCAAATATACATGGATGAGCGAGACCAAGTAAAAACCACTTTCATAACATAACAGGGAGTATACTGCTTCATAGTCATGTCATTTGGCCTAAGGAACGCTAGAGCCACTTACCAGAGATTAGTTAACCTAATGTTCAAAGAGCTAATCGGAGAAATAATGGAAGTATATGTAGATGATATGCTGGTCAAGAGCATGAATGAAGCAGACCACATAAAGCATCTGGATCGGTGCTTTCAAATATTAAGGAAATATCGAATGAAGTTGAATCCCGCAAAATGCACTTTCAGAGTAAAGTCGGGAAAGTTTTTAGGATATTTGGTTCATCAGCGAGGAATTGAGGCCAATCCCGAAAAGATTCGAGCTATAACTGAAATGAAACCACCTAAAACGATCTCCCAGGTACAAAGTTTAGTGGGAAAGATCGTGGCATTGAACAGATTCATCTCCAAATCGGCCGACAAAAGTTTGCCTTTCTTTCAAACTCTACGAAATACGAAAAACTTTGTTTGGACCGAAGAATGCGATCAGGCTTTCAACCGGTTAAAGGAATACCTGACCTCCTCCCCACTATTAGCCAAGCCAACTGAGGGCGAACCGTTATACATTTACATATCTATCTCCGATGTGGCCGTTAGTTCAGTTTTGGTAAAGATAGAAGGCACGGAACATAAGCCTGTTTATTACTTAAGCAAATTATTACAAGGGGAGGAGAAGAATTACTGGGAAATAGAAAAGTTCGCCTTGGCCTTAGTAGTAGCAGCACGCAAACTCCGACCATACTTTTTAACTTACAAAATTGTGGTATTAACCAACCAACCACTGAGACAGATCTTGGCAAAGCCGGAAGCCTCTGGTATATTGATTAAGTGGGCAATTGAGCTAGGTCAGTTCGAAATCGAATGCAAACCACAAATTGCAATTAAGGCCCATGTCCTGGCCGATTTCCTATTAGAAACTCCGACCTCAATACCTGAACATAGTGAATCGACCAGCCGCAACAACGATATTTTGATCGTAGAAAATCAAACCTGGTTGATGCATGTCGATGGTGCTTCATGCAGAGAGGGAGGAGGTGCTGGAATCAACTTTACCGGGCCAAACAAAGAAGATATAAATTATACAATAACTTTGGACTTCGTAGTAACGAACAACGAGGCAGAATACGAAGCATTAATTGCAGGAATGGAAATGGCGATCAAAGCCAACATAAAAGGTCTCAAAGTACTGACCGATTCAGAGTTAGTACAAAGACAATTTGAAGGTCTATACGAGGCGAAGGAATTCAACATGGTCAAATACCTAGCTAAAGCAAAAGAATTGGCTGAAAATTTTGAGAATTTTGAAATACAGAATGTTCCACGCTCGGAAAACAAATGGGCCGATCAACTTTCCAGATTCACAGGGTCTGAAGACGGTAAAACGGAAATAGTAATAAACTGGTTGATCTCCAATACTCCAGCAATTGACATCGATGAGACACCAGTAGCTGAGACAATGGAAATCGAAGAAGCTGAAAGAAACTGGATGACCCCAATGATAGACTATCTCCGAGAAGGAGATTTACAACTTGATCCGAATGAGGCATGGAAGATAAAGTATCGAGCTCCAAAGTACACAATGGTAGAAGGAAAACTTTACAGAAGATCTGTATCTAGAGTTCTTCTATAATGTATCCCCGAGTCACAAACCAATAATGTCCTTCGAGAAGTACACGAGGGAGAAGCAGGGAATCATAGTGGAGCAAGAGCCTTAGCCTTAAAATGCCTCCGAATAGGTTACTATTGGCCTACCATAAACGATGATGCCATGCAGTATGTACAAAAATGTCATCACTGTCAAGTTCATGCAAACATAAGTCATCAACCAGCCGAGAACATGCACCCGATACCCGCATGCTGGCTATTTGATCAATGGGGAATGGATATTGTGGGACCTTTCCCAGTAGCCAGGTCTAAGAAAGCATATGTTCTGGTTGCTGTCGAATATTTCAGTAAGTGGATAGAATGCATTGCTTTTGCTCGAATAACTCAATTCCAAGTAATTAATTTCCTATGGAAGTTCATAGTATGTCGATTCGGCATCCCGAGAATCCTGATTTCCGATAATGGAACTCAATATGCGGGAAAACAAGTAATGGACTGGTGCGCCAAGTTAGGAATTCAACAAAACTTCACTTCAGTAGGACATCCAAGAGCAAATGGACAAACTGAAGTAGAGAACCGTGAAATAATAAAATCTTTGGAGAAAAGATTAGAGGCAGCCAAAGGAAGATGGCTAGATGAACTCCCTGGAGTACTTTGGGATAATCGGACGACTGTCAGAACTTCAAATGGGGAGACCCCATTTAGCCTGGTATATGGCTCGGAGGCTGTAATTCCAGTCGAAACACTAATTCCAATACCAAGAATAGAGATGTATGATAACCAGGAAAATGAAAAAGCACGAGAAGATGACGTCGATCTGACAGAAACCTTAAGAGAAAAAGCAGATGTACGGTTGCAGGTCACTAAATCAAACATGGAAAAGGCCTACAACCAAAAGGTACGCATACGAACCTTCAAAGAAGGGGACTTGGTACTGAAATAAAAGTAGAGGTGTCCAAACATGTGGGAAAATTATAGCAGAATTGGGATGGACCATACATGGTCGTTAACGTAGGAAAGAAAGGTTCATACAAAATTGCAAACTTGGACGGAACACCCCTACCAGGAACATGGAATGCGGTCAACCTAAGAAAATACTATGGAAAATGAATCCTAGTGATCATGCTTGTTAATTTCTTTTTGTTATATTTTCTTTATCGTATTATCCATTCTAATAAAGGCCTTGGCCTGAGATTCATTCTCAATGTTTTTATCAATGATTTATGAATTTGAAGACCGAATCAAGGATTCACATAGTTAACGCCAAAGATGTTGACCGAGTAGAGTATAAATCGATCCACTCAATAAACGCTCCTCGATCTCCATAACGATGACGACTAAAAGGTTAAAACCATAAATATTGGTAAAAAAAAACCTAAGTCCTAAAAACGAGTTGAGTATAAATCGATCCGCTCGATAAACGCTCTTCGATCTCCATAACAATGATGACTAAAAGGTTAAAACAAAAAATATTGGTAAAAAAACCTAAGTCCTAATAACGAGTTGAGTATAAATCGACCCGCTCGATAAACGCTCCTCGATCTCCATAACGATGATGACTAAAAGGTTAAAACCAAAAATATTGGTAAAAAAAACCTAAAGTCCTAAAAACAAGTTGAGTATAAATCGATCCGCTCAATAAACACTCCTCGATCTCCACAACGACAATGACTAAAAATGGTTGAAACCAAAAACATTGGTAAAAAACCTACGTCCTAAAATAGTTGAGTAGAATCGATCCGCTCGATAAACACTCCTCGATCTCCACAACGACAACGACTAAAAATGGTTGAAACCAAAAACATTGGTAAAAAACCTAAGTTCTAAAAGAGTTGAGTAGATCGATCCGCTCGATAAACACTCCTCGATCTCCACAACGACAACGACTAAAAATGGTTGAAACAAGAAACATTGGTAAAAAACCTAAGTCCTAAAAGAGTTGAGTAGAATCGATCCGCTCGATAAACACTCCTCGATCTCCACAACAACAACGACTAAGAATGGTTGAAACCACAAACATTGGTAAAAAACCTAAGTCCTAAAGAGTTGAGTAGAATCGATCCGCTCGATAAACGCTCCTCGATATCAATAACAGCGAATAATAATAATAGATTGAGAGAAATCAACAACAAAAAATATGAAAATAATAATACTGAAGTTTTATTCATCTGAGTACAGAGAACATCTCTCAAATTACACGCGAAGTTTTGATCAGAGTACAAAGAACTTTATACTATCTACATATTGTCACAAATGTTTAGGTAAAATAATCCTATTCTATAGATCGGAAGTCTTAACGACAATGTCCACGGAAACATCAATCTCCTCCCTAGTGCCTCGGTGACTATGATCGACCACCTAAGAAGCATGATGCTCAGGATGATCGACTTCTTTTGTTCGATGGCCAGGCTCTGAATATCAACTCTCCTTTAAGTAGAAATGGCCATTACCGGCCAGATGTCCGATAAACGGTCACTCGCCCAAAACGAGCTACTACTTGTATGACGGGGTTGATTTTTACTCTAAAGCAGCATCTCGTGAGGACCGTCGCAAAAGTTAAAATTTACCAGCACACCCCGGCGGTCTATCACTCCGGAGGTAACATCAAAGAGCAGGGATGCCTGGTAAATATGAACCCTCCATCTGCAAACGGAAACCACGGACCTCAAACCCTTGAAGACAAAGGCTGAGGCCACGTGGGACCCGTCAATACAAGGTAGGGCATCAATGGGACATATCAGTACAAGGCAGATGATATTCGAGTTATTATGACAAAATGAATCACGATAATGTGACTTTTTGAAAATAATGGGATCACTGGGCAAAGTAAAACCCAAAAAAACTGATATCTCCATTTTCGTAGAGTATGAATGGATACGAAGGAAACTAAGTACTTATTTATAGGGAAACGGAAAGTTGATCCTACGGCTGGATAAAAATCTGATCAATGGATACGAATGCGACTTTTGACTTCCCCAAATTTAATGCGAGTGAGTTGGAACGGCACTAGGATGGTCGATAAGTCTGCTCGATGAGAATGAAGCATCAAGGTCAAAACGACCAGAATGTAAAAATCCATACACGTTCAAGTTAATTCGTTAAAAAGACAACTAAGAGCTTTACAAAGAACGTTCAATCGACAATCAGATTCGTTGAAAAAAGGAGATGTACAATGAGGGATAAGTACTTATACCAAAAAGGAACGATCTATACTTAGTACAATCTAACGCGGGAAAGGCGAAATAGTTGATCATTTTGAAGAATAATCAGAACACAATATTATAGAATCCAGCTTTGCTCTCAGAGTCCAAGATCTGACGGAATAATAACAGAGACAGACTTATCCTTGCTAGAGAATACGGACTTGTCACTGCCTCACATTCCAAAGAATTGCTTAAGGAGGTCTAAACAAGATGGATCTAACCAATGATTCTACATTTTCCGATTCCTCCCATACCAATAAAAAACTGACATGTTTATTCCCTGGTTATTTTATTTGAGGAAAATGGAGCTCACAATCAGTACAAAGAAACATGAAATTTAACAAGAATAGAGCACAACCTTTCCTAAGAAATGCAAGCGTAAAAGGAAAAGCAGCGCTCAGAGGAGGGTGATGATAAAACCCTTATATAGAGGTTCATGACGAACAGTTACACTGAACTCGAGGACAGCTACTGATCGATAATTGATAAGCATGATAAACGAATTTTGAAAAAAAATTGACTGTGCGAACAGAGTACAAAATCAATCACCTAAGGGTTATGCATGATAGATAAATGAGCTTATGCATTAAAACCAACACCTCACGATTAAAAATAGGATTGCAAGAAAAATCCTCATCTTGATGCTGTTCCCGGCTAGTCGATAACAGCTAACTACTCTTTCAAGACAAATAAGATCGCCCAAGAAATTGATATCAGCTAAGTCTATTGAAATCTCCTGCTCAATTAGAAGATTTGTACTTAATTATAATGATAGAATTGTGCATGGCATAATTTGTCGAGATACATCTACCGACTGGAAATTAATTAAAGCAAGACACTGATCAAAAAGGTCGTCATTGTCATAAGCTGTCATTAACTTTTGTACAACATAAAAAAAAATTCAAGAAGTAGTCCATTATAGCAGGTCGATTAGAACAGGTCATTAACGCTGGATGTCTTCGCTAGGCCAACTCGTAGAAGCACCCCTCCGAGGAGTCGCAGTATCCACAAACGCCATCAACTCCTCCTGACGTTTTTTATAACCGGCCTCATAGCCTTGATCATACGCAAGGCGACGAGACTCCTCCAAATGGACATTCAGCTAAGCCAAATCATCCTTCTCCTTCTCAAGAGTCGACTTCTCTTCTTGTAATTTCTGAAGATCGTCACCAAGCAACCTGAGTTGGAGAGCTTGCCCTTCAACCTTCGCTCTCTCTGAGTCCAAGAGGAGCTTTAGGCTCTCCTTACCGAGCCACAGATCTACACTCTGAACACCCAGCTGCAATGTAAAATACTTGGCCTAAAAAGAAAAGAAAAAAAAAAGTCGTATGTAAGAAAGCAGTCAAAGTAATGCAAGAAATAAAGTCAGAAATGTAAATACCTGCTCACACATCTTGACAAGGGACTGAACGAGGCGAACATTGGAAATACCTTCGTGCTTCTTCAACTCGCCAGGCAAGATAGTGCTCAGACCCAACTCCCAGGACAAAGCATCAGGCTCAAGAGAGTTGGGCAGCTCACTAGTAAGAGGAATATTATCAGGCCGAGGAATCCCTGACTCCGTTATATCCCTAACATGTTCAAGGATACAACGGTCGTCCAACGAATGAGGGGATTCCCCATCGTTAGGACTCACTGAGGTCTCTTTACCCGAAGCAGAGATAATGGTCCGCCGATCGGACCTTGAGCCTGTCCGACCTCCAGAGGATCCACCGGCTTCAAAAGAAGTTGTCACAACGATGGTATCAGTAAATAAAAAGTCAGAAAAATCCTGACCGACAGATTGTGTCAAGGATGGGTTCAAGAAGGCACCACCGCCATCTACCCCCGCAGCAGCATTCCCTTGGCTTTCGCCAATAACTGGCTCAGTAGAAGTAGAATTAGGAATGGAGTTATCTAGAGCATGCTCGTGAAAGCTATGCTCGAAAGAAGGAACACCTGAAAAAATGGATATATTAAAAGTCGGCTCCACGTTGGACACATCTCCAAAGGCCACCCGACCAGGGGAAGGTCTCCTCTCGACCTCACTAGAAACGGGAAAGTCTTGTCGAGCAAAAATCGAACTAACCACGGATAGAGGTTCGGAGGGAATAACGGGGGTCTGAGTCCCCGACCTTCTGATTATTTGGGAGCGAGAAGGATCTACCGAATGCCCTTTAGTACGGGACCTCTTAGGTCTTAAGTTTCTACTACCTTCACAGGAAGAACGCTTTGAAGTATTACCGAAAAGGTTACACATGTTCGAAATTGAAAAAAGTGTTTAACTATCGAGAAAGCTTATCGACCTAACATGAGATAATATTCTATCGTAATTGAGTAAAAGCGGTAAATAGCGAGTAAACTTTTTACCGTATGTATTTATACTAAATGAAAAGATACGACAGACCCTAAGAACGGGCCCGAAATAGAGAACCCTATGAACAACCGCAAGAATTCGAAAGACATAAACATAATGATTATGCCGAAGTTAATGACTTGTCTAAATTATTATTATCAATGAAGAAGCAGAAACGACATACCATCAGATGACAAATCGTCTCATTTACAAAGGGGTAAAAAAGTAATGTTACAAATCATGCAATGATAACTATTATCAGAATAATTTCTCAAGCTTGTTGGTCTCTTCTTGATGCAACCTGATCGCCAAGTGGTACTCCATGATCGTCAGCGACCTCTCCTTCATCGGCTCCATCATTCGCTGCTTCTGGATTCTCCTCCTCATCCTCTGAGTCGATAAAATTACCATCGACCTCCGGGTGAATGTCTGAAGGAGGAGTCGGCAATGACTTCCCCAACTATTTAACAAGATGAGCCAATGGAAAGTGTCGATAATTGACGTTCGGCAGATCAGAAGAAGAGTATTCCTCACCATAACGATTCAGTCTGACATGCGTCGCCTTGAAATACTCCCTTCGGCGATCTTCAATCAACCCCAGCGCGACCATCTGATGAATCGCCTTTCTGAAAGTACTTTCGAGTAGAGGATCGACCATCTAATACACCAAAGCAGTATGAACATGAGATCTAAGGAACTCACGAATCACCCTCTCATCGGGATTCCTACGATAACAATCAGTAAGTCAGCTGAGAGGAAGGTCCCTATCATACTCCTCCAAGGAGGCTTGAAGACCCACGACCTGAGATTCCAGCTCACTGATCCGAGTAGTACTTTGAAGTTGATAATCTTTCAACTCTTTGGCAAGCCGATCAACCTGCTCTTGAGTACGAGAAGTCTCAAAAAATTTGTTTATGATTTCTTGTTCACCAGTTCCCACGACTTGAGAATCTGTAATTGGAAGAGGACGTAGAAGGATCAGCCTCTGAACCACTCGCTTTACGAAGCAAGGCCTTGTTCTTCTCTTCTAAAAATTCGCATTGTTGTCTCCAGAGAGCAGCTTCGTAGGCATACGACATCAGGCAAGTATTTGTCTGAAGAATAAAAGGAACGAATCAATAAGTTGAAAGCCCATCAGAAAAGTCAATAAAGAAACATATTTAACAATGAATACCTTCTCAGCGTAAAGAGAAGCTTTTTGTAACTTCTCCAAAGGGTCTTTACGAAGCAGCTTATTGACATCACGAGTAAAAACGCCGGAAAGAAGAATATGGGTTGCCTTATCAACGACATTCTCGTTCTCGTCATGAATTAAGGAATCGTTCTCAGGATAACCAGCTGCTCTCTTCCCCTGTAAATGGTCTTCGATCATCTCAACGACAGTGGGCTTCGGGAGCTCTTCACCAAGCAAAGAAAGATCCTCACCAGAACGACCATAGTAATGCTCCTTCTCTTAACTGCTTGTCGATAGGATGGGGCATCGACCAACTGCAACATCCGCGAATTCCAAGGGAAGTCCGAAGTTGGAAAGGAGGATAACCCTGTCCCGCCCCTTGATGAACTGGAGCCTGAGGTGGCGAAGGAGTTTCTTGAGATGAATCTGGAGATTCCTCTCTGTAATCCTCTGAATCGTGGCCCAAATCCAACTTTATCTTCTTGGACACTCTCTGCTCGATTGGTGATTTAACCGTTTTTCGTAGGGGTTGGATTAAATCAATGAGGTTCTCTTTGATGTTATATTAAGTGAAGGTTATAGGGCTTGGTTACTTTATTCCGGATGGATCAATCTCAAGAAAGAACGATATGTAAAGAACAATTAGTAGAACCAAACAATTAATATGAATATAGTATAGCAAAAGATTTTCTATTAATTTCAATATCAGATTGCCTTAGTATGGAGGCGTTAGCTCTGATTCAGTGTGTGTGATTACAATGTTTAGCTAGATATTAACCCTAGCTATTCAAGGAAACATAATCCTAATAGGACTAGGTATAGTAATCCTTATGGAACTCGGACTCCATTTTTGGTCGCCAAGGATTTGTTAGTTCAGATCGGACCGGGCAGCTCGTCTTCTAATTAGTCTTATGTTCGGTCCGAACGTATATTGATTTGTCACTCCGAATATTATAAGGGGTGCGAAATAGGCCCCCATCAGTGCTCCCTCACTTCTTCGAGCGTATATGCAGTAGAAGCTCATAGAAGTAGATGGTCGATTACGACTGTCTTTTCTATGAATTGTGCCTCGTTAAAAACCTTACTTGGAAAAAACCCTGTGGAAAAAAATCCTAAGTAAGGAAAAGAGTGCTACACTTCATAGATAGTCGTTTTGTTGTTTCCGGGCTGAACCGTTACTTTTCTATCGAGGAGGCATTCCGATTTACTAATTGGCGGGAATATGATTAGTCGCGAGAAGTTCGAAACGTCTTTTCATCCTCCTATATAAATAGGTGATCATTGTTTTCAATCACTTTTTACTTTCTACTTCCCATACTCTTGCAGTAACTTTCTTACTCAATAATTTCTTCCCCATATTGCCTTCATCGATCAATATTTTTTGAGGATCCCGCAAAAATGGCTTCAATCTCGAAGAAATCTTCTTCTTCTACCATGGAAGGTCTTGTCCCTATCATCGAGGAGGGGGTACCTCCTAGCCCTTCAACCGAACATATTGGCTTATCCGAAATCACCATCCCTGATAAGGATACTTTCAAGGTGCAAATTATATCAGATTCTGAGGTTGCGGCCAGGGCCAAGAAAAGCAAGGGTACAGCTCCTCAGATATCCGAACCAATTGAGGATCTAGCTTACGCGTATAGCGATGAGACTTTCCACGAGGTCGTGGACAATTATGCGAAGTACTTCCCGGAAAGCTCTGAGATTATCCTCCCTTCTCCTTCCGATAGAGTTACTTCTCCACCGGAAGGCTGTCGGGCTTTTTATACCGCCCACTTCAATTATGGTCTACGTCTTCCCTTATCTGCCTTATTCCTCGATATTCTGAAAATATTTAGTGTGTCCTTAACACAACTGGTCCCAAATTCCGTGGCTTTTGTCGTGTGTTTTTCAGTTCTGATGATAGCAAAAGGCTTTCAACCTTCTCTTCGTAACTTTACACAATTATTTCGTTTTAACATTTCTAGTTCCTCGGATACTTTTTTGCCAGTCAAAAATCTGGTCGTTCTATTTTTGATTCTCCAGTTTCCAGTAATCCTTCCTGGAAATCTCATTTTTTCTTTGTACGTCCCCGTTCTCATCTTGTGTTAGCTGACGGTTCCACCAGGCCCTTTTCGTGGGACCATGGCTCCGAATGGATTTCTGGTGGTCGCTCAGTTACTGGCAATTTTATTCCCGACGATCCACAATTAGTTGGTGAGATCAAGGAGATGCGTGCCGACAAGTACCAGGGAGCTCTCCTTATTGGTGAGGCTTTTCTTCGTAAAGCGGGTTTGAGTCCCCATACTTTTCCTATCACTTCCCCTTCTCAATCGCTGGGTAACCGCTATAATCTAATGTAGCATTTACATTATATTTTCTTTTTCCAACACGTCTAATTTAGAATTTGTTTTCTTCAGTCTCCATGGTAGAAAATTCTCGGCACTCCTCAAAGGGGAAGATGGTTCTGTCAAAGTCTAGTAAAACGGTAGAGAACCTTCCAATCGAGCAGAGAGTGTCCAAGAGGAGAAAGTTGAATTTGGGCCACGATTCAGAGGATTACATAGAGGAATCTCCAGATTCATCTCAGGAAACTCCTCCGCCACCTCCGGCTCCAGACATCAAGGGACGGGACAGGGTTATCCTCCTTTCCAACTTCGGACTTCCCGTGGCATTCGCGGATGTCGCAGTTGGTCGATGCCTCATCCTATCGATAATCCAGTTAAGAGAAGGAGGTGTTACTATGATCGTTCTAGTGAGGATCTCTCTTTGCTTGGTGAAGAGCACCCGAAGCCCACTGTCGTTAAAATGATTGAAGACCATTTACAGGGGAAGGGAGCAGCTGGTTATCCTGAGAACGATTCCTTAATTCATGATGAGAACGAAAATGTCGTTGATAAGGGACCCGTATTCTTCTTTCGGGCATTTTTACTCGTGATGTCAATAAGCTGCTCCGGAAAGATCCTTTGGAAAAGTTACAAAAAGCTTCTCTTTATGCGGAGAAGGTATTCGTTGTTAAATTTGTTCCTTTATTGGCTTTTCTGATGGGCTTTCAACTTATTGATTAGTTCCTTTTAATCTTTAGACAAACACATGCCTGATGTCGTATGCCTATGAAGCTGCCCGTTGGAGGCAACAATGTGAATTTTTAGAAGAGAAGAACAGAGCATTGCTTCATAAGGCGAGTAGCTCAGGGGCCAGTCCTTCTTCGTCCTCTTCCCTTCCCCATCCAATTTTGGACTATCAAGTTGCGGGGACGGGAGACAAGGAAATTATAAACAAAGTTTTGGAGACTTCTCGTGCCCAGGGGCAGGTTGATCTTCTGGCTAAGGAGTTGGAAGATTATCAACTTCAAAGCACTACTCGGATCAATGAGCTGGAATCTCAAGTGGCTGGTCTTCAAGCCTCCTTGGAGGAGTATGACAGGGACCTTCCTCTTAGTGGACTTACTGATCGTTACCGTAGGAATCCCGATGAGAGGGTGATCCGTGAGTTCCTTAGTTTTCCTGTTCATACTGCTTTGGTGTATCAGATGGTCGGTCCGCTCCTCGAAAGTACTTTCAAAAAGGTGATTCACCAGATCGTCGCACGGGGATTGGTTGAAGATCGCCGAAGGGAGTATTTTAGGGCAACACATGTTAGGTTAAATCGTTATGGTGAGGAATATTCTTCTTCTGATCTGTCGAACGTTAATTACAGACACTTTTCATTGGCTCATCTTGTTGAAGAGTTTGGAAAGCCTTTGCCGACTCCCCCTTTAGACATTAACCAGGAGGTCGATAATAATTTTGTCAACCAAGAGGTCGAGGAGGAGAATCTAGAGGCAGCGAACGATGAAGCCGATGAAGGAGAGGTCGCCGACGATCAGGGAGTACCAGTCGACGATCAGGTCGTGTCAAGGAGCGTCCAACAGGCTTGAGAGATAATTCTGACAATAGTTATCATTGCATGATTTGTAATAGCACTTTTTTACTCCTTTGTAAATGAGACGATTTGTATTCTGACAGTATGTCGTTTCTGCTTCTTTACTGATAATAATAATTTAGACAAGTCATTAACTACGGCGTAATCATTATGCTTATGTCTTTTCGAATTCTTGCGGCTGTTCATAGGTTAGCTTCTCTGTTTTGCGCCCGTTCTTAGGGTCTGTTGCGTCTTTTCATTTAGTATAAATACATGCGGTAAAAAGTTTACTCGCTATTTACCGCTTTTACTCAATTTCGATAGAATATTCTCTCGAGTGAGGTCGATAAGCTTTCTCGATAGACAAAATACTTTTTCAATTTTCGAACATGAGTAACCTTTTCGGAAATACTACAAAGTGTCCTTCCCGTGAGGGTAATAGAAACTTAAGACCTAAGAGGTCCCGTACTGAGGGGCCACGAGGGGCCTTCGGTGGATCCTCCTCGCTCCCAAATAATCAGAAGGTCGGAGACACAGACCCCCGTTATTCCCTCCGAACCTATGCCCGTGATCAGTTCAATTTTTGCTCAACAGGACCTCCCCGTTTTCGGTGGGGTCGAGAGGAGACCTTCCCCTGGTCGGGTGGCTTTTGGGGATGTGTCCAACGTGGAGCCGACTTATAATATACCCGTTTCTTCAGGTGTTCCTTCTTTCGAGCATAGCTTCCACGAGCGTGCTCTAGATAACTCTATTCCCAGCTCTACTTCCACTGAACCAGTCACTTGTGAAAGCCAAGGGGATGCTGCCGCGAGGGTAGATGGCGGTGGGGCCTTCTCGAACCCATCCTTGACACAATCCGTTGGTCAGGATTTTTCTGATTTTTTATTTACTGATACTACCGTTGTGACGACCTCTTTTGAAGCCGGTGGGTCCTCTGGAGGTAGGACAGGCTCCAGGTCCCGTCGGCGGACCCTTATCTCTGCTTCGGGTAAAGAGACTTCAGTGAGTCCTAATGATGGGGAATCCCCTCGTCCATTGGATGACCGCTGTATCCTTGAACAGGTTAGGGATATAACGGAGTCAAGGACTCCTCGACCTGATGATATTCCTCTTACTAGTGAGCTGCCCAACTCTCTTGAGCCGGATGCTTTGTCCTGGGAGTTGGGTCTGAGTACTATTTTTCCTGGCGAGTTGAAGAAGCACGAAAGTACTTCCAATGTTCGCCTCGTTCAGTCCCTTGTCAAGATGTGTGAGCAGGTATTTACATTTCTGAGTTTATTTCTTGCATTTACTTTGACTGCTTTCTTATATACGACCATTATCTTTTTAGGCCAAGTATTTTGCGCTGCAGCTGGGTGTTCAGAGTGATGACCTATGGTTTGGTAAGGAGAGCCTAAAGCTTCTCTTGGACTCGGAGAGAGCGAAGAATGAAGGGCAAGCTCTCCAAGTCAGGCTACTTGGCGACGATCTTCAGAAATTGCAAGAAGAGAAGTCAGCTCTTGAGAAGAAGAAGAATGATTTAGCTCGGTCAAATGCCAATTTAGCAGAATTTCGTCATCGTGCCATTGAAGAAGGCTATGATGCAGGTTATCAGAAGCGTCAGGAGAAGGTGAAGGCGTTTCTTGATACAGCTACTCCTCGAAATGGTGCTTCTTCGGGTCGCCCTGGTGACGCTAATCAGCCTTGATGACCTGCGTCTTCTCCTTTCTTTCTTTTTTTTTTTTTTTTTTTTTTTAAATATTGGCTTTAACCAAGATGTGGTTATTTGCCAACATATCGTTGTTTGTAAAGAAAACTTGCAATGACAAATTTCCCCTTTCGTTTAGTAAATTGCTTTGATTATGAGTTTAGATTTATCATATCATCAACTTTGTTATAATCAATTTTCGTCAGTAAGTGAGTTGTTCAAATTTAGAAATCAATAAGGACTTATCTGAAGTTTTCTTGAGGGCGATCAGCTTTTGGCTGGGATAGTAGTTTGTTGTTACCGCCTTAGACGAGAATAGCATCCGTATGAAGATTTTACTTGCAATTTTATATTTAACCGCGAGGTGTTGATTTCAATGGATAAGGCCGTTTATCGATCATGCATAGCCCTTAGGCGATTGGCATTGTACTCTGTTCACACAATCAACTTTTTTCAAAATTCGTTCGTCACGCTCATCGATTAGCGATTAGTAACTGTCCTTGAGTTTAGTATAGCTGTTCTTCATGAGCCTCTATATAGGAGTTTTATTATCACCCTCCTCTGAGCTCTGCTTTTCCTTTTAGGCTCTGCATTTTTTAGGAAAAGTTGTGTTCTATTCTTGTTAAATTTCCATGTTTCTTTGTACTGATTGTGACCTCCATTTTTCTCAAATAAAACGACCAAAGTATAATCATGCCAATATCTTAGCTTTTTTTGTATTGCAGGAATTGGACACTGTAGAATCATTGGTTAGATCCAGCTTGTTTAGACCCCCTTAAGCAATTCTTTGGAATGTTAGGCAGTGACAACTCTGTATATCTTAGCTTCGTCAATTGTTTCATTTATTATTCTGTCAGATTTCATGGACTCAAAGGGAACAGCTGGTTTTGACGTTGTCAAGCACGTTTTTGTCGTCAAAACGACCAACTATCTTGTGTTTCTGCTTACGCATTTCTATTTTTTTTTATAGAAATAATTATCTCTTGTTCTAAATCTCCTTTTTCTAAGGCTTCTGTTCGTTGATCGAGCATTCTTCGTAAAGTGTCAAGTTTGTCTTTAATGAATCCTTTGACTCTTATAAGGATTTCTCATTTTTGGTCGTTTCGACCTTGACGCTTCATTCTCGTCGAACGGATTTATCGATCATCCAAGTGCCGTTCCAACTTACTGGCATTAAATTGGGGGAGGTTTTTAACCAGCCGTATGATCAACTTTTTGTTTCCCTATAAATAAGTACTTAGTTTCCTTCGTATCCATTCATAGTCACAAAAATGGAGATATCAGCTTCTTTGGGTTTTACTTTGCCTAGTGATCCCATTATTTTAAAAAAGTCACATTATCGTGATTCATTTTGCCATAATAACTAAAATATCATCTGCCTTGTACTGACAGGTCCCATTGATGTCCTACCGTGTACTGACGGGTCCCACGTGGCCTCAGTCTTTGTCTTCACAGGTTTGAGGTCCGTGGTTTCTGTTTGCACATGGAGGGTTCATATTTACCAGGCATCCCTGCTCTTTGATGTTACCTCCGGAGTGATAGACCGGCGGGGTGTGCTAGTAAATTTTAACTTTTGTGACGGTCCTCGCGAGATGCTGCTTTAGAGTAAAAATCAACCCCATTATACAAGCAGTAGCTCGTTTTGGGCGAGTGACCGTTTATCGGAAATCTGGCCGGTAATGGCCATTTCGTCTTAAAGGAGAGTTGATCTTCAGAGCCTGGCCATCGAACTAAAGAAGTCGATCATCCTGAGCAGCATGCTTCTTAGGCAGTCGATCAAAGTCACCGAGGCACTAGGGAGGAGATTGATGTTTCCGTGGACATTGTCGTGAAGACTTCCGATCTATAGAATAGGATTATTTTACCTAAACATTTGTAACACTATGTAGATAGGATAAAGTTTCTTGTACTCTTGATCAAAACTTCGTGTGTAATTTGAGAGTTGTTCTCTGCAGATGAATAAAACTTCAGTATTATTATTTTCATAGTTCGTGTTGGTGATTTCTCTCAATCTGTTCTTATTCATTCACTGTTATTGATATCGAGGAGCGTTTATCGAGCGGATCAATTCTACTCAACTCTTTAGGACTTAGGTTTTTTACCAATGTTTTTGGTTTCAACCATTTTTTGTTGTGGAGATCGAGGAGCATTTATCGAGCAGATCGATTTATACTCGACTCGTTTTTAAGACTTAGGTTTTTTACCAATGTTTTTGGTTTCAACCATTTTTAGTCGTTGTCGTCGTGGAGATCGAGGAGCGTTTATCGAGCGGATCGATTTATACTCGACTCGTTTTCAAGACTTAGGTTTTTACCAATGTTTCTGGTTTCAACCATTTTTAGTCATTGTCGTCGTAGAGATCGAGGAGCATTTATCGAGCGGATCGATTTATACTCGACTCGTTTTCAAGACTTAGGTTTTTTACCAATGTTTTTGGTTTCAACCATTTTTAGTCGTCGTTGTGGAGATCAAGGAGCGTTTATCGAGCGGATCGATTTATACTCAACTCGTTTTTAGGACTTAGATTTTTTACCAATATTTTTGGTTTACAACCCGTTGTGGAGATCGAGGAGCGTTTATCGAACGGATCGATTTATACTCGACTAGTTTTTAGGACTTAGATTTTTTACCAATATTTTTGGTTTACAACCTTTTTAGTTGTCGTCGTTGTGGAGATCAAGGAGCGTTTATCGAGCGGATCGATTTATACTCAACTCGTTTTTAGGACTTAGATTTTTTACCAATATTTTTGGTTTACAACCCGTTGTGGAGATCGAGGAGCATTTATCGAACGGATCGATTTATACTCGACTAGTTTTTAGGACTTAGATTTTTTACCACTATTTTTGGTTTACAACCTTTTTAGTTGTCGTCGTTGTGGAGATCAAGGAGCGTTTATCGAGCGGATCGATTTATACTCAACTCGTTTTTAGGACTTAGGTTTTTTACCAATATTTTTGGTTTACAACCCATTGTGGAGATCGAGGAGCATTTATCGAGCGGATCGATTTATACTCGACTCCTTTTTAGGACTTAGGTTTTTTACCAATATTTTTGGTTTACAACCTTTTTAGTTGTCGTCGTTGTGGAGATCGATGAGCGTTTATCGAGCGGATCGATTTATACTCAACTCGTTTTTAGGACTTAGGTTTTTTACCAATATTTTTGGTTTACAACCCGTTGTGAAGATTGAGGAGTATTTATCGGGCGAACCGATTTATACTCAACTCATTTTTAGGACTTAGGTTTTTTACCAATATTTTTGGTTTTTAACCTTTTCGTCGTCATCGTTTCGAAGATCGAGGAGCATTTATCGAGCGGAACGATTTATACTCAACTCGTTTAACATCTTTGGCGTTAATTTATGTGAATCCTTGATTCTGTCTTTAAATTCGTAAATCATTGATAAAAACGTTGAGAGTGAATCTCAGGCCAAGGCCTTTATTACAATGAATAATAAGAGAAAGAAAATAAAATAAACAAAATTAAAAGAAATTAACAAGGATGATTACTAGGATTCATTTTCCATAGTATTTTCTTAGGTTGACTGCATTCCATGTTCTTGGTAGGGGTGATCCGTCCAAGTTTGCAATTTTGTATGAACATTTCTTTCCTACGTTAACGACCACGTACGGTCCATCCCAATTTTGTTGTAATTTTCCCACATGATTGGATGCCTCTACTTTTTTCAGTACCAAGTCCCCTTCTTTGAAGGTTCGTAGGTGTACCTTTTGGTTGTAGGCCTTTTCCATGTTCGATTTAGTGACCTGTAATCGTACAGCTGCTTTTTCTCTTAAGGCTTCTGTTAGATCAACGTCATCTTCTCTTGCTTTTTCATTTTCCTGTTTATCATACATTTCTATTCTTGGTGTTGGAATTAGTGCTTCGACCGGAATTACAGCCTCCGAGCCATATACTAGGCTAAATGGGGTCTCCCCCGTTGAACTTCTGACAGTCGTCCGATTAGCCCAAAGTACTCCTGGGAGTTCATCTAGCCATCTCCCTTTGGCTGCCCCTAATATTTTCTGCAAAGATTTTATTATTTCTCGATTCGCTACTTCAGTTTGTCCATTAGCTCTTGGATGACCTACTGAAGTGAAGTTTTGTTGAATTCCTAATTTAGCGCACCATTCCATTACTTGTTTTCCCGCAAATTGAGTTCCATTATCGAAAATCAGGATTCTAGGGATGCCAAATCGACATACTATAGACTTCCATAGGAAATTAATTACATGGAATTGAGTTATTCGAGCAAGAGCAATGCATTCTATCCATTTACTAAAATATTCGACAGCGACCATAACATATGCTTTCTTAGACCTGGCTACTGGGAAAGGTCCCACAATGTCCATTCCCCATTGATCAAATGGCCAGCATACGGGTATCGGGTGCATGTTCTCGGCTGGTAGATGACTTATATTTGCGTGGACTTGACAATGATGACATTTTTGCACATACTACGTGGCATCATTGTTTATGTTAGTGATGAGGGGTAACTTTGACCCAAACATTACTACGGCCTAGTGAGGTCGGAATTCATCATTTTCGATCTTGTGAGCATAAATTCGAGCCCAAAGCACAGGAATCCTACGCTGACTCTACTATGGAAATTCAGGATCCAAAGTCACTGTTGGGCCGACCTCAGGCCCAGGCCTGTGGGCTGAGTAATACACACATGTGGGTGGTTCACCTGGTCCCGGGTCTCAACTATAAATACCCCAAGCATTTATGACGACGACACAACTTCCCAGGTGATCTTCCTCCGAAGCTACTGTTCGGAATTACATAGGAAATATAGCATAGGCTTTCTTATATGTATTTCACCCTCTAGCTTGTACAACATCCAATAATGCTCGGATAGGACTCTCAATTCTTGTAATTTGTACTCGATCATACTGAATACAATACTATTGATCTTTTACCTCCATTTACATACATTAGCACGGCATTTTACATCACCCATATCGAACTAACGAAAACGCGTAAGATCAATTGGCGCCCATCGTGGGGCCTTATTTGAGTATTAGATCGAAATATGCCTACTACGAGGAGGAATACGTATAACCGAGGAGAACCCTCCCATGCAGCAGGAGCGCAGAATTCGGTCAATAATGAGCCCGATAATCTATCGCGTGCGGCTCAACAACTAGAGGTTCCACCGGTTGTACCACATGATAATATTCCAATTCACACGATAGTTGGAGATCTAAGGTCCATCATAGGCACGATGTTTCGAGAATTTCTGAACGGGGGAAGGGCTTATCAATCACCTGTAGATCAGCCAACAGTTCACGGGAGACCTGAAATACCATCTTCGAACATCCAGAGGGAGAACAGTGTACTGCGATCTGTATCACATGCGCCAGTAACAAACCCTCCTCGGGGTATACCATCGAGAATCAATGCTCGATCAGAAATTCCACCGAAATCAGTACATGATGTGGAAGATTCAATAGTAGGGGAGAGCCACCCTTCTGGTGCTGTCAAGAACAAAAAATCGACCTACAAAAAGGTTACTGATGTTGAACTGGAAAAAATAGTGCAAGAAAGAGTGGCTAAGGAGTTTGAGAAGGAAGGTACATTGATAGGAATTCCTCGCGGCAATTGTGCTGACAGGCGAGCGGGAAATGTTCCGAATAGAGAGAGTCTGCGAGACAGGGAGGTTTCGAACAGTATCATGCGTTGTTCGCCGTTTTGTCAAGAAATACGCGAAGCTCGAAACGCGGAAACTGTACCGACCAGACTCCCACGGTATAACTGGACTACCGACCCCGGGGAACACATTAACAACTTTATTAATGTGATGAACTTGTACGGACATTCTGAGGACTTTTGTTGCAAGATCATGGTTACTACCTTCGAGGGAATTGCCCTCGACTGGTTCGGAAAGTTGCCACCTAACTCAATATTTTCCTTCGAGGAATTTTGCGATAAATTAAAACATCAATTTGCTAGTCAAAGGAAACCGATGTTACCAGCAAATCATTTGGGAACTGTAAAACAATTGGAAGGAGAAACTTTGAGACAATGGTTAGCAAGGTTCAGTATCGAACTTCTCAAAGTTGACACTCCGCAGATTGAATATCTGTCATCTTTGATGTTCGAACTAACAAGAAGCACTCAGTTCGGGAATGCCTTGTGTAGAAAACAGCCGAAATCCTTTGAGCGTATTATGGAAATTGCTGAGAAATACATGATTCAGGAAGAGATGAATAAGCTGAAAAGCTCGCATGCTGTAAAACTTCCTCTAAACAAGAAACATGATCGGGCTCCTATCCCAAAGCTCGATGATTACGGAGGATCGAACAGAGGGTCTGTTTGCCAATGAATCAACACCTATAAACCACATATGCCGCCCCAAGGATCGAATTCCTATGGACCTCCCTATGAACGAGCTCGACTTCCTAGAGCGGGAAAAATTCAGTTTACTGAACTTAACAGTTCAAAGGAAGAAGTGTTAACTGTGCTAGAAGAAGGAAATTTGATTCCCGAGGCTCAAAGAATCACGCAGGCTAGGCCAGGTGCGTTGGGTTACGACCAATACTGTCGATACCACCGGGCTCGGGGGCACAGCACCAAAAACTGTTACCAACTGAAAGTCGAGATAGAGAAACTAATTGCACAAGGAAAACTCAAAGAATTTGTCAAAGGAGGTAACTATAACAATCGTTATAGGTCCAGGAGTCCGCGGAAGTTTAATACTCAACAGAAGCAGTGTCGAAATCAGACGGAAGAACAGTCAAACGGAGTGATAAACATGATTGCTGGCGGACCAGCAGGAGGAGATAGCATAAATGCTAGAAAAAGAACGCTGAGATCGATAAGGGCTGGGGTCTCTACAAAGAGGGAAATCCTATCCCTGGAATTTCCCTCCATGGAAAGTCAGGTCGTAAGTTTCAGTGAAGCCGATCGACCTGCATATGTCAATTGGGATGTAAACGAAGATGATCCGGATTTTTCCATGGTATTAACATTAAAGATTGCCAATTTTGAAGTCAAGAGAGTACTGGTCGATAATGGAAGTTCGGCAAACATTATCTCTTCGGAAGCTCTCACCAGGATGAACTTTTGTCACCCACATCTGGATAAAGTAACCACTCCTTTGGTTGGTTTTGGGGGATCGGAGATCGTCCCACTTGGGACCATTCTCTTGAGCACGACTCTAGGAACCAAGCCGAAGAATATAACAAGAATGATTAAATTCCAGGTGGTGGATACGTCATTCGCTTACAATGCCATATTAGGGAGACCAGCTCTAAACATGTTCAAAGCGGTTGTATCTACCTATCACCAAAAGATAAAGTTCCCGACCGAGGGAGGAGTAGGGGAAATGAGGAACGACCAATACATGGCCTGGGAATGCTATAATTCATCTTTAAGCATTAAAAAGAAAGTGGAACCCGAACTCCCGATTAAGAGAAAAATAGCATAATTGGAGCCTGGTGTAAAATCCATAATTCCCGACTGCGAGAAGTTACAAGGAAAGAAAGGAAAAAATGTCGACATGAGTGTGCAAGCACCTGGCCACAAGAAAGTAACTCTAGTTCCGGGATCCCCTGAGAAATTCACCAAAATTGGAACAGAGCTAAGCGAGGGCATGGAAACCATGCTCATTGAATTCTTACAGAAAAACGTGGACGTTTTTGCCTGGAGCTCAGATGATATAATTGGAATCGACCCGCGGGTGATAAAACATTTATTGAATATCGATCCAAAGGCAAAACCTGTAAGGCAAAAGAAGCGCAATCATGGTCGCGAAAAGGACAAAATAATCAATGCAGAGGTCGATAGATTACTAGCAGCGGGTCAGATCTGGGAAATAAAGTTCACAGAATGGCTATGCAATGTGGTCCTAGTTTCTAAGGGCGAAAAGATCGAAAAGAAATGGAGAATGTGTAATGACTTTACGGATCTAAACAAATTGTGCCCAAGATATCCTTATCCATTACCTCGGATTGATATGCTTGTAGATTCAACCGCGGGGTTTGTATTCTTTAGTATGATGGAAGCTTTCCAAGGATTTTATCAGATCTTTATGAATGAAAGAGACCAGGATAAAACAGCGTTCATCACCGAGCGAGGAGTCTACTGCTTCATTGTCATGCCTTTTGGCTTAAGGAATGTGGGCGCAACCTATCAAAGGTTAGTCAATATGATGTTTAAAGATTTGATAGGGGAAATCATGGAAGTTTATGTAGATGACATGCTCGTAAAGAGTATGACGGAGGGGACCACATCAACCATCTTGATCGATGTTTTGGAATTCTAAGGAAGCATGGAATGAAGTTGAATCCCGCCAAGTGCACTTTTGGCGTGCGATCAGGAAAATTCCTCGGATATCTCGTCCATGAAAGAGGCATCGAGGCCAATCCCGAAAAGATTCGAGCAACTACCGATCTACATCCACCAAGAAAGCTCTCAGATGTCCAAAGCCTGATTGGGAAAATTATCTCGTTGAATAGATTCATCTCACGATCTGCTGACAAGAGCTTACCATTCTTCAAACTGTTGCGTAAATCTAAGAATTTCGAGTGGAATGAAGAATGTGATAAGGCTTTCGAAGACCTGAAAGCATACTTAACCTCACCACCAATGTTGGCCAAGCCATCCGATGGAGAACCTCTATATTTATACATAGCAGTGTCGGAAGAGGCTATTAGCTCGGTCTTGGTGAAGCTAGATAAATCAGAGCACAAGCCAGTGTACTATTTGAGTAAGTTATTGCAGGGTGCGGAGAAAAATTACTTGGAGATTGAGAAATTCGCGCTTGCCTTGGTGGTAGCTGCGCGAAGGTTAAGGCCTTATTTTCAAACATACAAGATCATCGTCTTAACGAATCAACCTCTAAGACAGGTCCTATCAAAGCCTGAAGCATCCGGCAGATTGATAAAATGGGCGGTCGAGCTGGGTCAGTTCGAGATTGAATATCAACCACGAGTTGCGATAAAGGCACATGTATTGGCTGACTTCATAGTCGAGTCAACAGGCATATCGAATGCGGAAGAAGGGGCAATCTCCGAGGTAAAAATGGTTGAAAAAGCAGAGGATCAGGTATGGCTGATGCACGTGGATGGTTCCTCGACCAGGGAAGGAGGTGGAGCAGGAATTCATTTTCAAGGACCCAATGGTGAGGACTTGAGTTATGCTATCACTTTGGACTTCGTCGTTACAAACAACGAAGCGGAATATGAAGCACTGATCGCTGTATTGGAAATGGCCATGAAGGCAAAGGTAAAATCAATTGTTGTATTAACAGATTCTGAACTCGTTCACAGACAGGTGAAAGGCACTTACGAGGCCAAGGAGTTCAATATGATCAAATATTTGAACAAAACAAAAAAATTGATCTCCGAGTTCGACAAGTTTGATATTCAGCCTATACCAAGGGAGGAAAATATTTGGGCAGATCTATTATCGAAGTTCACAGGGCTTGCGGATGGGAAGAATGAAAGGATAATCACATGGTTATTATTGAATACATCTGCTATCGAACTAGATGTGATTCCCTCAGTCGACATCATGGAAATCGATGAGCCTAGAATTTCCTGGATCGACCCTCTTATTGCTTATCTCAGAGAAGGGAAGCTTCCAGAAAACTCAAACGAAGCGCGAAGGATCAAATATCGAGCGCCATCATTCACTCTGGTTGACAATCAACTCTATAAAATATCTTCTTCTGGAATTTTATTGAAATGTATTTCCGAAATGCACTATCATGTTATTTTAAAAGAAGTTCACGAGGGAGAGGCAGGTAATCATTGCGGTGCTCGAGCATTAGCTCTTAAATGCTCGAGGTCAGGATATTATTGGCCTACTCTTTTCTTTGATTCGGTTGATTATGTGAAGAAATGCCACCATTGTCAAATTCATTCGAATTGGATCTATCAACCGGCCGAACATATGCACTCAATTCCGATCTGTTGGCCTTTTGAAAAGTGGGGCATTGATATTGTGGGGCCGTTTCCAACAGCAAGAGCCCGGAAAAATTACGTATTGGTTGCGGTGGAATATTTCAGCAAATGGGTCGAATGCGTCGCTCTAACAAAGATTACTCAGTTCCAAGTTATTAATTTCTTGTGGAAAAACATTGTCTGCAGGTTCGGGATTCCCAGGATCTTGATATCTGATAACAGAACGCAATTCGCCGGAAAAAGGATCACAGAGTGGTGCGAAAAATTCGGAATACAGCAGAATTTCGCATCAGTGGGGCATCCTCAAGCTAATGGACAAACTGAAGTCGTGAACAGAGAGATCGTTCGATCTCTGGAAAAACGTCTATCTGAGGCAAAAGGGAAATGGCTCGACGAACTGCCAGGGGTATTGTGGGCCAATAGGACTACTGTTAAAGCTGCAACAGGAGAAACTCCATTCAGTCTGGTCTATGGATCGGAAGCTGTTATTCCAGTCGAGAACCTTGTACCTTCTCCCAGGGTCGAATTTTATGATCCTGAGGAAAACCAATCTCTAAGGGAAATGGAGGTTGATCACGTAGACGGTCGGAGGGACCGAGCAAGGCTGAAAATTTAATCCGCCAAATCTAGCATGGAAAAATCCTATAATCGAAACGTTCGAATCCGAACATTCAAAGTGGGAGATTTGGTGCTCAAGAAGGTAGAAGTATCAAAGCATGTTGGAAAACTTCAACCTAATTGGGATGGCCCCTTTGTGATCGTCGAGGTTGGAAAGAAAGGTTCCTATAAAATTGCTCATCCTAATGGGGAGGTCCTACCTCGAGCCTGGAATGCCGTTAATTTGAGGAGATATTATGGAAGATGAAGATGAATAGTTAATACTCTAGGTTGTTACTAATTGGTCATCTCGTTCTGTTTCTTTGTTTCTCGCGATTAAGAAAGCTATATGATCCATGAAAGTTTATTTCGAATTAAGTTGTTTATTCAATGGAAGTTCATTTCGTCATAATCTTCATTTATTCGTCATATTCTGAATATTCTCGATCTCTGTTCATCTATTATCTATCTCTACTTGTCTCCATCTACTATTAAAAATGGTGAAAGCTGTTGCTATGACCCTCAAAGATCGACCAAGGGTGAAAGCCGTTGCTACGCCCCTTGGATCGAATAATAAAGTGGGTGACGACCCTCGAGCTAAAAATGCTCCTAAGCGACTAAGGGTGAAAGCCGTTGCTACGCCCCTTAGATCGAAATTATCAAATGGGTGAAAGCTGTTGCTACGACCCTAGAGCTAAAAATGTTCCTAAGCGACTAAGGGTGAAAGCCGTTGCTACGCCCCTTAGATCGAAATTATCAAATGGGTGAAAGCTGTTGCTACGACCCTAGGGCTAAAAATGCTCTTAAGCGACTATGGGTGAAAGCCGTTGCTACGCCCCTTAGATCGAAATTATCAAATGGGTGAAAGCTGTTGCTACGACCCTAGGGCTAAAAATGCTCTTAAGAGACTAAGGGTGAAAGTCGTTGCTACGCCCCTTAGATCGAAATTATCAAATGGGTTAAAGCTGTTGCTACGACCCTAGGGCTAAAAATGCTTTTAAGCAACTAAGGGTGAAAGCCGTTGCTACGCCCCTTAGATCGAAATTATCAAATGGGTGAAAGTTGTTGCTACGACCCTAGGGCTAAAAATGCTCTTAAGCGACTAAGGGTGAAAGTCGTTGCTACGCCCCTTAGATCGAACTTATCAAATGGGTGAAAGCTGTTGCTACGACCCTAGGGCTAAAAATGCTCTTAAGCGACTAAGGGTGAAAGCCGTTGCTACGCCCCTTAGATCGAAATTATCAAATGGGTGAAAGCTGTTGCTACGACCCTAGGGCTAAAAATGCTCTGAAGCGATTAAGGGTGAAAGCTGTTGCTACGCCCCTTGAATCAAAAACTATAATCAAGATCGATTGAAACTCTATCACATTTCTTCTGCATGATTGCTGATTTAAAGGTCAAGAATATTACTCGAGCAAAGAAAAATATTTCTTCAAACTTGGGGAATCCCCAAGAATTTTGTATTCAACAAAGAGAGTATCATTTGAAAGCCGTTTTGTGAATCTTCAAGACCATGAATCATTAAATGACGAGAATAAAAGTTCATTTTTGTTAAAGTTTCGGGTATGCGATCATAGGAACCACAAAAGGGCAAAAGATCGAAATCACTATCCGTTAACATAAAGATAGAAAAAGAAAATTATAAAGATAAACAATTGCATTTATAAGCGGTTCGAACAATTACAAATGATTCGTCGAAATACAGAGATGAAGATACAACAAAGAAGACTCGAATTCGAAAACGTTATATTCGTTCCTATTCTACTACAAATGCTACAAATAAACTGGAAGTCTTCGAAGCCAAATAAGAAAAAACAGGGGAACAAAATCGGAGCTTGCCTCCCGAAATCGTAGTAAATCTGAGACCTCCGTCCAATGAACCAACGGCGAGATAACAGTTTCCCAGCATTCTTGCTACCGAATCCCCGCTAGCTCTCCAAGACTATTATCCGGTCAAGGAAATATGGATGCATATCTAGTCCACTAACCGACCGGATGAAACGATAGGATATCGGAATTCTAACCCGTCTCAGGAGAGATGAATCCAAAGAAGCAAGTCGCCTGCCGGTACCCTAGTCGCAATCCTTTTCGCCTGTCGATACCCTAGTCGAAAATGTTTCCCATATAAGGACACTGAGGAGGTTGAGAAAGAAAGTTCGAATTCGAATCTCGAACTCCTTAATCGCGGAAATCAAGTGGAACATGAAATTGATCGATGAGAGTAAAAACACAACCATGCCGATCGAACAAAACATTTACATACTGATGGGGGCTATTTTGCACCCTACTTATTACTCGAATCAAACAAAGAAGATAAGATCGATTCGACCAATTTAAACAGATCGGGATCATCTTACAGACCCGGCCAAGTGCAGCTCGCTTCGATAGAAGATTATACTCCGGACCCAAGAAGGATATATGGGCCGAGTCCTATTAGGACTATGTTTCCTTGAAACGCTAGGTTTAGCATTGTA
Organism: Penstemon barbatus; assembly: GCA_003313485.2. NCBI lineage: Eukaryota > Viridiplantae > Streptophyta > Magnoliopsida > Lamiales > Plantaginaceae > Penstemon > Penstemon barbatus. The sequence continues at coordinate 46,089,284 of CM064879.1, read as the reverse complement.
TAAATACCTAGTTAATCATTGTATTAGACAACTTTGAAATCCCTCTACTTCAAGAATACATGAATTTATACTGCTTACAACAGCACAACTCAATAATATTCAATATTATTACAGAGCTTTTTACCTTCATATCGGTGTGTTTTTAGCTTGGTTTTATGATTTTACTTCTTGTTCTTGAATGTTGCTTTTCTTTGTAACCGATCCATCCGGAATAAAGTAACAGAGCCCTATATAATACATATATATAAGTATCGAAAATCCCCGATATCACAAATTCACTGATATACAATTAACCCGACGAAATCCGGTTAAATCAGTTGGCGCCCACCGTGGGGCTAGGTTAATTATTCGATTGACACATGGCTCGCCCAAGGAAAAGCGTTCGTGTTGGAGCGAGAAGCAATACAACCACCGGCCATAACACATCGGAAGATCCACAAGACAACAACGATAACAACATTCCCAACACCAATGAAAATCTCCCAGATACCCGTTCCGTCAGCAGGAACACCAAGGAGGTCTTACCGGTGCAATACAAGAAGAACCGGAAGTTCCCGAAATACCCGTTCCTCTCCCAGGCGCTCAGGAAAAACTGAGACAAATAGCAATGCTCTTCAAATCACTCTCTCCAGAAGAATTGCTAGTTTTAGACCAAATTCCTCGAAACGTTACGGCTCCCAGGACAACTCCTGCGCCAGGAATGCCAAGGCCGAATGAACGGACCTCTCAACAAGCTGACAGCCCAGCAAGTGAGCGACGCTCGCTACACAGCCCACAGCAGGTCAATTCTAAACCCTCCGATAACCGTCCCCGAAGAAAACCTGGTCGAAGACTACCACAAGCGGGTCGCAGCGGATCGAAGGAACAAACGATCATCCCAATCGAAGATGATGTAGATGATGCAATCCTAGATCGACCGAGAGCGACTCAATTCTCAGAAAGAGAAATTGAAAGGATGGTACAGGAGCGACTCGAACAACGATTACGATCTGTTCAAAACCCATGGGCCCGGACTGCAGAACTCCAGGAAAGCCTTGCGGCTTGCTCTCCTTTCTGCAGGGAAATAAAATAGGCACAATCCGCGGGACAGGTCCCGGGAAGACTACCCCGATATGATGGAACCACCGACCCGGACGATTATATCTTTAGCTTTACGAACATAATGAATTTATATGCCCACTCCGCCGAATTCACCGCCAAGTTAATGGTGACGACATTCGAAGGACTCGCGCTGGATTGGTTTGCCAAACAGCCGGCCAACTCTATATTCAGTTTCCGAGAATTATGCAATAAACTAACGCAGCAGTTTGCCAGTCAGAAGAGACAAAAACTTCCGATGAGCTACCTAGGAACCATACACCAACAAGAGGGAGAGTCCCTAAGAAATTGGTTGGCGAGATTCAACGTGGAATTACTCAAAATCGATTCTCCGAATATCGATTACATAATTTCTATCCTCTTCGACCTCACTAAGAATAGGCAGTTTGGAAACGCCCTCAGTCGAAAACAACCGAGAACGTTTGCCGACATTATGAGCTTGGCGTCTAAGTATATGACCCAAGAAGAGATGAATTCCTTTAAGGATAAAAACAAAAACAAAGCCACAACTTCAGGCTCCAAACGGCATGACAGGTTTCCTGCCCAAAAATCTTTGGATTACGAGCGATCTTCCAGGAGAGGTAATGTTTTCCAGCGATTGGAATACAACAAAGCCGACCAAGATAGGCAACCAAATTTCTACCAAAGACCAAGAAACCATGAACAACCAATCAGAAGCAGGGTGAATCATGTAGAACACCCAAGGTTAAATGCTCCAATGGAAGAAATATTGGAAGTTCTAGAAAGAAATAACTGGATTCCCGAGGCGAGGAAAATCGCGCAACCGAGACCAGGGTCTCGAAACTACGATCAATACTGTAAGTACCATAGAGCACATGGACATCGAACGGAGAATTGTTTTCAACTTAAGAGAGAAGTCGAAAAACTAATCGAACAAGGAAAGCTTGACGAATACTTAGAGCGAGATAATCGCAAGAGGGAAAGAAGTAGAAGCCATCGGGACGGTAATCAAAGGAGAAGTTCTCATCAAAGGTCACCTGAACGCCGACCTACTCAGGAATCGAATCACGACCAAATCAATGGAACTATCCATACGATATCCGGGGGTCCCGCGGGTGGAGATAGTCGTAACGCCCGACGAAGAACAGCCCGATCCATAATTGGAAGCTCAAAATACCCAAAGGAAATTTGGACCCTGGAAAGCAGGCCATCAAACGATCAACCGATCAGCTTTAACGAAGGCGAAGCACCTAAAAATATTGTCTGGGACGCAAAAGAGGATAACCCCAACTTCCCGATGGTAATCTCGCTAGAAATAGCGAACTACAATGTCAAGAGAATCCTGATCGATAATGGGAGCTCAGCCAATATTATCTCCCGAGAAGTTTTAGCCCAAATGGACTTGGGGCAGATAAACTTGCAAAAAGTAGCTACGCCATTAATAGGATTCGGAGGATCCGAAATCATCCCCAGCGGAACCATAACCTTAAGCGTATCGCTCGGAAAAATACCCAACCGGACAGTGAAGTTAATAAAATTTCTAGTGGTAGAAACCCCTTTTGCTTATAACGTAATATTGGGACGACCTGCTCTCAATTTATTCCGAGTTGTAGTCTCTACTTATCATCAGAAGATAAAGTTTCCAACCGATAGAGGCATCGGAGAAATAACAAATGACCATTGCATGGCTTGGGACTGCTACAGTACTTCGTTAACTATGAAAGAACACCCAAAATCGATTACTCCAAGTAAAAGAAAGATCGAAGATGATCTCAACAGAAATAAAATTGAAAAATCAAGTACCGATCGAGTGGATAAAAAAGGAAAGGAACCGCTTGATTTATCATTAAAACCTCCAGAACATAAGGATATAATTCTTGTACAAGGGGACTCGTCTAAAACAACAAGAATAGGTACAGAACTGAGCAAAGAAGGGGAAATAATGCTAATCGACTTCCTCAGAAACAATGCCGACGTCTTCGCTTGGAGCGCAAATGACATGGAAGGAATCGATCCTCGAATAATCAAGCATTCCCTAAGAATAGATCCTTTGGCGAAACCCGCCAGGCAGAAGAAGAGAAATCATGGACCGGTAAAAGATAAGATTATCAAAGCCGAGGTAGAAAGACTGCTTGAAGCGAAACAAATCCGAGAAATACACTTCTCCGAATGGCTGTGCAATGTTGTCCTAGTAGCAAAAGGGGAAAAAAAGGACAACAAATGGAGAATGTGTAATGATTTTACTGATCTTAACAAGTTATGCCCGCGCGACCCATATCCCCTCCCGAGGATCGACCTATTGGTCGATTCGACCGCCGGCTTCGCTATATTTAGCATGATGGACGCCTTTCAGGGGTTTTATCAAATATACATGGATGAGCGGGACCAAGAAAAGACTGCATTCGTAACCGAGCAGGGAGTATATTGCTTCATAGTAATGCCATTCGGCTTAAGAAATGCCGGAGCTACTTACCAAAGATTAGTAAACCTAATGTTCAAAGAATTAATCGGAGAGCTGATGGAAGTCTACGTGGACGACATGCTGGTCAAAAGTATGAACGAAGCGGATCACGTAAAACATCTCGATCGATGTTTTCAGATCTTAAGAAAATATCGTATGAAGTTAAACCCCGCAAAATGCACCTTTGGTGTCAAATCGGGAAAATTCTTGGGATATTTAGTTCACCAACGCGGAATAGAAGCCAACCCAGAAAAAATCCGAGCCATAACTGAAATGAAACCTCCCAAAACCATCTCCCAAGTACAAAGCTTAGTTGGGAAGATCGTAGCATTAAACAGATTCATATCAAAGTCAGCAGACAAAAGCCTCCCTTTTTTCCAAACTCTCCGAAAGGCAAAGAACTTTGTTTGGACCGGAGAATGCGATCAGGCCTTCGAGCAACTCAAAGAATATTTGACAACACCTCCGATGTTGGCAAAACCAACGGAAGGGGAACCATTGTATATGTACATCTCCATCTCCGACGTAGCAATTAGTTCAGTACTAATTAAAGTCGAAGACTCAGAACATAAGCCCGTCTATTATCTAAGCAAATTATTGCAGGGAGCTGAGAAGAATTATTTGGAAATTGAGAAATTCACGCTGGCCTTAGTGGTGGCTGCACAGAAACTTCGACCTTACTTTTTAACCTATAGAATAGTGGTTTTGACAAATCAACCGCTAAGACAAGTCTTAGCAAAACCAGAAGCCTCAGGAAGACTAATTAAATGGGCGATCGAACTAGGCCAGTTCGAAATTGAGTACAAACCAAGAATCGCCATAAAAGCTCAAGTATTGGCTGATTTTATACTAGAAACTCCAACGCAGACGACTGAATCGTCGAATTGCCTCAACGACGATATCCTAATCGTAGAAAAACAAACTTGGTTAATGCATGTCGACGGTGCTTCATGCCGAGAAGGAGGAGGCTCCGGAATCAACTTCACCGGACCAAATAAAGAAGATTTGAATTACGCAATAACATTGGACTTCGTCGTAACAAACAATGAAGCTGAATATGAAGCGTTGATTGCGGGAATGGAGATGGCGATCAAAGCCAACATAAAAAGTCTTAGAGTACTAACTGATTCAGAATTAGTGCAAAGACAAATTGAAGGCCTATACGAGGCTAAAGAATTCAATATGGTCAAATACCTCGCCAAAGTGAAAACACTAGCTGAGAAATTTGAAAGCTTCAGTATCCAGAACATCCCACGTTCGGAAAATAAATGGGCCGATCAGCTATCAAGATTCACAGGATCCCATGACGGAATGACCGAACGGGTGATCAACTGGTTGATCTCTAATACACCAGCAATCGACATCGATGAAACACCAGTAGTCGATATAATGGAAATCGAAGAAGCCGAAGAAAACTGGATGACCCCGATGATAGACTATCTTCGAGAAGGAAAACTACCACCTGACCAAAATGAAGCTCGGAAAATAAGATATCGAGCTCCGAAGTATACACTTGTAGAAGGAAAACTCTACCGAAGATCGGTATCAGGAATTCTTCTGAAATGCGTCTCTGAATCGCAAACCGTCGATATACTACGAGAAATACATGATGGGGATGCAGGAAACCACAGCGGATCAAGGGCATTGGCATTAAAATGTCTCAGGACGGGTTACTATTGGCCAACCATCAATAAAGACGCCGCTCAATATGTCCAAGAATGTCATCACTGCCAGATCCATGCTAACATATGTCATCGACCAGCGGAAAACATGCACCCTATTCCAGTTTGTTGGCCATTCGACCAATGGGGAATGGACATCGTGGGACCTTTCCCAGCAGCTAGATCTAAGAAATCCTATGTCCTGGTCGCTGTAGAATACTTCAGCAAATGGATAGAATGCGTCGCCCTCACACGAATAACCCAATTCCAAGTTATCAACTTCCTATGGAAATTCATAGTTTGTCGATTCGGAATCCCAAGGATACTTATCTCCGATAATGGAACTCAATTCGCGGGAAAACAGATAATAGAATGGTGTACAAAACTTGGAATTCAACAAAATTTTACCTCGGTAGGACATCCTCGAGCAAATGGACAAACTGAAGTAGCAAACCGAGAGATAATAAAATCTTTGGAAAAAATATTAGGAGCCGCCAAAGGAAAATGGCTTGATGAACTCCCAGGTGTACTATGGGCTAATCGGACCACAGTAAGGAGCTCAACTGGGGAAACTCCATTTAGCTTGGTATATGGGTCGGAAGCGGTTATCCCTGTGGAAACCCTAATCCCAACGCCAAGAATAGAGATGTTCGATGATCAAGAAAATGAGAAGTTGAGAGAAAATGACATTGATTTAACAGAAGCTTTAAGAGATAAAGCTGATGTACGCCTACAAGCCACTAAAGCTAATATGGAGAAAGCATACAATCAAAAAGTACGCATCCGAACCTTCAAAGAAGGAGACTTAGTCTTGAAAAAGGTAGAAGTATCCAAGCATGTGGGAAAGTTACAACAAAATTGGGATGGACCTTACATCGTCATTGGTCTAGGGAAGAAAGGTTCGTACAAAATTGCACACTTGGATGGAACAGCCTTACCAAGAACCTGGAATGCTGTCAACCTTAGAAAATACTATGGTAAATAAATTTTAGCAGATTATACTGCATTGTTTTACTTTTTACTTTATCAAGTTTCAATCCTTGTAATAAAGGCCTTAGCCTACAGTTCAATTATTAAAGATTTCTTTGGCATTTTCTATATATCGATTATATCGGTTAACATTCATTGGAATCACACTGTCGTATTGATAGAAGTTAGAATGAAACGAGTCGAGTATACATTGATCCGTTCAATAAAAACTCCTCGCTCAAAATCATCGATCTAAAGACTTTTTGGTTAAAAACCTAAGTCTAAATTAAAAACGAGTCGAGTAAACATTGATCCGCTCAATATAAACTCCTCGATATATCAAAAAGACTTTTTGGTTAAAAACCTAAGTCTAAATTAAAAAACGAGTCGAGTAAACATTGATCCGCTCAATATAAACTCCTCGATATATCATAAAGACTTTCGGGTTAAAAACCTAAGTCTAAATTAAAAAAAAAAACGAGTCGAGTAAACATTGATCCGCTCAATATAAACTCCTCGATATATCAAAAAGACTTTTTGGTTAAAAACCTAAGTCTAAATTAAAAAACGAGTCGAGTAAACATTGATCCGCTCAATATAAACTCCTCGATATATCATAAAGACTTTCGGGTTAAAAACCTAAGACTAAATTAAAAAAAACGAGTCGAGTAAACATTGATCCGCTCAATATAAACTCCTCGATATATCAAAAAGACTTTCGGGCACTGAAAACCTAAGTCTAAATTAAAAACGAGTCGAGTAAACATTGATCCGCTCAATATAAACTCCTCGATATATCAAAAGACTTTTGGGTTAAAAACCTAAGTCTAAATTAAAACGAGTCGAGTAAACATTGATCCGCTCAATATAAACTCCTCGATATATCAAAAAGACTTTTGGGTTAAAAATCTAAGTCTAAATTAAAAACGAGTCGAGTATACATTGATCCGCTCGATAAACACTCCTCGTTAAATATTCACCAATCAAAAAAGACTTTTGGGTTAAAAACCTAAGTCTAAATTAAAAACGAGTCAAGTATACATTGATCCGCTCAATAAACACTCCTCGTTAAATATACACCAATCAAAAAAGACTTTTGGGTTAAAAACCTAAGTCTAAATTACGACAAGTTGAGTAAACATTGATCCGCTCAATAAAAACTCCTTGCTCTATTCCTAACGATCTAAATGATTTATACTCATGAAATTTTGAAGATAGACTAAGTGTAAAACCGTCTGCTCGGAAAATGCTACTCATAAATAAATTATGACAGAATTAACGACAAGGAAGATGCGAAGGATAAAAGTAATATTTTATTCATCAAATCAGTTACATACAAAAATCCCACGTTACAAAAGATCTACATGCTACTTAAAGATCTTTACAATGATTTAAATAAGATGATCCTCCGAGATCGGCGATCTTCACGACAATGTCCACGGAAACACCAATCTCCTCCCTAGTACCTCGTCGATTATAATGGACCACCTAAGAAGCATGCTGCTCAGGATGGTCGACTTCTTTGGTTCGACGGCCAGGCTCTGAAGATCAAATGTTCTTCCAGAGGAAATGAGCATCACTAGCCAGATAACCGGCATACTCATTCACCCACCACAAGATACTGCTAGTATAATGGGGTAGACTTTTACTCTGAAGCAGCATCTCTTCCGAGGAGTCGTAAAGAATAAAACTTACCAGCCCACCCCTGGTAATTTGTCACTCCGGAGGTAACATCGAAGGCAGGGGTGAGTGGCAAGTAGAACCCTCCATGTGCAAACAGAAGCCACATGGACCTCAAAACTGAGAAAACAACATTGAGGCCTCATGGGACCCGTCGATAAACAAGGTAGGGCTGACATGGGACCCGTCAATACAAGACTGGGAACGATTTCAATATTTTGAATAAACAAATCATAATAATGTGATTTTTTGAAGACAATGGGATCAGAGGGCAGAATAAAATCTAAGAAATCTGAGATCTCCATCCTTTTTGGGAAAT
>CM064879.1:45949287-46066064 GCA_003313485.2 Penstemon barbatus | reverse complement strand
AGGCAGATTCTTGCCTTGATCAATTTTCTTCTGTAGATATACTTTGTTATGTTCGTTCTTCCTTTGTGCATAAATATAATCATCATGAAATAATCATAGATTAGCATAATTTTTCTGAAATTGACTTTTCGAAGAATTTTCAGGATAGAGAACAGGTAGCTTGTCTTTGCTTAGTCACTGTTTTGAGTAACTGAATTGTATAATGTTTGCTTCTGCAAATCAAGTCTTTTGTTGATCAAACCAGTATACTCCTCTGGATTGTATGCACCAACATGTTTTACGTCAAAATTTAGACAATAGGTCGTTGTATCGACAATAGTTGTTAAGGAACGCTCATCATCTTGGTCGATATTCAATCCATGCCCTGTACTTTTGTCTTTTTGTGATTTAAATCTTATATAAGGAGGCCATTGTCTCTTTCGCTGAACTCCGTTGTTCCTTACATCAGACTAAGGAAAAAATATCCACAAAGCATCTTCCAAACCTTTATGTTTCCCAGCATTAATTTGAACTATATGTTCCTCAATTGGTGTATCATTACATCATTTCTTTGATATGGGAGGAATTGGAAAATGTGAATTTCTTGGCGGATCTGTTCTGTTCAGACCTCCTTCAGCAATTCTTTGGTATGTTGGCAGTTACCTCTTTGCCGTTTTGAATAAGGAGGACTATTCTCCTGATTTCATGTTGAGATATCTTGAATTGTGAAGGAGTTCCTGTATAGCTTAGTCGGTGGTCACCCATATGATGTATGAGGCAGTGACGTCCCTCGTATGGCGAAGGTGTTCGATCTTTTATCTTTTATCGAGCAACTGTGATTTTAAAACCTGTATGACTTCGTTGTGGATTCTAGGTTTTCAAGCCCATCGACCATTAAGTATGATCGTGCCGTATGTCCGCTCCAAAGCTTTTTTAGGTATGATTGTTTCGATCTACGACCTCTTTTGTTATCGACTAGTTGAGGCGATTATATAGTGCCGTTCCAACTTTCTTGCATTAATTACGGGGAGTCAAAAGGTCGCACTTATGACCGTTGATCAAATACTTTTTCAGCCGTTGGATTGCTATGGCCTATCCCTATAAATAGGGCGGTGGTTTGCATTCTTCATTTGCAATTTCCCAAAGAAAATGGAGATCTCAGCTTCCTTAAATTTTGTTTTGCCTTCAGATCCCATAATATTCAAAAAGTCACATTATCGTGATTCATACCTTAATAGCTTGATATTCTTCTACCTTGTACTGACGGGTCCCATGTCAGCCCTTCCTTGTACTAACGGGTCCCATGAGGCTTCAGTTTTTGTCTTCATCAATTAGAGGTCCGTGGTTTCCGTTTGCACATGGAGGGTTCATATTTGCCAGTCACCCCCGCTCTTGGATGTTACCTCGGGGTGAAAGACCACCGGGGTGTGCTGGTTAATTTTTCTTCTGCGACGGTCCCGAAGAGATGCTGCTTTAGGATAAAATATTAACTTCTAAAGTAGAAGCAGTATCTCGTTGTGGGTGAATGAGTATTGCCGGTTATCTGGCTGGTAATGCTCATTTCGTCTGGAAGAACATTTGATCTTCAGAGCCTGGCCATCGAACCAAAGAAGTCGACCATCCTGAGCAGCATGCTTCTTAGGTGGTTTATCATAATCGACGAGGTACTGGGGAGGAGATTGGTGTTTCCGTGGACATTGTCGTGAAGATCACCAATCTAAATGATCATTTCATCTAAACCATTGTAATGGTGTTTTATGTAGTGCGTAGATCTTTGTAATGTTGGACTTTTGTATGTAACTGATTTGATGAATAAAATATTACTTTTATTCTTTACATTCTCTTTGTCGTTGATTCTATCATATTTTTATTTAGGAGCAATTTTCGAGCAGATGGATTTTATTTCCTCTTGAAAACTTTAGGAGTATTACCAGATCTTTTAGATCGTTAGGAACAGATCGAGGAGTGTTTATTGAGCGGATCAAATGTATATACTCAACTCGTTATAACCTAACTCTGGTTTTTATACCAAAAGTCCTTTTGATTGCTGAATATATTCGAGGAGTGTTTATTGAGCGGATCAATGTTTACTCAACTCGTTTATAATCTAGACTTAGGTTTTTATACCAAAAGTCAGCTAATCGTTGAATAATTGATTGAGGAGTGTTTATTGAGCGGATCAATGTATACTCGACTCTTATTTATAATTTAGACTTAGGTTTTATACCAGAAGTCAACTAATCGTTGAATAATTGATCGAGGAGTGTTATTGAGCGGATCAATGTTTACTCAACTCGTTTTGTTTATACTTAGGTTTTTAACCTTAACAATCTTTGTTGGTCGTTGAATATGTAATGAGGAGTTTTTATCGAGCGGATCGATGTTTACTCAACTCGTTTTATTTAGACTTAGGTTTTTAATGTTGGAATAGCCTTGATTGTCAATACAACAGAGTGCGGAAATTAAAATTTTTCAAGGCACACCCACAGATCCCATAATAAAATCTCCAAGTTATATATACGAAAGACATAAAACAAAGCACAGAAATAATCTAACAAAGGGGGTTTTCGATTTTTACCTCACCACAGGCAAGGTGGTGGAAACCTCCAACTCTGATTCTGAACTCTGATTAAGGTTCTGGTTCACTGGAGTGATCCAAGCGTCTCACCTCCAGAGAAAAGTCCACACCAACTGGATTATGATGACACCTCTTAGTCTTAGGCTCAGAACTAGATCTAAGAGGCTTGTTGATGAAGGATTGTGCAGATCTATTTGACAGATCAAAATTCTGCACAAAAGGAATAAGGGAGAAGATATGCGGCGGCGGCGCTAGGGCTTTCACGGCGGCGGTGCGGCGGTGTTACGGCAGCACACGGCGGCGGCGCTAGGGCTTGGGCGGCGCAGGGTGGGGCGGATTTCCTAGGGCAAGAGAAGTCTAGGGTTTTTGCTTAGGTGTTGGTTCTCTGAGTTCTGTCAGAACTCTATTTATAAGCACTCCTCAAGTCCTAGGGTTACAAGATTCCTAATGGGCTTAGGAGTCTATCTCTTGCAAGCCCACTTTAATTTAATTAATTACTTAATTAAATATCCAGCCCATATTAATTAATTACTTAATTAATATTTAGTTTAATTAATCAATTGTCATTTAAATCATTTAAATCAATTAATTAATTTATCTCCCACTTGAATTAACACTTTAATTCACTTAATTGATTTAATTACTTTTAAATCAATTAATTCCTTTTATATTCCTACAGAACAGTCACCGTCCAATTGTATTGTGTGTGACCCTCTGGGTTCACCATCAATTGGCAGCAGGCTCACGAAACCTCGTGATTTAATTTATGAACAATAAATTGCTCCGATCAATAAACTACCTTTAATTGACCACTCCTAGAATCAATTCCTCTACTAACTCAGGAGTACCCACACTTCATGGTCGATGTCTAGCCACAAGCCCATGAAGCCCAACATCAGGTGAATTGATATTTAGTGAACCTCACCTCATATAATTACCATGTACATACGGTCCTTCTGTCGACCAATTTCCCGATCAAGACTTAGGGTGTGTGAATTGATCGGCACCTCTAAATTTGTCTCGATAACTATACTTTCTAATTCAGGATAATGTTCCAGTGTGACTGCCTAATTTGGAAACCCCTTTCCAAATCCGTCACCGACTACGGCCGTAGATTCATTGGAAACATTATCTAAGAATCGTATAGGAAATATTCTCATCCATTACGATGAGTCAACAGATTCCATCTTGGTACTAACCACTCGCGTACATGTCCATACGCACCCAACCTAGGCATTTTTACGACCAAGCTAAGTGGCCTATACCTAGATCTAAGTACGCACTTTCATGCACCGAATTCGCCCTAGCACCTCAAGTCATAGGACTAAATCGTACACTATTATAATCCTTTGAGAAACATCCCATCACCGATATGCGTCATGCGCTTCCACAATGGGTTTCTCTGTTCGGGTCGTTCGATGCATTCGATCCTCCATCGAATCACCTAGTCATATGCACTGGCCTCAAATTCCTTGTTCATGAAACTACAACAAATTCACTCCGTGTGAATCATGCATAATCGTACAAGTCTTGACGATTCATTCGATACCCCGTCTCGATATGAATCTATGACTTGGAACATTTTCGAGATCACGACCTTTGAGACTGTTTCATGATAAGTGCACTCAGTACTGAAGTGTATAGTCCCATAGTCATGAGTGATCTCAGGGTTTCATCCAATCGCTTAAATGTATTCGCGAGAGATGAAGTTTGGCCATTGTTTATCCTTATACATATATAAATAAACATGCGTATTATTATTATAAAATCAAAGATTGTTATATACAAGATAGATCTATTACAAGCTAATTGAACTGGCTTGCAGGGCACTATCCTATCAATCTCCCACTTGCCCTAAAGCCATTCACAAACGTTTCTTAGACCCATCTTTTCTAGATGTCCCTCGAACACCTTTTGCGATAGTGGCTTAGTTAGTGGGTCAGCTACGTTGTCTTCCGATTTGACATACTCCATGTGCATGTCACCTCTACCCATGATCTCTCTGATCACGTGGTATTTCCTTTCTACGTGTTTGGATTGATGGTGTGATCTCGGCTCCTTCGCTTGAGCTATCGCCCCGTTGTTGTCACAGAAGACGACTACAGGTTCAGCAATGCTAGGAACAACATCCAATTCCTGGACGAAGTTTCTCATCCATACACTTTCTTTTGCTGCATCTGATGCTGCGATATATTCTGCTTCTGTGGTTGAGTCGGCAGTGGTAGACTGTTTACAGCTTCTCCAACTGACTGCTCCTCCATTGAGGCGGAATATGTATCCAGAGTTGGATTTGAAGTCATCCACGTCAGACTGGAAACTTGCATCAGTGAATCCTTCAAGTTTCAGTTCTCCAATACCACCGTAGACCAATAACATATCCTTAGTCCTTCGCAGGTACTTTAGGATTGCTTTTACGGCAGTCCAGTGCTTTTCGCCTGGATTTGACTGATAGCGGCTCGTTACACTTAGAGCGTGCGCTACGTCTGGTCGAGTACACAACATTGCATACATTATACTCCCTATAGCAGAGGCATAAGGTATGATAGACATTCTCGTCTTTTCTTCGTCGGTTGTAGGGCACATAGACTTAGAAAGATAGATACCATGTCTCATTGGAACGAATCCTTTCTTAGATTCTTCCATACTAAATCTCTTCAAGATCGTGTTGATGTACTGAGATTGGGAGAGTCCTATCATCTTCTTCGATCTATCCCTATAGATACGTATTCCCAATACGTAAGATGCGTCTCCCATATCTTTCATAGAGAACTGCGCGGATAACCACGCTTTAGTCTGCGCTAACATCTTGATATCGTCTCCGATTAACAAAATGTCATCGACGTACAAAACAATGAATTGTATTGAGCTCCCACTATTCTTTTTGTACACACAAGGTTCATATATGTTTTTGATAAAGCCAAAAGCTTTGACTGTCTCATCAAATCGTATGTTCCAGGTTCGGGACGCCTGTTTGAGGCCATAGATTGACCTTTGAAGCTTACACAGTTTGTGCTCACTTCCTTTGGACGCAAAACCTTCAGGTTGTTGCATAAAGATCTCCTTATCAATGTCTCCATTGAGAAAGGCGGTCTTTACGTCCATTTGCCATATTTCGTAGTCATGCCACGCGGCTATAGCAAGTAATATCCGAATGGATTTTGACATCGCCACGGGAGAGAAGGTTTCCTCATAGTCTATACCAGGCCTTTGAGAATACCCTTTCGCCACTAAGCGAGCTTTATGAGTAATTACCTCTCCATTCATTCCAAGCTTACGCTTGAAGATCCATTTACATCCTACAGGGATAGTTCCCTCAGGTGGATCGACCAAGGTCCAAACCTTGTTGGAATGCATGGAATCCATTTCGGATTGCATGGCTTCGAGCCACGCACCCGAATCTATGTCAGACATCGCTTCTTGATAGGTCCTTGGATCAGCATCAACTTTCTCGTTTTCGTGAATGAGACCAAATCGCTCTGGCTCCTTACGAATTCGATTAGACCTTCGAAGTATAGGTGTACTAGTAGGTTCAGTTAATTCTGGTTCAGCTCCCACTGTTTGTGGGGATGGGTCCGATTCTTGGACTTCATCAAGTTCTACGATTGTCCCATTTCGGTTGGTGAGGAAATCCTCTTCCAAGAAATGGGCGTTCCTAGATACGAACGTATTACGTTCTTTGGGATCGAAGAACAGGTATCCAATAGAGTCCTTTGGATAACCCACAAACTTGCACAAACTAGATCTACTGTCTAGCTTATCTCCCTTCTTGTTCTTTACATACGCAGGAGATCCCCATACTCGTAAGAACGAATACACGGGTGCTTTACCATACCATACTTGGTGCGGCGTTGTTGGCACTGACTTTGAAGGTACTATGTTTAGTATCTTCGAAGCAGTTAATAGGGCTAAGCCCCAAAACGAAAAGGGAAGGTCAGCAAAGCTCATCATGGAACGAACCATGTCTAACAAAGTCCGGTTCCTCCGCTCAGACACTCCATTGAGTTGAGGTGTCCTAGGGGGAGTTCGCTGTGCGAGAATTCCATTCTCTTTTAGATAATCAAGGAATTCTTGGCTTAAGTACTCACCACCTCTATCAGAACGAAGTGCTTTAATACTATGTCCAAGTTGGTTCTCTACTTCCATTCGAAACTCTTTGAATTTCTCAAAGGTTTCGGATTTGTGTGTCATAAGATACACATATCCATAACGACTAAAATCGTCGGTGAATGTTACGAAGTAAGAGAATCCACCTCTCGCATTGACACTCAATGGTCCACAAACGTCAGTATGGATAAGATCCAATGTTTGTTTGGTTCGCTCGGGATTCCCGGTGAAGGGTGATTTGGTCATCTTTCCTTTGAGACAAGATTCGCAAGTCGGGAGTTCATCTAAGTTCTTTATTTCAAGAGCCTTAGAGGAAACCAACTTTTGAATCCTACTCTTGGAAATATGTCCAAGTCTAGCGTGCCAAAGTTGTGGAGTTTGATTATCATATTTCCTTTTTCTAGATTGAATGTGCATGACGTTGGAATTTATAGGTTCTAGGGAATATAGACCATCCATCAAAGTACCACGAGCATACATTAAATCACCTTTAAATATGCAAAAAGATCCATTTTGAATGGAAAAATTAAAACCATCAATGTCTAACATAGGAATAGAAATGATGTTTTTAATAACGTTTGGTACGTACAGACAATCCCTTAAAATTAAAGTAAAATTCCCTAAGACTAATTCCACGTCTCCTATAGCCTCGGCGGCGATCCTAGCTCCGTTTCCAAAACGCAGGATTCTATCCCCGGGCTTCAGGGTTCTTACTGCTCCCATCACCTGCAAATCATTGCAGATATGAGAACCTGCTGCGGTGTCTAACACCCACGATGCACAGTTAACAGAAATATTAACTTCAACTAGAAAAATACCTTTGGCTACCAATTTCATCTTCAGGTAGTCTGGGCAGTTCCTTTTCCAGTGCCCTGCTTTCTTGCAGTGGAAACATTCGTCTTCTGGGCTTTTGCGCTTTTTCTCGACCACCTTGGTGACTGCTTTTGAAGAAAATACCTTCTTCTTTTTCTTACCTTTCTTAGGCTTTGCAGCCTTCGATTGGTGTGCAATCATTACAGGTTTCTCTTTCTTGAGAGTCGATTCTGCCGTTACCAATAAATTGGTCAGTTCGTGAAGAGCGAGGTTTCTATCCTCCATATTGAAGTTCAACACGAACTGGTCAAATGAACGGGGCAGCGTATGGAGAAGGAGGTCAGTGCTAAGATCAGCGTGCAAAGCCACGTCCAATCGCCCCAGTTTTTCAACCAAGTTGATGAAACGCAGACAGTGATCTTTTACACTGCTTCCCTCAGCCATCTTGAGATTAAACAACTCTTTAGAGGTCGCGAATCTTTCAGCGCGAGACCTTTCCCCAAACATCTGCTGGAGATGGAGAAGCATTTCTCTAGCAAGTGGCATAGCAGCATGCTGTTTCTGCAGTTCGTTTGACATTGAAGCTAGCATGAGGCAACGAACCTGAAGATCATCGTCAACCCTTTTAGCATGGGCGGTTCGTTGTTCCTCACTAGCTCGTGCTGCGGGTGCAGCAGGCATGGGTGTGTCGAGCACATAACTGCGACGTTCGGAGTCTAGGACTATCCTCAAATTTCTCAGCCAGTCGACAAAGTTTGAACCATTTAATTTGTTTGCGTCGAGGATAACAGATAATGGATTCTTAGACATTGTAATTAATATCTACAATAGGAAAGAAGACAACATTAAGCTAACTGATCTTATGTCTAATACTTATAATTATCGAAGTTGGACTTAGTTTCGAAAAAGTTCTCCCACTATTTTGTCGAAACAATCACCCCTTTGATTGCTCGGGAAATTCTATTTCCTAGTAGGTCTTGACGTCCCAGCAGCAATTAATTGCACCCACGACTCGTGGCCATACAAGTAATTCTCCAGGTAGGTATACTTTTACCAATTGTGTTACTCCACAACCTTCAAGCTATTTTGCCTCGATTTTCGCACCTATCTAGCACTGCTACATCATAGATGTTACTCCTCGTTTAAGTCTGACCCAGTCAATCTTGATGAGTAACAGGCCCGGTCATGAAATCCCCGTAACTAGTTATCGGTCGATTTTCACATCCCGACAAGTTCCCACCCTTGTCTTGTTTAGTTAAAAAACAAGAATCGAGGAATTTCGCGTATTGTCCCTTTCTTCGACTCGGGTGCCAGACTCTGGATCACCTCTATCGATAAGTAGACAACATACACTAGTCCCTATTGATGGAAGGCTTGGATCTATAAAACTTCATTTTATAGTTTACCCAATATGACTTAATATTTTATTTCGAGAGGGGTATTTCTGGTTTGAAAGTTATACTAACTCTCCTCGAGATCTCACCGATTCATTTATGCTTTATCTTTTATTACGATCTAGATTCTAACGCGTAGCCAAATATAAATCGACAAATAAATAAAAGCCATACAAGCCTAGCATGCATACTACCACAATATGTTTTCGATCGGGAGCCTCCTATGTGGACCATCATCGAGCCATGATGTTGGTCCTATTGGTCAATCTAAAGGGTTCTCATACAGGCCTATGCTATTACATTAATCACCATGCATACATGGCCTTCATATCTCCTTGGGCTCCCACCTTGCTTGTAAACAGGCCTCCATCCTAAACTAGGAAAGTATTAAAGCCCTATTCTATTACAAAGCCTCAAAATTGGCCCAAAAACATAAAAGGCTCGCAGGCCTTAATAAAAACCAAACATTAAATTAAACCAATCACATCTACCCTAAGGTCAAAGCTCGGCTCGATCGAAAACCACGTAAACAGTTCACGTAGAGCAAGAAACATGTAAACGACATTTTACTTTCTCCTTTCTTTAATTTTAAAACATCCTTTTAAAACTAACTTCCATTGATTCTTATTTTTAGTCACTACTAATTATGACAAAATAAACTTTCGGGTAAACAAAATAAATTTTCCTGCTGAAAATCAGATTCTGTTTTTCAACTTTTGAAAATTGCGTTTTCGGCCCCTCAATTTTCGAAAATTGCACTTTGACCCCAAAACCTTTTTTTTTAAAAAAATTACAAAAACACCCAAAGCAGTTTCGGCCAGCATTCCAGAAAATAAATTTTGAATTCTGAAAATTTTCAATTTTTCCAAACAGATCCTTGAATTTTCGGTAATTGCAAAACAGTCCCTAAACTTTCGGAAATTACAAAATGACCCCAAAAAGCGTGCGACCTGTTTTGCGAAAACAGTCCAGAATTTTTGAAATTTCCAGATTTTAAAATTTCGAATTTTTAAGCCCTTTAAAACCCTAGTTTGCGATTTTGCCCAAAGAGTCCTGAAATTTTCAAAAACTATGAAAACGCTATAGATCTAGAAAAACAGTTTTACCCAATTGTAGATCTAGTCATAACAAGTATGAATCAATCGACAGAACATAATTATCATGCGTTTTAATATACATAATTAAACATATAATATAAACACATATTATGTTCAAGCCTTTCGTATAATAATCATGGAGTTGGCTCTGATACCACTGTTGGGATTATGCCTTGATTGTCGATACAACAGAGTGCGGAAATTAAAATTTTTCAAGGCACACCCACAGATCCCATAATAATATCCCCAAGTTATATATACGAAAGACATAAAACAAAGCACAGAAGTAATTTAACAAGGGGGTTTTCGATTTTTTACCTCACCACAGGCAAGGTGGTGGAAACCTCCAACTCTGATTCTGAACTCTGATTAAGGTTCTGGTTCACTGGAGTGATCCAAGTGTCTCACCTCCAGAGAATAGTCCACACCAACTGGATTATGATGACACCTCTTAGTCTTAGGCTCAGAACTAGATCTAAGAGGCTTGTTGATGTAGGATTGTGCAGATCTATTTGACAGATCAAAATTCTGCACAAAAGAAATAAAGGAGATGAATTGCGGCGGCGGCGCTAGGGCAATCACGGCGGCGGTGCGGCGGTTTTACGGCAGCACGGCGGCGGCTCTAATGCTTGGGCGGCGCAAAGGGGAGGGGCGGATTTCTTAGGGCAGAGGAGTCTAGGGTTTTTGCTTAGGTGTTGGTTCTCTGAGTTCTGTCAGAACTCTATTTATAAGCACTCCTCAAGTCCTAGGGTTACAAGATTCCTAATGGGCTTAGGAGTCTATCTCTTGCAAGCCCACTTTAATTTAATTAATTACTTAATTAAATATCCAGCCCATATTAATTAATTACTTAATTAATATTTAGTTTAATTAATCAATTGTCATTTAAATCATTTAAATCAATTAATTAATTTATCTCCCACTTGAATTAACACTTTAATTCACTTAATTGATTTAATTACTTTTAAATCAATTAATTCCTTTTATATTCCTACAGAACAGTCACCGTCCAATTGTATTGTGTGTGACCCTCTGGGTTCACCATCAATTGGCAGCAGGCTCACGAAACCTCGTGATTTAATTTATGAACAATAAATTGCTCCGATCAATAAACTACCTTTAATTGACCACTCCTAGAATCAATTCCTCTACTAACTCAGGAGTACCCACACTTCATGGTCGATGTCTAGCCACAAGCCCATGAAGCCCAACATCAGGTGAATTGATATTTAGTGAACCTCACCTCATATAATTACCATGTACATACGGTCCTTCTGTCGACCAATTTCCCGATCAAGACTTAGGGTGTGTGAATTGATCGGCACCTCTAAATTTGTCTCGATAACTATACTTTCTAATTCAGGATAATGTTCCAGTGTGACTGCCTAATTTGGAAACCCCTTTCCAAATCCGTCACCGACTACGGCCGTAGATTCATTGGAAACATTATCTAAGAATCGTATAGGAAATATTCTCATCCATTACGATGAGTCAACAGATTCCATCTTGGTACTAACCACTCGCGTACATGTCCATACGCACCCAACCTAGGCATTTTTACGACCAAGCTAAGTGGCCTATACCTAGATCTAAGTACGCACTTTCATGCACCGAATTCGCCCTAGCACCTCAAGTCATAGGACTAAATCGTACACTATTATAATCCTTTGAGAAACATCCCATCACCGATATGCGTCATGCGCTTCCACAATGGGTTTCTCTGTTCGGGTCGTTCGATGCATTCGATCCTCCATCGAATCACCTAGTCATATGCACTGGCCTCAAATTCCTTGTTCATGAAACTACAACAAATTCACTCCGTGTGAATCATGCATAATCGTACAAGTCTTGACGATTCATTCGATACCCCGTCTCGATATGAATCTATGACTTGGAACATTTTCGAGATCACGACCTTTGAGACTGTTTCATGATAAGTGCACTCAGTACTGAAGTGTATAGTCCCATAGTCATGAGTGATCTCAGGGTTTCATCCAATCGCTTAAATGTATTCGCGAGAGATGAAGTTTGGCCATTGTTTATCCTTATACATATATAAATAAACATGCGTATTATTATTATAAAATCAAAGATTGTTATATACAAGATAGATCTATTACAAGCTAATTGAACTGGCTTGCAGGGCACTATCCTATCATGTTGCTCCAGCGTTCCTTAGGCCAAATGTCATGACTATAAAGCAGTATACTCCCTGTTCTGTTATGAAAGCGGTTTTTCTTGATCTCGCTCATCCATGTATATTTGATAAAAACGTTGGAAGGCGTCCTCATGCTAAAAATTGCGAAACCAGCAGTTGAGTCTGCCAACAAGTCGATTCTCGAAAGTGGGTATGGATCTCGTGGACATAGCTTGTTAAGATCGGTGAAATCATTGCACATTCTCCACTTATTATCCCTTTTATCCCCTTTTGCTATTAATACAACATTACATAGCCACTCCGAGAAGTGTATTTCTCGAATTTGTTTTGCTTTGAGTAGTCTTTCTACTTCTGCTTTGATTATTTTATCTTTTATCAGCCCGTGATTCCTCTTTTTGTGTCTTGCAGGTTTTGCCATGGGATCAATTTTTAGCGAATGGACGATTACTCTGGGATCAATCCCCTCGATATCGTTCGCGCTCCAGGCGAAGATATCTATATTTTTTCTGAGGAAGTTTACTAGCATCATTTCCCCATCCTCACTGAGTTCAGTTCCAATTCTGGTTGTTTTAGTGGGATCACCTTGTACTAGCATGACATCTTTGTGCTCCAGTGGTTTCATAGTTACATCGACCGGTTCCTTTCTGTTTCGATCTATTCGGTCCGTACAGGGGATTTCGATCTCGACTTTATCAACGTCGTCTTCGAGCTTTCTTTTAGCTGGGGTGAATGGTTTGGAGTGGTTCCCTAGTGTTAAGGAGGTGTTATAACAATCTCACGCCATACAATGATCGTTTACTATTTCTCCTATTCCCGCGTCCGTCGAAAATTTTATCTTTTGATGGTAAGTTGATACAACCGCTCGGAACAGGTTAAGAGCGGGTTGTCCTAGGATCGCGTTGTAGGCGAATGGGGTCTCTACGACCAAGAATTTTATCAATTTCACCGTGCGCTGTGGTTTCTTTCCGAGTGAGACACTTAGACATATTGTTCCACAAGGGACTATTTCTGAACCTCCGAATCCTAGCAGAGGAGTGGCCACTTTTTGTAACGTTATTTCTCCCAAGTTCATCTGATTTAGGACTTCTTTGGATATGATATTTGCCGAAATCCCGTTATCGATTAGGATTCTTTTAACATTGTAGTTTGCAACCTCAAGGGATACTACCATCGGGAAATAGGGTCGTGCTCTTTGCCATCCCAAACGAAATTTCTCGGTACCTCTTCGATAGGGATTATGGTATGTTCCTTTGATCCGGAGCGGACGGGTTGTTGCCTTGCCCGATATGTCTTTCTCCGGATTTGCTCATCGGTTAGCTTTGTATTGCTCTTCCGCGGGCTGTGCAACAATCGTTGCTCGCTCGCAGGGCTCTCCGCTTGTTGTGAGATCTGATCGACCTGCCTTGGCGTCCTTTGAATAGGATTTGCCCTCGTCGCTCTAGGGTTTCTAGGAACCTGCTCGGGTACTAGTAATTCCCCTGGGCAGAGTGAATTGAATAGCATAGCGATCTGTCGCAGCTTCTCCCTAGTGTCTGACAGAGGAACCGGGATTGCTGGAGCCATATGGTCTTCTGGTATAGCATTGGCGGGGATCCCTTGTTGTCCTTGGGGGTTTTGGATATTTATCCCTTGTGGTTTCTCCTGATTCGGCGGCTGCTCGTTCTCTTGCTGATTGTCATTAGTTATGGAGACGTTATTGTTTGTATCGTTTGGTTGATCCTCAGATGTGTTACGAGGGTTCGTCGTGTTACTCCTTGCTCCGTTACGGGTGCTCTTCCTTGGGCAAGCCATATGTCAATCAAATAATTAACCTAGCCCTCGGTGGGTGCCAACTGATTTAACCGTTTTTCGTAGGGGTTGGATTAAATCAATGAGGTTCTCTTTGATGTTATATTAAGTGAAGGTTATAGGGCTTGGTTACTTTATTCCGGATTGATCAATCTCAAGAAAGAACGATACGTAAAGAACAATTAGAAAAACAAAACAATTAATATGAATATAGTATAGCAAAAGCTTTTCTATTAATTTCAATATCAGATTGCCTTATTATGGAGGCGTTAGCTCTGATTCAGTGTGTGTGATTACAATGTTTAGCTAGGTATTTATATGATATTAACCCTAGCTATTCAAGGAAACATAATCCTAATAGGACTAGGTATAGTAATCTTTATGGAACTCGGACTCCATTCTTTGTCGCCAAGGATTTGTTAGTTCAGATCGGACCGGGCAGCTTGTCATCTAGTTAGCCTTCTGTTCGGTCCGAACGTATATTGACTTGTCGCTCCGAATATTATAAGGGGTGCGAAATAGGCCCCCATCAAAGGTTCTCTACCGTTTTAGTAGACTTTGACAGAACCATCTTCCTTTTGGAGGAGTGCCGAGAATTTTCTACCATTAAAACTGAAGAAGACGAATTCTAAATTAGACGTGTTAGTAAAAGAAAATATAATATAAATATGACATTAAAATAAAGCGCTTACCCAGCGATTGAGAAGGGGAAGTGATAGGAAAAATATGAGGACTAAACCCGCTTTACGGAGAAAAGCCTCACCAATAAGAAGAGCGCTCTGGTACTTGTTGGCACGCATCTCCATGATCTCGCCAACTAATTGAGGATTGTCAGGGATAAAATGGCCTGTAACTGAGCGACCACCAGAAATCCACTCGAAACCATGTTCCCACGAAAATGGTTTGGTGGAACCATCAGATGACACAAGATGAGAAGGGGAACGTACAAAGAAAAAATGAGATTTCCAGGCAGGATTGCTGGAAAATGGAGAATCAAAAATAGAACGACCAGACTTTCGACTGGCAAAAAAGTATCCACGGTTCGAGGAACTAGAAATGTTAAAACGAAATAATTGTGTAAAGTTACGAAGAGAGGGCTGAAAGCCTTTTGCTATCATCAGAACTGAAAAGCACACGACAAAAGCCATGGAATTTGGAACTAGTTGTGTTAAGGAGACACTAAATATTTTCAGAATATCAAGGAATAAGGTAGATAAGGGAAGACGTAGACCATAATTGAAATGGGCGGTATAGAAAGCCCGACAACCTTCCGGTGGAGAAGTAACTCTATCGGAGAGAGAATGGAGGATAATCTCAGAACCTTCCGGAAAGTACTTCGCGTAATTATCCACGACCTCGTGGAAAGTCTCATCGGTATACGCGAAAGCAAGATCCTCGATTGGTTAAGATATTTGAGGAGCAGTACTCTTGTCTTTCTTGGCCCTAGCCGCAACCTCGAAATCTGATATAATTTGCACCTTGAAAGTATCCTTATTAGGAATGGTAATTTCATATATGCCAGCCTGTTCTGTTGAAGGGCTAGGAAGTACCCCCTCCTCGATGATAGGGGCGAGCCCTTCCGTGGTAGATGAAGAAGATTTCTTCAGAAGTGAAGCCATTTTTGGGATCCTCGAAAAATATTGATCGATGAGAACAATATAGGGGACAAATTATCGAGTAAGAAAGTTACTTCAAGAATATGGGAAGTAGAAAGTAAAAAGTGATTGGAGCAACGATCACCTATTTATATAGGAGGATGAAAAAACGTTTCGAACTTCTCGCGGCTAATCATATTCCCGCCAATCAGTAAAATCGGAACGCCTCCTCGAGAGAAAAGTAACGGTTCAGTTCGGAAACGACATGACGACTATCTATGAAGTGTAGCACTCTTTTCCTTGCTTAGGATTTTTTCCCACAGGGTTTTTTCCAAGTAAGTTTTTTAACGAGGCACAATTCATAGAAAAGACAATCGTAATTGATCATCTACTTCTATGAGCTTCTACTGCATATACACTCGAAGAAGTGGGGGAGTACTGATGGGGGCTATTTCGCACCCCTTATAATATTCGGAGCGACAAGTCAATATATGTTCGGACCGATCAGGAGACTAATTAGATGACGAGCTGCCCGGTCCGATCTGAACTAGCAAATCCTTGGCGATCAAGAATGAAGCCCAAGTTCCATTAGGATTACTATACCTAGTCCTATTAGGATTATGTTTCCTTGAATAGCTAGGGTTAATATCATATAAATACCTAGTTAGACATGGTATGAAGGACACACATAATCAGAGCTTACACCTCCATACTGGGGCAATCTGATATTGAAATTAATAGAAAAGCTTTTGCTATACTATATTCATATTGATTGTCTTGTTTACTGATTGTTCTTTACACAATGTTCTTTCTTGAGATCGATCCATCCAGAATAAAGTAACTAAGCCCTATAATCTATACCTAATTTAACTTCAACGACAACTTCATTGATGTAACCCAACCCCTACGAAAAACGGTTAAATCAAGGTCTATAGGGGGGAGGGTGAATAGACCTCTGAAAATGTTGACTTAAAATTTCTCCAACTTTTCTTTCAACAGACTAAGCTGATCTTGCACAAAGCTTTGAACATCAGAGAATGCCACTTTTCCTCAAATGACTTAGCTGATTTAACAAAATCAGAGTTTTAAGACAGGTTACTTGCAGCGGATTTTGCAATGTGTTTTTCACAAGTAAATGTTTTTTGATTAAAAGATTTATCCCCAGTTTTCCAAATTCCTTCCTAAATCTTTTAAACAGTTTTCTTAAGTGTTTTAGTATGCTTTGAAAATATCCAGTAAAACATTGCAAAGGTAAAACACCAGAATTTTTATAGTAGTTATAGGGATATAAATCCTTTAGTCCACTCTTCCAAGTCACACAGGTCTTAGGTTATACTATAATCACACAGATTATAATATACTCTGCTCGCGCCAAACAACAAGTGAACTGGTCACAAGTTCGTAATAGGAGATCACAAAGAAAACCTGTTTTCTGAAGTAATATCACTCACTAAGATGGATATCTACTTCTCACAACACTCTCTATTACAGATTCACTCAGAAAATGTATTTTAGCTTTGATCTTCAACTCGCTTTCGCCAACAGATGACTACGCAGATGAGTGCTCTGTTCTTGAGTTTGGGATATAGAGGAATTCTACTTCGGATGATCTCAAATGTGTTGTGTCTCTCTTTTCTATAACTCTTCAGACACTCTTTATTTATGCTTTAGATTCAAATTTCGTCCGTCGAAGGAAGACAGAGTAGATTTCTCGAATAGTGGTCCCTGTTTCTTAGGAACGGCTACCTGCGACTGTGCACTGTGCTATACTTTTCTATCAGTCGCATTAAATGCACCCTGTTGATACGAGGTTCTTCTTCAATCATTTATCATTAATACCCTTTCTCTTCAGCATTTATTACTTCAAGTGCATTTATTACCGTTGGGGTGACTTGTTGATCACTTTCACTCAGCTGATTGAAGTCTCTCGTATGATGAACATCGGATGATTCCAAACTGAACACATCTGATTTGAGTCAGCTGAGATTCATCAATCTGATTCCCTTCTTCAGAAGCAGATCATTAATCTTTTGGACCGTATGTTTTGACCCTTATGATTTGTCTTCTTTTTTGGTCAAAATCTTCTAAGGGATTAACTAAGCTTCCATTATTTAGCTGATGATGATGTTTTGAAAATCATCAAAATCTCCCTTAACTTTTAGTCTTCATCTTCATCTTCATCCAACACTCTAAAATATCACCACAAGGAAAGATGAGGATAATCCACAGACACACCTCGATAAAAATTATTGATGGATATACTGATAAGTGACATTATCCACCAAATGTGAGGATGTACATACTTATATCGAAAGTTAGGGGTAAAGGATCATACAATATCGAGAGGGAAGTGATAGAACCCCAATAATTCTTAAGTATTCAGAGGATTTAGGGAAATGTGAGCTAACAAATTGAGAGTGTCCTATTTAAGATATAACTTTCTTTGCTTAATGTAATTAATTAATTTTGATCAAATTCCTTGTCGAATAATATGCAATTAAAACAGGATTTGAACCTGCTGGAACTACTCCGAGAGGTATCTTTATCATGTTTTGCCAATCCTCCCTGATGAGCAGTCCATTTAATACCTACTAAAAGCCATAACACATTAAAGAAACAACAAGGAGTTCAGTAATATTCTTCGATTCAAGATGTTTTTGTAACTTCAGCCAAAAAGTATACAAATTCACAAATACAGCAATGGAATTTTAATTTGAGATTAACAGAAGCTAGTCTAATGAGTGATTATTAGGCCAACTTCAGTCGATCCAAGCATGAAGGGGAGGGGAGGCGTTGTTGTCTCTAGACGATGGGCGAGGGAGGCTAGAGGGGGAAGACCAAGCAAGCATGCGAGGCGCGCCTGTCCAGTCAATAGTTGACGGTCATATGTTTAATTTTTTCTCTTAACTTTTTTGTATTATACATATATGTATTAAAATTGTGTTAAAAATAAAAAATAAACTTAACCAAGAAAAGATAAATTTTATTTTTAAATATTGTGAAAAGTTTAATAAAATTATATTTTGAATATCTGTGTAAGATTTAATAACGTGATTAATTTAAATTTTAAACTTTATGATTTATTATTTTATTTATTATTATTAATAAGTGAGAATAGAGAAAATTGTGAAATGAAATTTAATGAAAATAATTTCCCTTCAATTGGAGATGAGAGTCGAGGAGGGTGAAGAAGGGGTGAGGAGGGCATTCGATTGGAGATGCATTTATCCATAGGGACCAATGGTAATTTAAGAGAATATTTTGAATTATGACTCAAAATTAATTTTACGCTAAAATAAGGGAAAATAGTACAACTTTTAAGATTCCACCTTCCACAGTCAATCCATCTAAAAAAGAAAACGGAAAAGGAAAAGCTTTAACCAAACTTACCAAAATCTGAACTGTATTTGACTATTTTTTATTTTGTTTTGACCTTAATTAGAATTTTTTTATTTCATTTAACTTATTTAAATCTAACAAATTCATCTTGGAAAAATTTT
This sequence comes from Penstemon barbatus, assembly GCA_003313485.2. Taxonomy (NCBI): domain Eukaryota; kingdom Viridiplantae; phylum Streptophyta; class Magnoliopsida; order Lamiales; family Plantaginaceae; genus Penstemon; species Penstemon barbatus. The sequence continues at coordinate 46,047,058 of CM064879.1, read as the reverse complement.
CTATAATACAAGGAATGAAAATGGAAAATTTATTATTTTCGTCTTATACACAGTAATTTTGCGGTTTCAAAATTAACAATTTTGGCCACAACATGCATTTTATTATATTTTGCATATCCCCCACCCCACTTCCCCATTTTAATTACATTCCCTTTTTGCAGTCTTGGTCCTTTTAGACATGTCCTATTTTAAGCTTTTGGTCCCATAAAACTATTTGTAGAATATGTGAAGTATCATAGTATACAGAGGCGGACCGTAAGAGGGACTGGGGGGGCCATGGTCCCCCCAGAAAAAAATAAATTCTTTGTATATATAGATATATTTGCTGAAGTTTTCATTGAAAAGTGTTTGCCTGAGTGGTAAGGCCTTCAGTCTACAAGGTCTTGGAGAGGACTGAGATTACTTTTTGCATTAAAATAAAATTTTAAAATACTAACACATGACTTATGCAGGTGGGCCGTGGAAATTTTTAAAATGCTAACACTCTAACACATGACTTATTGGGATTTATATGATAAATGTAATATTGATCTAACAACTTTTTCATCACTTTATAGTATGTGTTTTTAATAAAATCTACATTATAAATCCTTGAAAATAACTTGAATCCTTCGATTTTGATTTTTTTATCACATTGTTTTTAAAAAAAAAATAGATTTAGATCATAAAAAAATATGGGGGATTCTAGGGTGCCGTCACGTCATGTGACGTTAGTTTATTTTAGACCATTAGATTCAAACTATATAATCACCACCATAAATATTTTTTAATTTAAAATAAATAAAAATTAAATTAACAATTGGTGACTTGTATAACCGGTTAATTAAGTTTTAGTATCTATCACAATCTCTCTCCTAATTTCACATATCTCTACTCCTACTCTCTCTACTCTCTCCATCGCCTTCCACAAATCACAAATCTTCTTCCCAAAAATTGTGAGATTCACAACCTTCATAAAGGAGATATGAATTGATTCTAGAATTTTCGAACGGTATACAATCTCTATCTCCGAAAATTGGTAATTCTCCTCAAACCAATCCTGTAACCCTCATCGCTCCTGTTCGCGTTCGCCTACCATCGGAAGAAATTTGCGTTGTCCTCTGCTACCACTGTGTGACTGAATCGACAAGCCCACTTGCCACGAAGTTTTATTCTTGCTGAATTTAGGTATTTCTTGCTTCTATTTCTCTTTTATTAACTCCAATCTTTTATCTTTTTGTGTTGCTAGTATTTATATTTTACCCCTTCTTTAAGAAAATTGTTTGGGGTTGTATGAGTTTTCGTTCGTAGAACTTACATGTAATATTTTAACCTTAGAATTTACATGTAATTGTTTGGAGTTGTATAGTTTGTAAATTTTGTATTTTGAAAAGTAAGCATATGTTCTGTTTTCTCCTTTTTTAAATAAGCCATGCCATGGTCTCAACTCATTAACCAGGCCAACCCAACCTGCAACAATTCAATCTTGATATATATTACTTTTGAGTAACAATTATTAAGAGTTAAACTTGTGTTGACTATTGTAACAAATCGTCGTTGACTATCCATTATAAGATAAATCAAACAAGATTAGTTTAAAGTTTAGATATCCAGACTCGAATTTGAATATTTTCTAACCCAATAGAAACAAGCTCAATTCATCTTTTCACGGGCATATTATTTTTTAGATATGATTCATTCTTCGTTTGAGCAAGTATTAATGGGTGGTATTTTTTATGAGAGGCAGAGCACATTAAGGACATGTGATCATATTGGATTCACTTTGGACTCACAGATATACTTACAATGCTGAATGAACATCGGATGTAGAAAAAGTGGTATGTAAAAGTACAATAACATCTTTAGTGTCGTTTAGATTATTTTGCCTACGTTAAATATTGCTTATTATCCATTTTTTAGGTTCATACCAGTCACAATATATTTTTAAAAAAAGAGTGGATATTCATATCAACTAGATCGTTTTCCTATTGAACCAGCAAAGTGGATCCCACGACAAGTTGGTAATAAAGATTGTGGAATATATGTGATCATTTTTATGAGGAATGTCCACAATGTGCTCAAATGACTTGAAATAAAAGTAAGTTTGTTTCATGCAATAAAAGCTTTAAGTTTACTTGATAGTTCATTGATGCAATTTTATTGATTTTGTCTGCAGTTTGATTCAGTTGCGATGCGTGAGAACATTGTGGTGGATCATGAACCCTGGAAATGCATGCCAAGCCACAATTATGAAAAACATATTAGTGGATTGAATTTTTTGTAAAGAGGATAAATGGTTGTGGCCTTTTTACTGCGTACGGAAGTTTTCTCTATTTTATTTTAGTTTTTCCTGAAGATTAAAATATTTGCCCATTGAGTGAGGTTCAAAAATAAAATGAATCTTTGTTGGAAGAATCAACAGTTGCTTTTCTTTTTAAATTAAATATATTGACCTTCTAGATTATCTCAAACCTAATTAACAACCCTTAATTCTACCTTTTATGTAAAATTACATGGTCAAATAAATTACATTTTATTCCTGTAATTGGTTGCTTTAAAGATATTATGTAATTACATGATCAAATAATGCGATCCATGACTAAAGATTATTGATGTATCAAATGGTCTATAGAGAAACTCGAAGCCCGTAATATATCTGTTTAATTTTCTAATTATTTTATTAGTATTTTTTTGTTGGTGCAGAATCAAAGCCAAAGTATTATGACTAGAATTTTATTAGTATTTTTTTGTTGGTGCGATCCATAATTTCTCATATTACATAATATAATGTCACATGTAATAATATTGACTTCACATACAGTACGGTCTCATATTAGTAGTAATTAGTCACATTATATAGTATTAACATTAGTACCGACCAATTTTCTGATAATTTTTCATATTACATGGTATATGTCTCACATGTAGTAGTATAGACTTACATAACATAATATTGATTCCACATACTCAGTACGGTCCCATATTATTAGTAATTAGACACATTATGGAGTATTATCATTAGTATAATTCCTCACATTACATAGTATAATGTCTCACGTGTAATAATATTGACTTCACATACACAATACGGTCTCATATTAGTAGTAATTAAACACATTATATAGTATTAACATTAGTACTGACCAATTTTCGGATAATTTTTGACATTACATGGTATATGTCTCACATGTAGTAGTATAGACTCACATAACATAGTACTGACTCCACATACTTAATACGGTCTCATATTAATTGTAATTAGAAACATTATGAAGTATTATCATTAGTCCTAAATATCGTATATAATTTCTCAGTATAATGTCTCACATGTAATAGTATTAACTTCACATACAGTACGGTCTCATATTAGTAGTAATTAGTCACATTATATAGTATTAACATTAGTACTGACCAATTTTCGGATAATTTTTGATATTACATGGTATATGTCTCACATGTAGTAGTATAGACTAACATAACATGGTACTGACTCCACATACTTAGTACAATCTCATATTAGTAGTAATTAGCCACATTATGGAGTATTATCATTAGTACTAATCATTGTATATAATTATTCACATTAATAGTATTGACTCCACATACTTAGTACGGTCTCATATTGATAGAATAGTGTCCTGCAAGCCAACTGTTTTGGCTGCATTTTGAAAGGACCATTCGATTGGATTAATAAATGCATTTATATATATGGTCAACTTTATCTTATGTAATAATTATCTACGCATAAGGATAGAAGTCCTTAGATCACAGGGCTATGGGACAACCCGTGTACTAATCTCCAAGGCCGTGATCTAGAATATATTCAAGAGTCGTAGAATCCAATAGAGATAGGACATCATTGGATTCGGTTAGACTCTCACTATTGTTTATACTCCGATGAACTGGAGAACGCTGGGGTCCACGAGCGTGACTGGGATAGTCGATACACATAAGTGGGTGGCTTGCTGGGATGGCAAGCGCACTGAATACCCCAATTAGGAAATAACTCACCATGGAAGCGGTAGTCGCATATCGGGGTTGAAGTTATTCCAATTTACAATAGTATACGAGGAACGATCCCTAACTACTTGAGATGATAGGGTTTATCTGGTGCGAGAACGTCTATACTTTGATGTGAGTTTCCGACTGACTGAAGATTACCAGAAGGTCTCTGTGGACTCATGTTGGGTATAGAGGAACTCGTATGCAGGTTCATATCATCAACAAAGGATCCATTGACCCGACTTGATAGGTTGGGAAATTCTCCTATGGATTTCGCTGAGAAATTAATTCTGGTAAAATCCTCGGCCGAGGTATCTGACGGCTTTATGTAAGTAGCTCATAAATGTTAAGTCAAAGAGAATTATTTCGAGACCAGAATGCATAAGGTCAAGACAAAAGAAAAGGGAAACCGATGAAAGACCATACCCTTAAGTCTCGACTGGGAGATTGATCGATGGAGAGATTGTGTCGTATATGGAAATTGTAAATGATAAAAGGTTCACTGAATTAATTCACCAGTGATTGGGCTCCATGGGCTTGTGGCTGGACATCGACCGTGGAGTGTGGGAGAATTCCTAAATTGGCCGGGGTGCTAATTTTGGAATGATCAATCGACAGAGTGTTCGATTGATTTAGAGTATTTGTTACTCGAATAATTAAATAATATTTAATTATAACCCACGGCCAATTATGTGGTGAACCTACGGGGGCATACACAATACACATGAAGCGAAAGCGAGGAAATAAGAACGACCGAGTCGACTGGGTCGACTGGGTGAATAATCGACTGGGTCGATTATTATGGGTGGGTCGACTGGGTCGACCCAATTGGAACAAATTGGGATCCAATTGGAATTGGATCAGGATCATAAATTAAATTGGAATTTAATTTGTGGATTAATTAATTAAGTTGGATTTAATTAATTAGAAGGGATTTTAATTAAATGGGCTTAGAGTCTGATTTAATTAAATGGGAGATTAAGTTAATTAATTGGGCTATTTAATTGGGAGATTAAATAAAGCCTGGTCAAATTAATTAACTGGGCCATGAATTAATTAGAAGACTTGGTCTTCCAATTAAAGAGGGCCATGGCCCATGTAGGAGAGAAGAGCCCTAGTCCTAATAGGACTAGGTTAGGGAGATAACTATAAGTAGCTATCTTGTAGCTATTTTTCACACAACTCAATAAGCAAAAATTGAGCAAGAGCAAAAATTCTCTCTCCCCTCTCCCTGTGTAGTCGACCGAACCCTGTCTTCCTTTTGGAAGAATTTTTCGTTTTTCGACTTTGTTCCTAAATCGTTCCTAAATCCTAGATCATAATATATCTTGTGTTCTAGCTGATCAAGATTTATTATTTTCGTGTAATTGTGGTGTATCAACCCGTAGAGGCGCAACACGTGGGGCGCTGCTGCAGAGCTTGGATCGATACTTGTTGGAGGAGAAATCAGAGTTCGTTTTGCTAGCCAAAGGATTTGCAAGGAGATAGGTATAACGTGTAAACTTATACTATCGTTTTTATTTATATTCATATATATACAACTAGAGTAGTATCCTGGCAAGATTCCGTAAGAGGTCCTAAAATTATTATATTCCGCTGTACCTAGGGCTGTTTATCTTACCGAATCCCAACAGTGGTATCAGAGCCAACTCTAGGCTTTGTATATATATGAATTTGCAAATTCTGTGATTTAAATCATATGTTTGATTTATGTGTGGCTAGTTCTTTAACTGTATATGTTTTAGAACGTAGATCTGTTAACTTAGAGTTAATGTAAAATTTTGATTCAAAATTTTATCATGTTAATTTTTATTTTTGGATTGGGATTTAATTGAACTGGATCTGTTTCTAATTAAATCAACAAGTAATCGAAAAAAAAAAATTCAAAATTGGATCCAACCGCGGTGGCACGCGGCGGTGTGCGACACCGCACCACGGCTGGGCGGCCACCGTGAGCTGCTGCCCACGACAGCGTGCTAGCAGCACGCTGGGTGCGCGTGCGGCACAAGGCAGCAGCCTACGGGCTGTCTGCCGCGTGCTGTCACGCACAGCCGCACGCTGTCGTGCGCTGCCACGCGCAGCCGCGGCTGCCATGGACATCCCACGCGCGGACTTTGTGGCCACGTGTGTTGGCCACGTGGCAGTCCTCGATTGGTCACGTATTGGCTGATTTTTGGTTGGACTCTAATTCTGCCTATATTGATAAATCTGAAAATCTTGGAGATTTGGTTGTTATGGAATCTTGGTAAATCTTGGATTGATCTTAGAGATCTAATTAACAAAGGAAACTTAGAGTTTCATTTGTGATAAGACATTTAATTATAATTAATGTCTTCTAGTTAATTACCAAGATTAAAGATCTTAGAGATCTTATTAATCAAGGAAACTTAGAGTTTCAATTGTGATAAGAGATTTAATTAAAATTAATCTCTTCTAGTAAGTTACCAAGATTAAAGATCTTAGAGATCTTATTAAATTAGGAAACTTGGAGTTTTGGATAAGGTAGAAATCTTGGTAGATTTGGACACTACCTTAGTTAACTAATCTAGTCAATTTAGGATTATCTTGAGAATCTTGGAGATTTGTAAAATTGGGAAACTTAGAGTTTTGGATAAGATAGTAATCTTGGAAGATTTGTAACTATCTTAATTAACCAACTTTATCAAGATAAGAATTGTAGATTACTTAGAACTCAAGTAAGAGTTAATTAATCTTAGAGATTAATTGTTAATTCAAAATTAAATTAACTTGGATAATTTTTGTGAATTAAAATTAAAGGAGCCGGTAAATTTACATTTATGCCCTTATGTGAATTTATGCATGTTCTTGAGTGAATATGTGGATTTGTCGATTTTGCCCTTAAGCCCTGTGTAGTTTTGGTTTATTTATTTTATGGGTTGTAATTAAATGGGCCTGATTGGTGCCCTTGCTTGCGCAAACGAATGTAATAGAATAGGGCATTTATTTTTATAAGCTAGGCTTAGATTAGGCTTGGAGCCGAGAAGACCTCATGAAGATTTGGAGATCCACATGGAGGCCCATAACCTTGGAAAACATGGAGGCCCAAATTCATTACATGGAGGCCCAATCAAGGTGGATATTACAAGAAGGCTCATGATGTATGGATTTGTAAATTGTAATAGTTAGGACATTTAATTTTCACCCTAGACTGACCAATTGGTCCATCATGTGGCTCGTGATGGATCGCATAGGATGGGAAATCGACCAATCAAATGTGCAATGCTAGGTGATATATGTTTACTATTATTCTTTGATGTATGTCTTGCATGCTTAGAATAGATCACGTAAACAAGATAAAGCATAATCTGATGAGACCTCGCACGAAGAAAACTTAAAACCTCCAATTGAACTTAAAAACTCAATTAGAATATTAAATCGATTAACGGGCGCATATGAACGGTGTCTATGGTCCGAGCCTATCCAATTACTAGGTCTTAGGCATATTGTACAAATATATCTCGATGTCTCACGAGTCGTGGGTCGAGCTATACGAAGATGATATGTCTATTGCCTCGATGCACAGTTTAGTGCCAAGGGAGGGGATAGCAAGGTTCTAGGCGCTGTCTCACGAGTCGTGGGGCGTCTAGGATTGAACTATTTCTCTTCACGAGTATTGGACATGATTTAACGCGAGTAAGTATGGATGTCTCACGAGTCGTGGGTCCATAACGAAAACCGAGGCTAAACGAACTCAAGGGTTAGCTGGGATGGTTAACCGGCGACGTGATCGCCCACCAAGTGGATCAATTGGTATGGCCAACGAGTCGTGGGTACTGAGCGATTGCATTTGGGCCTTGAGCCCATTAGGAAATTTTTATTTCCCGAACCTTATGTGGGGGCATAAGTATTCGACAAAAATAGTGGGAGTAATTTACAAATGAAAACCATGTTTGTAAATTATGCATTGATATTTATCTGCCGCGTATTAATCATCATGTTTATGATAGTTTTTCATAAATGATGTATCCATGAATATTTACCATCATACTTGAATCAAATAAATTGACTGAACCCAAATGAATTTTGAATGACTTCGAAACTTGAGAAATTATTCTCGAGTCCAAGCGTGGACTAATCTCCTTACAAAGATTTCATTGTGTTTCCTTTTGAAGTTACACTTCAACTGGAATGGTGATAGGTTTCACCAAGCTGTCTTTTTCGAAGTTACTCTTCAAATAAGAAAGGTGATAAGTTTCACCAGAGGGTTGAGGATGGTTCTCAAGCCCAAATTTTCCTGAAGGCAAACATGAAATCTCCCATGAATGGGAAGTAACATCTTGTGAAAAGGCCTCAAAAGGCTCGAGAGATGGAAGAAGAGGAATATATCCTCTCTAAAGGGAAATAACCTTGGAGGTTTTTCTGTAAGGATGATAAGTTGTAAAGTCAATCAAAAATTGTTCTTCCATGGATTAAGATCAAGGGGAAGAGGGAATTGAACCTATTCATCCCATAAGGGATGATTAAATTTTATTGAACTTAACCTTATGGTTAAAGTAATGCATAAGGGTGTTGGATGCCCAATGAAGCACTCATTGATGCATTCAATGCATCTAAAGCCATGAATTATTTAGATCATTGAAATTTGCTTATACCATCCTTTGTCTTAAGGGATGTGATAGTTCCATAATGGTTGGAACTGATTGCGCTATAAGATTTATACGCAAAAGATGTACATAAGCAAATGAGTATGGATACTCATATAACGACTAAATATAATATGCATAGTCAATAAAATATAAATAATCAAGATTTCACACACTTGAGTCGTTGTAAAAACCGAAAGGCGATACACGAATACTAAAACATATTTCCATGTTAAAAGATTCAAAGACTGAGCTCGACTGGGTCAAGCTTGACTGGGATGCTGTACATAGTAACCGACTTTCGAATCTTGCTTAATGGAAATTAGATTTAGTAGTTGGTTGCTAGGCAACCAAGAGGCATAAACAATTGCAATGGATTTAATCCATTAAAAGTGTGTAGAAACACTAAAGCATTAGTGGGAGATAAGGCGTCTCTAGTACCCTCATGGGTAAAAGTACGTTGTGATGTACAATTCCAAATTACTTTTGGAATAAACGAAGAGAGCCTAATCAATGAAAGCATGTAAGAGATTTATTTAAAATCGAACATGCATTGGCAGTACGCCATTGATTATTTAATAGAGAATTAGATTCTCGAAATGTAAGACCCGCTCGAGACGTTGTATGTTGTCAAGCATTCTGGACATGTAAATGTCCATTAAGAAATCTTACATGAAATTCCTTAATTCAAACAAATGAAACTTGATCGAGAAAATCGAAGATACTGAGCTAAGTATCTCTGAAGCCAGATCCAAAACATATCACGTGATATGAGTTTTGGTATTGTACCTTCATATGCATTCATGCGCATATGGGGTCTCCCGCTTATGTGAATAAGCTGGTGGGAGATAAGTTGGACGTAAAGTCCATCTTATACAATTCGTGGGGTATCCAGAAAACTCTATAGGATACAAGTTCTACGATCCTACAAGATAAACTACGTTTGTCTCAAGGAACGCACACTTCTTGGAGAAGGATTTCTTGCTAGGCAAGAAGGAACACAAAGTAGAACTAGATGAGGTCACTGAAGCTGAAAGGACCAACGAGGTCGATCAAGCTGACCCATCACCACAGGCAGTGGGAGAACATGAGCATGAATGTGCACCAGAAAGTACACCGGTACTTCGTAAGTCAGAAAGACAACGTAGAGAACCCGAGAGGTACTACGGTCTGCTGCGTGAGACTAGACAATCTCTAACCGACCCAAGGACTTACGAAGAGGCTATGCTAGGCATAGACTCGGGAAAGTGGCATGAAGCCATGGAATTCGAATTGGACTCCATGCACTCGACCAAGGTCTGGGCCTTGGTAGATCCACCAGTGGGAGTAGCTCCCGTGGGTTGCAAGTGGATCTATAAGCGAAAGCTTGGAGTGAACGGAGAGGTAATAACCTACAAGGCGCGACTAGTGGAAAAAAGGATACACTCAAAGGCCAAGCATCGACTTTGAGGAGACCTTCTCGCCCGTCGCAATGTCTAAATCCATTCGAATCTTGCTGGCCATAGCTGCGTGGTATAACTACGAGATATGGTAGATGGATGTAAAGACTGCCTTCCTCAATGGGGACATTGATAAGGAGATCTACATGGAGCAACCAAAAGGATATGCATCCAAAGGAGATGAACACAATATGTGCAAACTCCAGAGGTCCATTTATGGACTGAAGCAAGCTTCCCGAAGTTGGAACATTCGTTTCGATGAGACAATCCAAACTTATGGATTCATCAAAAACATGTTCAAACCATGCGTGTACAAGAAGGTCAGTGGGAGTACAGTTGAATTTTTGGTGCTTTACGTTGATGACATTCTTCTCATTGGAATGTGAAAGTGTTGTCCGAAACTAAAGCATGGTTATCTACACAATTCTCAATGAAGGATTTGGGAGAAGCATCCTTTGTACTAGGTACAAGGATCTATCGAAATAGATCAAAAGGACTGCTGGGCCTCTCCCAATCCCAGTACATAGATAAAATCTTGAAAAGATTTAATATGGAAGAATCCAAGAGAGGATTGCTTCCAATGAGACATGGGATTGCACTCTCTAAGTCTATGGCCCCAAAGACGCCTGAAGAGAGAAGCAATATGTCGCGAATACCATATGCATCCGCGATAGGAAGCATAATGCATGGTATGATGTGTACTAGACCAGACGTGGCGTACGCTCTAAGCGTTACAAGTCGCTACCAGTCTGATCCAGGTGAGCAGCACTGGATAGCCGTAAAGGCAATTCTGAAGTACCTGAGAAGGACTGAGGAATTGTTCTTGGTATACGGTGGAGGAGAATTGAAATTGGAAAGCTATACTGATTCTAGCTTCCAATGTGATGTAGACGACTTCAAGTCGACATCTGGATACGTGTTCTGCCTCAATAGTGGTGCGGTAAGCTGGAAGAGCTCCAAGAAAAACACTACCGCAGATTCAACCACCGAGACAGAATACATTGCCGCGAGTGAAGCAGCAAAGGAAGGTGTTTGGATGAAAAACTTCATCCAGGAATTGGATGTGATACCTAGCATTGTCGAGCCATTACTATCTTCTGTGATAATAATGGAGCTATCTCGCAAGCGAAGGAGTCGAGATCTCATCAGAATCCAAGCACGAACTAAGACGATACCATTTGATATGTTATATCATTGGTAGAGGAGACATAAAGATGGAACGTGTCACCTCAAGGGATAATACGACGAACCCGCTGTCTAAGCCATTGCCTCAAAGGCATCCGAAAACATCTGTCTAAGATGGGAATCAGAAGTATGAAAAGTTGGCTTTAGTACAAGTGGGAGATTGATAGAATAGTGTCCTGCAAGCCAACTGTTTTGGCTGCATTTTGAAAGGACCATTCGATTGGATTAATAAATGCATTTATATATATGGTCAACTTTATCTTATGTAATAATTATCTACGCATAAGGATAGAAGTCCTTAGATCACAGGGCTATGGGACAACCCGTGGACTGATCTCCAAGGCCATGATCTAGAATATATTCAAGAGTCGTAGAATCCAATAGAGATAGGACATCATTGGATTCGGTTAGACTCTCACTATTGTGTATACTCCGATGAACTGGAGAACGCTGGGGTCCACGAGCGTGACTGGGATAGTCGATACACATAAGTGGGTGGCTTGCTGGGATGGCAAGCGCACTGAATACCCCAATTAGGAAATAACTCACCATGGAAGCGGTAGTCGCATATCGGGGTTGAAGTTATTCCAATTTACAATAGTATACGAGGAACGATCCCTAACTACTTGAGATGATAGGGTTTATCTGGTGCGAGAACGTCTATACTTTGATGTGAGTTTCCGACTGACTGGAGATTACCAGAAGGTCTCTGTGGACTCATGTTGGGTATAGAGGAACTCGTATGCAGGTTCATATCATCAACAAAGGATCCATTGACCCGACTTGATAGGTTGGGAAATTCTCCTATGGATTTCGCTGAGAAATTAATTCTGGTAAAATCCTCGGCCGAGGTATCTGACGGCTTTATGTAAGTAGCTCATAAATGTTAAGTCAAAGAGAATTATTTCGAGACCAGAATGCATAAGGTCAAGACAAAAGAAAAGGGAAACCGATGAAAGACCATACCCTTAAGTCTCGAATGGGAGATTGATCGATGGAGAGATTGTGTCGTATATGGAAATTGTAAATGATAAAAGGTTCACTGAATTAATTCACCAGTGATTGGGCTCCATGGGCTTGTGGCTGGACATCGACCGTGGAGTGTGGGAGAATTCCTAAATTGGCAGGGGTGCTAATTTTGGAATGATCAATCGACAGAGTGTTCGATTGATTTAGAGTATTTGTTACTTGAATAATTAAATAATATTTAATTATAACACACGGCCAATTATGTGGTGAACCTACGGGGGCATACACAATACACATGAAGCGAAAGCGAGGAAATAAGAACGACCGAGTCGACTGGGTCGACTGGGTGAATAATCGACTGGGTCGATTATTATGGGTGGGTCGACTGGGTCGACCCAATTGGAACAAATTGGGATCCAATTGGAATTGGATCAGGATCATAAATTAAATTGGAATTTAATTTGTGGATTAATTAATTAAGTTGGATTTAATTAATTAGAAGGGATTTTAATTAAATGGGCTTAGAGTCTGATTTAATTAAATGGGAGATTAAGTTAATTAATTGGGCTATTTAATTGGGAGATTAAATAAAGCCTGGTCAAATTAATTAACTGGGCCATGAATTAATTAGAAGACTTGGTCTTCCAATTAAAGAGGGCCATGGCCCATGTAGGAGTGAAGAGCCCTAGTCCTAATAGGACTAGGTTAGGGAGATAACTATAAGTAGCTATCTTGTAGCTATTTTTCACACAACTCAATAAGCAAAAATTGAGCAAGAGCAAAAATTCTCTCTCCCCTCTCCCTGTGTAGTCGACCGAACCCTGTCTTCCTTTTGGAAGAATTTTTCGTTTTTCGACTTTGTTCCTAAATCGTTCCTAAATCCTAGATCATAATATATCTTGTGTTCTAGCTGATCAAGATTTATTATTTTCGTGTAATTGTGGTGTATCAACCCGTAGAGGCGCAACACGTGGGGCGCTGCTGCAGAGCTTGGATCGATACTTGTTGGAGGAGAAATCAGAGTTCGTTTTGCTAGCAAAAGGATTTGCAAGGAGATAGGTATAACGTGTAAACTTATACTATCGTTTTTATTTATATTCATATATATTCAACTAGAGTAGTATCCTGGCAAGATTCCGTAAGAGGTCCTAAAATTATTATATTCTGCTGTGCCTAGGGCTGTTTATCTTACCGAATCCCAACACATATTAGTAGTAATTAGTCACATTATATAGTATTAGCATTAGTACTGATCAATTTTCTGATAATTTTTCACATTACATGGTATATGTCTCACATGTAGTAGTATAGACTTATATAACATAGTACTGACTTCACATACTTAGTATTGTCTCATATTAGTAGTAATTAGCCACATTATGGAGTATTATCATTAGTACTAATCATTGTATATAATTATTCACAATACATGGTATAACGTCTCACATGTAATAGTATTGACTCCACATACTTAGTACGGTCTCATATTAGTATTAATTAGCCACATTATGGAGTTTTATCATTAGTACTAATCATTGTATATAATTATTCACATTACATAGTATAACGTTTCACATGTAATAGTACTGACTCCACATACTTAGTAAGTAATTAGTCACATTATATAGTATTAGCATTAGTATTTGTACTGACCAATTTTCTGATAATTTTTTACATTACATGATATATGTCTCACATGTAGTAGTATAGACTCATATAACATAGTACTGACTCCACATACTTAGTATGGTCCCATATTAGTAGTAATTAGCCACATTATGGAGTATTATCATTAGTACTAATCATTGTATATAGTTATTCACATTACATAGTATAACGTCTCACATGTAATAGTATTGACTCCACATACTTAGTACGGTCACATATTAGTAGTAATTAGTCACATTATATAGTATTAGCATTAGTATTAATACTGACAAATTTTCTGATAATTTTTCACATTACATGATATATGTCTCACATGTAGTGGTATAGACTCATATAACATAGTACTGACTCCACATACTTAGTATGGTCCCATATTAGTAGTAATTAGCCATATTATGGAGTTTTATCATTAGTACTAATCATTATATATAATTATTCACATTACATAGCATAACGTTTCACATGTAATAGTATTGACTCCACATACTTAGTAAGTAATTAGTCACATTATATAGTATTAGCATTAGTATTAGTACTGACAAATTTTCTGATAATTTTTTACATTACATGATATATGTTTCACATGTAGTGGTATAGACTCATTTAACATTGTACTGACTCCACATACTTAGTACGGTCTCATATTATTAGTAATTAGCCACATTATGGAGTATTATCATTAGTACTAATCATTGTATATAATTATTCACATTACATAGTATAACGTCCCACATGTAATAGTATTGACTCCACATACTTAGTACGGTCTCATATTAGTAGTAATTAATCACATTATATAGTATTAGCATTAGTACCGACCAATTTTCTGATAATTTTTCACATTACATGATATATGTCTCACATGTAGTAGTATGGACTCACATAACATAGTAATGACTCCACATACTTAGTATGGTCCCGTACTAGTAGTTATTAACCACATTATGAAGTATTATCATCAGTACTAATCATTATGTATAATTCTTCACATTACATAGTATAATGTCTCACATGTAATAGTATTGACTTCACATACTTAATATGGTCCATTGTATTAGCATTAGTACTCACCAATTTTTTGATAATTTTTCACAATACATGGTATATGTCTCACATCAAGTAGTATAGACTCAAATAATATAGTACTGATTGCACATACTTAGTACAGTCCCATATCGTTTATTATAAAAATATTATTTACAGAATTATTTATTTATTTTATAATAATTTATTAATTTTTAATTTACTATTCATGTGATTAAATATTACAATGAATGTGGTCAAATAAAAATATAGTACAATTACTTATAGTAATAGTATTATGACCTGTTAGTAACCTGATAAGTAAGTTACTTATTAATGATGTGTCATTATTCTATTGGTTATAACTGACGTCATGTGACGTGACGTCACCCTAGAATTTTCCAAAAAAATTATATTATTTCTCAATTACTCAATTTTTTGAACCATTTATTGAAGCATTAATTCACTCAGTTAATACTCTTAAACATAAAATTGTAAGTATATCTTCTTTTATTCACCTTTTGTTGGATAAAATTATATGATTGTTTTATATTGTTTTAGTTTTTGTCATTTTATAAAAAATCAAAAAAATATAGAGTTTGCTGTAGAAAAAATCTTCATCCCTGAACTAAGATGATTTAGCTCTGCCTCTATTGGCCCCCCGAAAAATATGGTCTAGGTCCGCCCGGATAGTATATAATTAATTACAAGAAAATCCTATGATATACCAAGAATTTAAAAATTCAAATGAAGACCCAAATCCCATAAAATCTCATTGGTAGCTCAATTTCACAATCCGACTATATAATCCGTCATTCCCTCTACTCTATATAAACGAGTCAATTCCAAGAACTGCCAAGTAAAATAAAATGGCTTCTAATTCTAAGAGCTACTTTGATTTAATTGTAATATTTATCTTCTTTGTTTCACTTGTACCTCATCTAGTCTTCGGCTCGAGCCGCAGTTATTTTCTTCCAAACAAAGCTTCCGGCTCGCCGGTTACCCGTACGAATGGCATATGCGCCTCAGCTGTTATTGTACATGGTTACATGTGCGAAGAATATGATGTAATTCATTAAAAACCCGGTCTAATTCTTAAATGCTAATAAAGTATACGTACGTACTGACCAAATAATTAATTAATTAATTAACTGGATGCAGGTAACCACTGACGACGGCTACATACTGAGCCTGCAAAGAATCCCGAGAGGACTGGCTGGAGGAAACGGCCTGAATCGGCAGCCGGTTGTGCTGCAACATGGGCTTTTTGTGGTAATTAATGATTTTATTTATTCATTTTAATTTCCATTTTTCTTTCTAATTAGGAACTCGATCAGTTTAATTGATGACTATATATGTCAACTTAATAAAGCTTGCAATAATTAATGCAAAGTTTCCGGAAACTTGTTGTCTAGACATAGCAAGAATTTTTGGAGCTTAATTGTGTAGGAATGCAATAATACACGTGCAATTAGTATATATATACATATATTTCGGGAAATTTGTTTTTTCTTTTACCATAGGATAGGTTAACTTGGACTCTTGATATCATTGTATACGAAAATATAAATTTAGTACCATATGATAGATTTTCATTGCAATTTTGGTACTAAATCCAATTTTTCTCCAAAGTTAATGGCTATTTACCCCCTATAAAATGCATAATGTTCAATGTACCCCTCTATAATTTGAAAAAAAAATCAATTTACCCCCTGTAAAACTTTTAATGAAGCAATTTATGCCCTTCAGCCGAAGAGTGTAACTCACTTGCCAAAACTGAGAGTAGGCATGCAAACTATTTTACAATATAGGGGGATAAATTGTCACATTTATCATAATACATGGGGTAAAATGCAACATTATCATAATAAAAATGGATAAAGTGCCACCTATAAAGATATCAATGAGGCGATGTAAAACTCTTATAAAATTTCAGTGGGTAAAATATTTTTTTTTAAACCACGAGGGGGTAAATTGAACATTATTCATTTGATAGGGGGTAAATTATCATTAACTTAGGAAAAAAATTGGGTTTGGTACCAAAGTTGCAATGAAAACTTATCCAATGATACCGAATTTGCATTTTCATATATAATAGTACCAAAATTGCAAGTAGGTTTGTCTATGGTTAAAAAAAAAAAGCAATTTCCCCTATATAGATCATTTGACTAATCAAGCGAAATTTGAACTGGAATTCTTTTTTTAACAAGATCAAATAAGTATAAATGATTGTGAATCCGTCTCGATTAATTTGAACTGCAATTTCCCCTCAAAAAAAAAAATGATTGTGAATCCGTCTCGATTAATTCATTTTAATAATTTTTTTTATATATTATCTTTTTCTTTTAAAATAACGTGATTGTTGATTAATTATATGATAATATACGTACGTTTTTATGTAGGATGGGATGACATGGCTGATGAATTCTCCTCAACAGTCTTTGGCTATGATATTGGCTGACAGCGGGTTTGATGTGTGGATTTCTAATCTCAGAGGAACTCGGTACAGCCGGCGACATGTCTTTCTTAATCCTTTACAGCCGGTTCGAAATTTACCTATTTTAATAATGAATTTTTTTTATAATGAACATATATATATAATAAATTTTACTTACCCTAGCTAATTTAAATTGATTATATATAGCAATTTTGGGACTGGACATGGGACGAATTGGTAATCCACGATTTACAATCTGTGATCGAGTACGTATATGGTCAGACGGGGCAAAAGATTCACTACGTTGGCCATTCCATGGTAATTTCTTCATAAATCTTTGCTCATTTAATAAGTAATAATGCATTTTTATATCGAACACTAATTACGATCAAAATTGGATTCATTAACAGGGAACTTTGATCGCTTTAGCTTCATTATCAGAAGGACTGCAAATTGACAAAATTAAATCTGCTGCATTGTTAAGCCCAATTGCATATTTAAGTCATGTTGTTACCGTTCCGTTTAGTGGTGCAGTAAGAATTTGAAAACCTATATATATAAATATATAAATTTTTTTTTTTTTTAATTTTTTCCCCAATTTCTAAATTATTGTACATGGTTTGTTAACAGAAGGGTCCACCGGTGATCACCTCTACAGAATACAATCCCGGAGGGTATAGTACACCATATATTAATTAGATGAATTTGGTTATATACTTTCAGTATGTTGTATTATTATTTTATTATACAATCCGTGATTTTGGTTATGAAATTTTACAGGGTAGCTGCAAACAACTATCTCAAGCTTGTGTGCGCCAATCCAGCGTTAAATTGTTTTGACTACTTCAGTGCTTTTACTGGTATTTTAATTACTATTATTATACTTTTAGTACTCCCTCCATCCCATTGTTTTTGTTCTTTTTTCTTTTTTGGGATGTCCAAAATATAATTCTCTTTCTCTGATCTCTCAAAGAAAAGTTTACTTTTTTAACAAATTGTCTAAAACTCCGTGTCAAATTTAAAGGAAACAAAAACTTTAGGACGAAGAAAGTATTAAAGTGTGTATCAGTTTTAATAGACATATATGCCTCAATGTATACTATGTACTATATATAATACTATATTGATTAGCATGTATGGCTTGGGATAAGAATAATATAGGTACATATATATACATACATATATATATATATATATATATATATATATATATATATAGAGAGAGAGAGAGAGATTTGATTTGTTTATATAATTATAAATGATGACTGCAGGTAAAAATTGTTGTCTCAATCAATCAATCATTGAGTTTTACCTCAATAATGAACCTCAATCTACATCAACTAGAAACTTGGATCACTTCGGACAGAGTAAGTTAGTTTCTATCTTGATTAAGTCAAATTTTATCAGTAGTATTAAATTATGAAATCTTTTTTATTGAAATAATAATAGTAATTTATTTTTATTGAATTAATTGCAGTGACTACATCCAATGACGTCAACAGATGACTGGGCTTGTGATCAGACGACTCAACTGATGGATCTCGCTCTTAAGATGTGATCTTGAATTGTGCAAGTCTCCTCGAGTTCTGGTCCCCATTTTCTGGAACGGCTCCCTGCAACTGCTACAGTACAGTCTACTGTACTTTCTGTCAGTCGCATTTAATGCACTCAACAGGTTACCGTTGGACAGCTTGCTGACCGTCTTCACTTGGCTGATGGGAGTACTAAGCTGATGGCTACTCGGCTGATTCAAGAATGAACACATCTATCTTGACTCGTCTGATGATCACCAATCTGATATTTAATGATCTGATCTCCCACTCGGCTGATTCGGTCACATAACTTCCAGACCTTAAGATAGGTTTCACTAAGCTGTTCTCCCACTCGGCTGATTAGTTGTAGAAAATTATTGTATTAATTGTTCTAAAATTTATTTGTAATTCACAAACTCTAAAATCCACCCCATCCGACAAAAATTTGGTGGAAAAAAAAACCACCGGCACCTCCAACTCCGCCAGACCAATTAATTACTATGTCATCTATTATTGGAAGAGTCCTACTTTCTAAATTGATCAGAACCTATATGAAACAATGAGTAACAATCAATATCAATAAATTCAATGAAAACTAATTTTGTGAAAATGGAAAAACCCAACAACCATATCAGAAGCCATAATTAATTAATTATTTAGATCGATTGATGTTCATCTTGTGTAACAATGCAAGACTTTAACTAGGTTCTAGTAGTTCGATTGCCCGCTTGGAAAAGATAGGATTGAGGTTACTACAGTTGAGTCTAATCAAGAGCTTGTAGACTTTATGTTATGGTTAAATAGTTAAAATATATAAGATAAATCATATTTGAGACTAAATTATTTGTAGTGTAAGACATGAAACATTAATAGAACGACATCAACACGCATTAATTGCTCAATAAGTAAATTCGATTTTGAGATACCTTATTCCATTGTAACAGATATCAGTGCGAAAAAGGTATGGAATCTCTAGTTTCTCTCTCTTGCCACATGTTCGAGTTTCTAATATTGCGGTTAAACTATGAGATAATTTAATTGCTGTTGGTCCCAAGTGGTCAGATGAGGTCTAGAGGGGGGGGGGTGAATAGACCTCTGAAAATTTTTGAACTTAAAAACTTTTCAGTCTTCTGTCAGCAGACTAAGCTGATGAAGAACAGTAAGACGACTACGCTGATCAAGAACAAGTCTAGAACAGCAGAGTGACCACTCTTCTTATAAATACTTAGCTGTTTTTCAACAGAATAGTTTTCTCAAGAGTTTACTTGCAGCGGATTGTTTGAAAGTGTTTTTCACAAGTAGACTAAGTTCTTAAAGAGATTTTATCCCCAGTTTAAAAAAAAAACTCCTTTTAAAATCCTTTTAAACAATTCAAAGTGTTTGCTTATGCAGCTTGAAATATGCAAGAAAAACTTAAATGCAAATCAACACAAAGAATTTTTATAGTGGTTATATGGATAAAAATCCTTTAGTCCACTCTTCCAGATCACTTAGATTCTGGGTTATACTATAATCACACAGATTACAATATTTCTCCACTTATACCTAGACAACTAATGAAAAGGCTATAAGCTCGCAATAGAAAATCACTAAGAAATTCTACTCTCTGAAGTTTGATCACTCACAAAGATGGATCACAACTTCGCACAACACTTAGCTATTACAAGATCACTCAGATCGCAATTTTCTGTTTTCTTCAACTGGGTTTCTGTCAACAGATGACTTCCACCAGACGAGTGAGCTGTTGAGCTTTTTGAGACTTAGATAAGTTTCTGCTTCGAATGCAAAATCTCTGATGTTGTTGTATTTCTCGCTCGTTGAAATCAGCTCCTTTTATACTTGAATTTGAAAATAAGACCGTTGAAGGAGATCAAATCTTCAAATCCATAGCCTTAGCCCGAAATTAGAACGGTAACCTGCTACAGTACCTTTTCTGATGTACTTTCCTGTAGCTGCATTAAATGCACTCGGCTGATCCGAGAGTTAATTCCAATCATTTGCCATTACTACCCTTCTCTTCCAGCATTTATTACACTTCGGGGCATTTATTACCGTTAGACTAATCTCTTGATCTCTTCTACTCTGCTGATCAAAACGACTCATCTGATAGGCACTCTGCTGATCAAATACTGAACTAATCTGATTTGACTCGGCTGATGACCTACCCTTCTGTTCGTTGTTTCAGCATGAGATCACTAGGCATCTGGGCTTTGAACTTTGAACTCTTCTGATGTCTTCTTTTACTTGTTCAAAATTCTTCTAAGGGAACTAAGCTTCCATACTTAGCTGATTATGATGTTTTGGAAATCATCAAAACCTTCCCTTAATTACTTGTCTTCTTTGCACTCCATCTTCATCTTCATCCAACAATTTCCCCCTTTTTGATGATGACAAAACTTCAGCTAAGTACCTGTACCTAAACTAAAGTTTTGATCCTCAAAAATTTCTGAGATAGAAATAGTCTGTTGGATTAAAACTTGCAATTTTATAGATATTGAGAAGTGTTACATATTACAAGTTTGTTCAGATGAGTTGTGCAAAAAAAAAATTACAAGGAGATACATAAGTAATTTTGAACAAGACTAGTCTACTAGCTTGTCTTCTTCTTTCTTGTCTTCTTTATCTTCCTTGTTCTCTTCTTCTTCAGCAGAATCTTCAGAGAGTTTCTGCTCTAACAGCTCTAACTTCTTCTTTTTGACATCAGGGTCAAGCTGTTCTTCAGCTGAATCCTTAGCAGCAGCTATTTCCTTATCAGACTTAGCCTTTGCCTCAGCTTCAGTTTCTTCAGCAGCTTCACCTTCTTCTTATGTGATCTTCTCATCTGTTGATCTGCTTGTGCCTTCATTTTCTGCATCATTCTTTTCATCATCATCAGCAGATTCTTCTAACACTTCTGTTCTTTCAGCAGATGATGCCTTATCTTCCCTTTCTTCCCTTAGTACCCTATATTCCCCCTTTTTGTCATCATCAGCAGGGTTGATTTGATAATTTGGCAAGATTGGGGTGATCAGAAGTGAATCACATAGAAGCTTGATGTTTTCTTCCATAGCATGCATTTGAGCTTGTTGTCGTAGTTGAATTGCTCCAAATGCATCTAGTTGAGCTTGTTGTCTCAGTTGATTGGCTTCAAAGTCATCCATTCTTTTGAGAACAGCTTCACCTTGGTCACCTAGCTGAATTTGAGTGGCAAGTATCCAATCAGCAGATTCCTTGAAGTCTTTCATCATATTATCTAAGGTTTCATCCTTAGATTGGATGGCCAATTCAACCGTTTCTGTAATATCTCTCCAACCGGCAGCTGTGCTTTGGGTTCTTCTTCTGATAATGTCCATGTTTTGATAGACAGATTTGACATTCTGAGCAGTATCTTCTATCAGATAGATTGGAACAGCAGTAGCTTTCTGATTTGCAGTTAACTTCTCCTCCATTTCCTTCATTGATTTCGATATCATTTGTTGAATAGAATCCAACAGGGATGTTTGCTGTAAGCTCTGAGAAGTAGAAGCAACTTCAGTTTGAGTTGGAGGTAAGGCAAGAACTTCCTTTTCAGTGGACTGTTCCTCTGCTTGAGTTGACTCTTTTGTAGTCTGATCTGCTGACCCAGAGGCAATCTCTTCTTCTCTGGTTTCATCAGCCTGACCAGGAGTGCTTTCCTTCTCCTTGGTCTGATCATCTTGCTCAGCAGTAGCCTTCTTTTCAATAATCTGATCAGCTGGAATGGTTTCATCTCCTTTTGATTCATCAGCTGTGTCAGACTTGTCACCCTTGTCTTTGTTCTGATCAGATGGGTCAGATGTACCCTCTTTGTTCTTTTGTTGATCAGAAGATTCTTCTTTTTCTTTGTCAGCAGGGGACTTGATCTTCTTAACAGTCTCAACTGTTTTCATCAATCCTTCATTATCTACAGCAGACCTGTGAGAAATCCATGTAAAATTGTCAAGAGGAATAAAAGGTGAGTATGGTTCCTCAGGTAGCTCTTCAAATGGTTTGATGTTTGGACCATAGACAATGTGCTTGATGTTAGGAAGAGGGACCATTGAGCTGGGTTGTCCCTTCAGCTTCCTAGACTTCTTTGCCCATAGCTCCATTGCTTGAGCAATAGCCAACTTGATTGATCTTTCCTTGAGGTCTTCTGATTCATCATAATCCTCAGGAACAGACTCAAAGATCTTCTTTGCTTCAGCCTTGACTATGTGGCTTATTCTCAATCTTAACCTGTCCAGAAAGAATTCTGAATCAAATGCTTGAATTAAGGATCCAGTCTCAAGCCACTTCAACACCCAGGCTTCTTCAGCAGTGAAGGCTTTCCACTTGGCCATTTCAGCTGGACTCTTTGTCAGTCTGAATTCTCTCCATATGTTGTATCTGATCTTTTCAGCATGGAATAACGTCAGACGGTTGATTCTTGCACCTTCAGCATCCAACCTTTTAAGGAATTCTTCAAAGATGGCAGGGTCATCCCTGACAATCTCCAAAGACAATCTAATCTCCTCTCTTCTTTTTGGCTTTATCTTTGGTGCAGGCATAGCTGGTATTGGTTTGGTGGGGTCTCTTGGTTCACCAATGACAATTCCACCAGACTGTTTAGGACCATGAGAGTCCTTAGCACTTGCCTCAATAGCAGCAGCTAACTCTGCTTCCTCAATAGCGTCCCTTTGCTCTTGAGTCATCTTGCTGGCCTCTTCTTCCAACCTTTTTAACTCTAGGCTTTTCAGCCTATCTTCTTCTGCCTTTTCTGCAGCTTTTCTTAGCTTTTCAGCAGCATCTTGTCTTTTCTTTTCAGCAGCAGTTAGGTATGTTGGAATTTTACCAGTCCGTTTTCTCCTTGATTCAGGACTTTCAACAGCTTGGATTGGAGTTGCAGCAACAGGAGTAGGATGCAGAAGGAGTGTTTCTCCTTCACCTGTTGTGCCAGTCCGCTGTTCTTCTCTAACTTCAGCAGACATTACAGCAGATGAGTCTGTAGCAGAGACTCCAATTTCAGCAGTAACAACTTCAGCATGCTTAACAGCAGGCTCTTCAATAATGATTGGCCTCTCAGCTGATGCTGTTATTTCTCTTACTGTTGCAACTGGCTCCTCAGAGAAAGTGACCTTTCTCTTGACCTTTCTCTTGACCTTTGATTTGGCAATTCTTTTGGCAGGGGGGTTGGCAGTAGGAGGTCCCCTTACCTCACTTCTGGTTCTCAATCTTTTCAACCTTTGAAGGGGAATTTCTTCCTCAGACTCAGTTCTTTCAGGAGAGGAGTCAGTCTTCATCTGCTCAATCTCCTTGGTGAAATCTTCAATCATCTTTTCTGGAACTGCATCCTCAGTTTGTGCTGTTGGCTCAGCAGGTTGACTTGTCTGACCCTCCTTCTTGCTCTTCTTAGAGGGAGCCTTCTTAGACTTAGTAGAAGCCTTTCTTTTAGGTGCAGCCACTACTTTTCTCACTGGTTCATACAATTTGAACTCCTTGCTACTGTGAGTGGCCTTTCCACCACCCATAGGACATTGCAGGGATGCAAACAGATTACTGAGTAAGATGGCATGAGAAAGCCTCTTATCACTCAGCAGCTCATAGACGTGAGCAGCCCAGTTAACTTTCAGTCCATAGTATATGCACACCATGGTGTAGTACCTTTTCCTTGGTAACCCATCCAGAGAGCTCGTGCTACAATCCAGCACCTTCGCAATGATGTCTGCGAACCTCTGATACTCATCTTTTAATTGAGTTTTCATCAGAGTCCCAGTCATCTCTTCTCCCTCTTTCGCACAAATTTCCCAAAATTCATCCTCCTTTTCTGACCCTAAGCTGGTCACATCTCCTCCCTTATCTGTTAACTTGTAAATTTCACTTAAAATAGCAGCAGAGATAGCAATTTTCTTACCACCAATGACAACCGTCATAACAGTGTCATTTTTGGAGAATTCCCTGGTCTTGTAGAAGTGATCAACATCTTCTAGGTAAACCCTATCTTCATGTGCTTCAAGAACTGGAACTAATGATGCCTCTTTGATCTTTTCCATGATGGAGCGCATCAGATCAGTACCCGAAAAGTGAAATTTGCTGTAGTTTAGGTATCTTCCATCAATAATCTTTTCCATTTCTGAGATTAGTGAGTAGAATTCTGCAAAAGAAATAAACTTTCGAAACAGGAGAGCTTGAGAGTTAGAGAATTTGAGAGTGTTTGAGTGCGTAAGACGACTGTACTGTTTCAGATCGGATTTTATACGTTTTCCATTGTTTAGGTTATCGTGATTAATCTGATACGTTGGATTGATCTGACAGTTTACTAATCGTGTGGTTGGGAGTTGCGGATTTCAATTTCATTATTTTAATGTCAGACTGGCGGGAAACTCAATCGACACTAATCTATTACTTATAAAAGCGCGTTTCTAACGATACAATTTAAGACCATGCTTATATAAGGTATCAGATGAGTAGAGTTTAACTTATCTGACAGACGAGTGATCTGTTATCTGATATTACTGGAGAAAGCCGATAGCCAGTAATCTTCCTCTGCTGTTTGTCAATCCAGCAAGATAAAATAATCTTCAGTCTTCAAGAATTAAGAACAAATCTTCTGATAACATAACTTCAACTAACTGTCATTAACAAATTTCATCTTTAGAGCAGAAGTACCTCTAGTCTTACACGTTCCCCCTGTCTTTAAGAATTCATAAGTTAACTAGTCTGTTGAAAGTTAATCCTTGAATAGAATAGTGGATAACTAAGCTGTTGAACTTCAGTGATCTGATAAGTTCCCCCTCAGCTTATGCATCCAAATTAAGTAGTCCTAGCTCAGCTCTTAGAGTTGAAAACCTTACTTCACTTAGAGGTTTAGTGAAAATATCAGCAATCTGATTGTCAGTATGAACATACTCAATCACTACATTGCCTTTTTCCACATGATCTCTGATGAAGTGATGCTTGATCTCTATATGTTTAGTCCTTGAATGACTTGTAGTGTTCTGAGTAAGAGAGATTGCACTTGTGTTGTCACAGTAGATTGGAATTCCACTGATTTTGATGTTGTAGTCTTCTAGTTGATGTTTCAACCAAAGTATATGTGCACAGCAAGCTCCAGCAGCTATATATTCAGCTTCAGCAGTAGATATGGACACTGAAGTCTGTTTCTTACTCATCCATGAGATCAGACGACTACCTAAGAACTGACAGGCACCTGTTGTGCTCTTTCTGTCAATCTTGCAGCCAGCAAGGTCTGAATCTGAATAACCAATAAGTTCAAATCCAGATTCTCTAGGATACCACAATCCCAATTCTTGAGTGCCTTTAACATATTTCAATATCCTTTTGGCAGCTAAGAGATGAGATTCCTTGGGGTTTGATTGAAATCTTGCACAGACTCCAACTGAGTACATTATATCAGGTCTACTTGCTGTTAGATACAACAATGAACCAATAATGTCTCTATATTTGGTTATGTCCACTGATTTGCCATCTTCATCTTTGTCCAAACGAAGACTTGTAGACATAGGAATGGTAGCAGTTGAGCTAGTTTCCATACCAAACTTCTTGAACAGATCTCTTGTGTTTGCTTGGCTGATGAATATTCCATCAGGCAACTGTCTAACTTGCAGACCAAGAAAATAATTAAGTTCACCCATCATGCTCATTTCAAACTTATTCTGCATCAGCTTGGAGAACTTATCACACATCTGTTGGTTAGTTGAACCAAAAATAATATCGTCCACATATATTTGCACAAGTAATATATGATTTTCCCATTCAATAGTGAACAATGTTTTATCTATCTTACCTTTATGAAATCCTTTAATTAAAAGAAAATCAGATAGGGTGTCATACCATGCTCTTGGAGCCTGTTTCAGTCCATAGAGGGCTTTCTTCAGACGATATACCTTATCCTCTTCTTGATAGACTTCAAATCCAGGAGGTTGTTCAACGTATATTTCTTCTTGAAGTTCTCCATTGAGAAAAGCAGACTTCACATCCATCTGATAGACAGTGAAGTTTTTGTAAGCAGCATAGGCTAGAAACAGTCTGATTGCTTCAAGTCTTGCTACTGGTGCAAATGTTTCATCAAAGTCTATTCCTTCTTCTTGACAATAACCCTTGGCCACTAATCTTGCTTTGTTTCTGGTAACAATACCATCTTCATTCATCTTATTTCTGAAAACCCATTTAGTGCCAATTACTCTTTGATGACTTGGTCTAGGAACTAAGTACCAGACTTCATTCCTTTCAAATTGATTCAACTCTTCTTGCATAGCTTCTATCCAGAAGGAATCATTGAGAGCTTCTTCAATTTGCTTAGGCTCTATTTGAGATAGAAAAGTGACAAACATGGCATCATGTGCCGCAGCTCTTCTTGTTTTCACTCTATCTAATGGATCACCAATCACTAACTCAGGTGGGTGATTTCTGAGCCATCTGAGATCAGGTTGCAGGTCTGAATGTTGTCCTCTGTTGTGATCTTGCAACACTACTGTTGGAGTTCCAGTAGTAGTCTGTTGAACATTTGCCGTCTGTTGAACAGTCTCTGGTCTGTCAGCTGTTTGCAGCTCGTCTGTTAGACAATCAGTGATCTGATTTTGAACAGCACTTGAGTTGGCAGCTGAGTTAAGATCAGGTAGTATGATGGGAACATACTCTTCATTTCTTCCAATGTCTAACTTCTGTAAATCAGTAGACAGATCTTGATTAACACTTTGATTCTTTTCAGAAGATTGACTTGGCTCATCAAATACTACATGGATGGATTCTTCTATTAGTAATGTTCTTTTATTAAAAACTCTGTAAGCCTTACTAACAGTTGAGTATCCTACAAAGACAGCTTCATCAGCATTTTCTGCAAATGCAGTAAGGTGATTTTTCCCATTATTTAATACAAAACATTTACAACCAAAAATCTTAAAGTAATGAATGTTTGGTTTTCTGTTGTTCCAAACTTCATATGGAGTCTTGTTCTGATTTTTGTTGATCATACATCTGTTTTGGGTAAAGCATGCTGTATTTGTTGCTTCTGCCCAAAATCTTCGTGGCAGCTTGGCTTCAGCTATCATGGTTCTGACAGCTTCCTTTAGTGTTCTGTTTCTCCTTTCAGCAACACCATTCTGTTGAGGGGTTCTAGCAGCTGAATACTCATGATGTATTCCTTTGATGTTACAATACTCTTCAACAGTAGAGTTTGTAAACTCTGTCCCTCTATATGATCTGATCTTCAATATTTTGATACTCTTCTCATTCTGGATCAGTTCCATCAGATTGGTAAGATGTTCCTTGGTTTCACTTTTCTTCTTCATGAAAATCACCCAAGTATATCTTGAATAATCATCCACAACAGCTAGGCAGTATTTCTTTCCACCATTGCTGACTGGATCAATGGGTCCACATAAGTCCATGTGTAGCAGCTCCAATATCCTTTCAGAAGATTGGTGCTTCTTGCTTTTAAACGATGACTTGATTTGTTTACCCTTCTGACAGGCGTCACAGAGCTTGTCTTTGCTCATGAATGTTTTAGGAATCCCTTCTACCAAATCATTCTTGATTAATCTGTTGATGGTCTTGAAGTTTAAATGATTCATCCTTTTGTGCCATAGCCAACTAACTTCACTTGGTGTAGAAGCCACCAAACAAACACTTGAATTCTTGTCAGCAGAATTCCAGTCGACTATGTAGATATTCCCTTGTCTCTTTCCAGATAAGATTACCTTCTTTGTACCAATCTGTTCAACGTAGCACTTATCTGTTGAGAAGATGACTGAATATCCTTTGTCACAGAATTGACTTATGCTCAGCAGATTATATTTGAGGCCTTTGACATATGAGACGTCAGATATCTCTATGTTTCCTCTGATCAGTCTTCCTTTAGCTTTAATCTTGCCTTCTTTGCTGTCCCCAAATGTAACATTTGGACCATCCACAGCAACTGCATCAGTCAGCTCATGTATGTTTCCACACATCAGTCACCATCCACAGCAACTGCATCAGGAGCATGAACAGTCTCATTTTTATCATAATTAGCAGATAAGTCATGTTGATGATCAGTATGATAAGGAAAATGTTCATAAGCAGGGTAAGGTGCATGATAAGCAGGGTATGCATGCATTGGATGAGCAGGGTAAAGTGCATAGTAACTAGGAAATTGAGGTGCATGATACATAGGAGGATATGCAGCAGGTTGCACATAATATGACTCATTTCCATACCAAGCATTTTGATTTTTCTTGTTCTTATGCTTCTTTGGCTTACTAGTAGCTTGCTCAATTGGTTTTGACTTAGTTTTACCAACAGATTGATTCAGTTTAGCTTTATCAGCAGACTTCTTAGGACTCTGCTGTTTGGTCTTACTAGTCTGATTTCCTATACTAGGCTCTTTGCTCTTTTTAGCCTTAGGAGATTTCTTCTCCTTTAATTCTTTCTCAGTTGAGGCAGGTCTAGCAGTTTGAACATACAGAATGACCTTACTATTGTCAGCAGATATAAATTTCTCAGTATGATTCAATTCGTGCTTATCCTGTTCTAAAGGTATCTTCTGTTTACTAGACGTATGAATGGATGCAACAGATGATTTTTCATGAGACTCAATAACTTTTTCAAGTTCCATGATTTTTCCTTTATAAACCTCACATTCAGCTTTCAGAGATTCATGTTCTTGCTCAAGCTGTTTATATTCAGCTGATTCTCTTGGCTTTTCAGCTGTGAGTTTCAGTGAATTGTTTTGCTCTTTTAGCAATATCATCTCTTCCTTAAGCTTTTTGTATGCATCAGCAATACCAGTATTGTTCAGCATCATTTGTTCAAATGAATTAAATAATTCATTGTCAAGAGGAGTTACCTCATCCTCGGAGTCATCAGATTCCTTTGCCATCAGGCACAGGAGAGCAGGTTTTTCTTCATCAGACGATTCTTCATCAGACGTGTCTGATTCTGAATCAGATGAGTAGACAGCAATCAGCTTTTCTGCTTCAGCCATCATTGCCTTGCCTCTCTGATGCTTTCTTTCTTTTCTCATTTTCTTCTCCTCTTCAGTGTATTTTTCTGCTTTTGGATATGGGCAGTCTTTGATGAAGTGTCCCAATTTCCTGCAGTTGTAACACATTAGTTTTGATTTATAATCATCTTTATCTTGAGAAGAAAAGTTAGGTTTAGAAGTAGAAGCATTGTTGTATTTGTTCTTCATCTTTCTCTTGTAGAACTTCTTGAAATTATTTATCAACAGTGCAACATCTCCAGCAGTGTACTCCTTCTTGTTGAGTAGAGTGGTTTCATCAGATGAGTCCACTTCTTTGCTTTACTGTGCTGGTCTTCTGGTGTTTTCAGCACCAACCAGGGCAGCTGTGGGTCCTGAAGTTGAGGTTTCTTCAATTCCCATTCTAGGCAGTTTATACTCGAATGCCTTGAGTACATAGAACAGCTCAGTAAGAGAGATTTTTCCCAAATCCCTTGATTCTTCCATTGCTGTTACTTTCATGTTGAACTTTGGGGGTAGGGCCTTTAGTACTCTGACAGTGATCTCTTTGTCAGTGAAGGTCTTTCCCAACTTTAAAACTTCATTCAGAGTTCTGGTGAATCTGGTATCCATCTGATCAATGGTTTCTCCAGACTTCATCTTGAAGTTATCAAGTTTCTCCAAAGCAACAGTGAGCTGATGCTCCTTTATTGCATCATTGCCTTCGCTCATGTCTCTGACTTTGTCCCACATCTCCTTTGCAGTTTTGCAATGTTTGACCTTGTCAAACCGATCATTATCCAGGGCTTTAGTCATGATGAATCTTCCGACTTTATCCAGATTGAATAGCTTGATTTCTTCGGGAGTCATCTCATGAAGGTCTTTTTCCACAACCGTGTCAACCTCATTTATCTTTATGGTCTTTGTGAATCTGAATGGACCTTTAATGATACATGTGTACATGTTGTCATTATAAGCAGCTAGAAAGATTTCCATTCTAATCTTCCAATCCTCAAAAGACATACCAGCAATGTGGGGAACATGGCTGATACAATCCATTTTTCAAAAAGTTTTGATTTTTCAAAAAGATGCTCTTTTGAAAAGTTTTGAAAACCTTTGAAAAACACTTGGATCAAGCTCGTTGAGCAGGCAGCTGATTCTAATGAGCCACCTGCTCTGATACCACTTGTTGGTCCCAAGTGGTCAGATGAGGTCTAGAGGGGGGGGTGAATAGACCTCTGAAAATTTTTGAACTTAAAAACTTTTCAGTCTTCTGTCAGCAGACTAAGCTGATGAAGAACAGTAAGACGACTACGCTGATCAAGAACAAGTCTAGAACAGCAGAGTGACCACTCTTCTTATAAATACTTAGCTGTTTTTCAACAGAATAGTTTTCTCAAGAGTTTACTTGCAGCGGATTGTTTGAAAGTGTTTTTCACAAGTAGACTAAGTTCTTAAAGAGATTTTATCCCCAGTTTAAAAAAAAAACTCCTTTTAAAATCCTTTAAACAATTCAAAGTGTTTGCTTATGCAGTTTGAAATATGCAAGAAAAACTTAAATGCAAATCAACACAAAGAATTTTTATAGTTGTTATATGGATAAAAATCCTTTAGTCCACTCTTCCAGATCACTTAGATTCTGGGTTATACTATAATCACACAGATTACAATATTTCTCCACTTATACCTAGACAACTAATGAAAAGGCTATAAGCTCGCAATAGAAAATCACTAAGAAATTCTACTCTCTGAAGTTTGATCACTCACAAAGATGGATCACAACTTCGCACAACACTTAGCTATTACAAGATCACTCAGATCGCAATTTTCTGTTTTCTTCAACTGGGTTTCTGTCAATAGATGACTTCCACCAGACGAGTGAGCTGTTGAGCTTTTTGAGACTTAGATAAGTTTCTGCTTCAAATCTATAGCCTTAGCCCGAAATTAGAACGGTAACCTGCTACAGTACCTTTTCTGCTGTACTTTCCTGTAGCTGCATTAAATGCACTTTGCTGATCCGAGAGTTAATTCCAATCATTTGCCATTACTACCCTTCTCTTCCAGCATTTATTACACTTCGGGGCATTTATTACCGTTAGACTAATCTCTTGATCTCTTCTACTCTGCTGATCAAAACGACTCATCTGATAGGCACTCTGCTGATCAAATACTGAACTAATCTGATTTGACTCGGCTGATGACCTACCCTTCTGTTCGCTGTTTCAGCATGAGATCACTAGTCTTCTGAGCTTTGAACTTTGAACTCTTCTGATGTCTTCTTTTACTTGTTCAAAATTCTTCTAAGGGAACTAAGCTTCCATACTTAGCTGATTATGATGTTTTGGAAATCATCAAAACCTTCCCTTAATTACTTGTCTTCTTTGCACTTCATCTTCATCTTCATCCAACAATTGCTCTCAAAGGTGTGTAGGGAGAGGACCAGTTTACTCAATATATAGACGTAAAATCCTAATCCTCACTACTTAGGGATACTTTATCTATAGGCCTACTCTAATGGATTAGTTATAATGGGCCATAAATTTACAACTTTCACATAAAGTAATGATTTGAAATCATAAAACAGCCTAGACACCTACTTTACACGGTATAATATCAAACTTTCATAAAAAATAATTCAAACACATTCTATTACTCCAAAAAGGAAAAAAAAAATAAAGAAACATAATTTGACAAATACACACCTAAATTCAAAATAAAAAATTCGAACATACATTAAGATCATATCTATTTTTTCAAACTCCACTAGGACTTGCTTCAATATATCCAAATCATTTCATATCCCGCACAAGTATCTACAAAAACCATGGAAACATCCAACTAAAATCTAAAAAAAGAATTAAAAAGATGTATTCAAGCTAGTTTCATCCTGAAACTTGAAAATGGCTACATAAGGTATTTTAATTATTATATTGCACCCCTAAAGAACAATTCTTTTATCACAAATATGAAGTACGTACCTACTCTAGTGGATCTAGTGGACTAATACTTCCACAACGGGTTAATGGCAATAATTTTCAGTTTACCTCACTATAGTGGATCTAGTGGAATGATATAAATAATATTCAATTTACCTCACTATAATTTGTAAAATAGAACTTTACCCCTTGTAATCTTATAAAAGTTTCATACAATCTTTCTGACATTTTTATATGTGGCCCTTTACCCCATTGCATTACGATAATGTGACAGTTTATCGTGCGTGTTATGATAAATATGACAATTTACCCATGTGTCATGATAAATATGGCAGTTTACCCTCGTATGTTATAATAACACATTTCATGTCACTCTCATTTTTGTAAAATAAGGTACACTCTCCGGCTGAAAGAGATAAAATTGCTTCTTTAATTTTTATTTACAAGGTGAGTAAAGTGCTATTTTTCAAATTACAGGAGGACAAATTGAATATTATGTATTTTAAGGGGAGTAAATTTACATTAGCTCCTCCAACAACATTCAGAACAATTTGCATATAACAAAAGTTGAATATTACAACAAAAAGAGAGAAGGGATGGTCTATGCTGACTCTCGACAGGTGAGAGTAACGAACGACTCTTATAAAAAATAGACACCTGTCCATGTCCGACCCCCTGTACGCACCCAGATCAATGTTCTTATGACCAAAGTGCCCTCTAGTTAAAATGTTGAAATAAAATCCTAGAAAGCTTAATTAATTAGGATATCACCAAAATGCCCTTTACTGAGAATGTTAATACAATACAATACAATATAAACTTTCAGTTTCTCCCTTCTCGTTCTCCCAGCTTAAGAAGAAATTTGTTTTTCCCTCCATTTTGATTTCATTTTCTTGTTGTCTTCTCTTCTCTTCATTGCGATTTATTCATTGTTCTCCATGTTCAGAGAGCATTGTTTGGCTTGAGTCATTTCTGTTCCTGATTTTTTTGTAGAATATAAAATCATTTGGAATACTGAAGATGTCAAATTTGGACATTTGAATTCAACTGTATTAAATATATTTGAAACATGGCTGCATGTATTATGATTTCAGTTATTGTTGACTCACAGCTTAGCTAGAATTTTTGGATAATTTGTAAAACAGCTGAGTACTAAACAGAGTATTTCGTTAATTAGAATTATTTTTTGAATTATTTTTTAAAAATATAACAGATGAGTAAGTTTACATTAAGAAAACAGAATATTGTGTAGAAACATGAATTTTGTTTTACGAAATTCCCTAAATTGTAGGCATACATAGTTTAATGGATATGAAATTTGTTACAGACTATTGTTTCCTTCATTTAGTTTGTAATTTATAAATTTTCGCCGTTTGTTTAATGAATTTTCGATCAAGAGCCTATTTTTTTATTTTTATTTTGCAATGTATTAGGTGAATGGTGCAAATATGTTCAGGACATCAATAATACGAATGCGCGTTCCGAAAACGAATTACCTAGCTCATCAGATTTTGTTAATCCATGTAAGAAAGAGGAGTTGATTAGTCAGCTAGTTTTTGACAGTGTTGAGGATGCTGAGAAATTCTACATTGCTTATGCCAAAGCAGAAGGCTTTTATCTTAGGAGAAGAAGTGTTCAAAAGAAAGGTCCAACAATAAAAAATAGGGTGTGGGTTTGTACCCGAGAAGGATTCCGTGAAAAAAATGAAGAAGCGCGTAATATGCTACGAGAATCTAAACGATTGACTGGGTCTGGTTGCAAAGCTACTTTTCGAGTTACACGAGACTGGAATTCGAGCAAATACATGGTTTCTCGGTTTCTGAATAATCACAATCATGAGTTACATGTATACCCCAAGAGGTATGATATTACTCCTTTTTTTAGTTTATGTACATATTTTCTTTGATAAATGTTATGTAATTCAAATATTGTTTATTGACATGTCCTTTACACAACTACTTGTCGCCCCCCAGACAAGGCCTTGCTTAGTTCGATGACGAGGACTGGAATTAAGCCATCCCTTATTATGCACTACTTGGATCAAATAGCTGGAGGTGCTGGAAAACTCAGCTTTAAAAAGAAAACTGCATACAATTGGTTGAAGAAGCTAAGAGCGGAAAGGATCCGGGAAGGTGATATTCACACAGTGATTAATAAATTGAAAGAGTCAAACCAGAAGGATGATAGATTTTTTTACAAGTACTGTGTGGACGAAGAAGACACACTTACTAGACTTTTTTGGTGTGATGGTTCATCCAGAGCTGAATACGAGGCTTTTGGAGATGTTTTGGTATTTGATAGCACTTACAAGACGAATAGGTATTTGTATCCTCTCGTCATTTTTTCAGGGGTTAATAACCATGGATCCACTTGTATATTTGCTGCCTGTTTCTTACAAGATGAAACTATTGAAAGTTATCAATGGGTTTTGCAAACATTTTTAGAGGCAATGGGGATAAAATTCCTGAATCTGTACTAACAGATCAAGATGCAGCTATGCGTTCTGCTATTGTATCTGAATTTGTTGGAAGTCGACATAGGATATGCAGTTGGCATTTATGTCGTAAAGTCCGTAAAAATACTAAGAATTCTTCATTTTGCAATGAATTTTGCTCATTGGTGGATAGGAAGTGCTCAATAGAGGAGTTTGAGCTTAGTTGAGCTAATATTGTGGAGAATCACAGTTTATCCAATAACAAATGGGTTCTTGACACCTACGAAATTAGAGAAAGGTGGGCAGATGCATACTTTCGTGAACAGTTTATGTGCATGATGACCACCACGCAGAGAGCCGAATCCGTAAATGCTTTAATCAAGTTGAGTGTTGAGCACAAGATGACCATTACTGATTTTCTAGATCACTACGAACGAACATTACAAAGGCTTAGGAGTGATTTCATAGAAATGCAAAAGAAGTCCGAGAAGGATGATCGTGAAGTTAGAGAAAGTCCATTGAAGTGCTTGGAGGAGCATGCTATTAGCATATATACTTTGAAGATCTTCTACATGATCCATAAGGAGATTCGGGACGAACAAGGTGTCGTGGGAGAAAATAGGATCGGTGAAGCTGGTGGAAATCAGACATTCTTTTACCGTGAGAACAAGGAAACTGGAATTTCAATCAACAAAGTCATAGTTGGTGAGGGAATTTCAAAGTTCCAATGTGATTGCTTTAAGTTAGAGTCGGAGGGCATCCCATGCCGACACATTATATCAACATTGAAGTACTATGATTGAAGAAGTTCCCAGAGTCCATGCTAAAACGTAGATGGTTAAAAGATCCTGGTACTTTACTGAGAAAAAAGTTCCCTGATCCTATCCCCATTGCCAATAGCGAACAACAAAGATTTGGTAAATTGAATGCAGAATGTCTTGTATTGAGCTTTGTTTCCTCACTAACTGAACCTGGATATTCAAATTCCCTCAAGCATGTTAGGGATGTAGTCGATACCGCAAAGAACGAATTAATGATGCATTCTCGGTGTGGCAGTGTTCCTTCAGAAAACAATGTTAACGACAACAATGATTCTTGCGATAATGTCATACAAGACAAGAGGAGCAACAAAATCTAAGAAACAAAAATGTGGGATTTGTGGGTATGTATGTTATTAATTTACACGTGATTACATTAAATTTCGTTATTAATTTATTTCTTCCATGTTTTATTGACCTATATTTCATATATACGAAGTGTTCCTGGGCATAAATCAACAACTTGTCAGCTAAAGAAGCGGCCAACTTGTGAAGGAGAAAAGAAGTATAAGGGGCATAATGCGAAGAATAGTTCTGTCTCCAAGGAGCAGATCAATCCTGAAATTCCTTACCACCAAGTCAACAATCCACAGTTCCCAGTGATCTTTAATATGCAATAAACCAGGTTGGAAGGTGTGTTGAACATGCAACCAAACAACAGTGTTTTACCACTGTTCTCCCATACGGATCATCCAATGATGCCAGTAGCATTCACAACTGTTGGTATAAATTAGAGAAGGTTTTGAAGATGACAAAAAAACCATAATGGTTTTGAAGATCAAAAGGATAAGTCATCAACTACGAACAGCTTAGTGAAACCTATCTCAAGGTCTGGAAGCTATGTGACCGAATCAGCCGAGTGGGAGATCAGATCATTAAATATCAGATTGGTGATCATCAGACGAGTCAAGATAGATGTGTTCATTCTTGAATCAGCCGAGTAGCCATCAGCTTAGTACTCCCATCAGCCAAGTGAAGACGGTCAGCAAACTGTCCAACGGTAACCTGCTGAGTGCATTAAATGCGACTGACAGAAAGTACAGCAGACTGTACTGTAGCAGTTGCAGGGAGCCGTTCCAGAAAATGGGGACCAGAACTCGAGGACTGCAGATTTCTGTCTCATCTTCAACGGGCAGAAATTCAAATTCGAGAGTATAAATAGAAGACTAACTGAAGATCGAAAAGGAGACTTGCACAATTCAAGATCACATCTTAAGAGCGAGATCCATCAGTTGAGTCGTCTGATCACAAGCCCAGTCATCTGTTGACGAAGCTTTTCGTTGAAGAACAGAGAACTTGCGTTGTCTGTCTGAGTGACTTTCAACTGAGAAATGAAAGGAGTGTATATCCATCTGTGTGAAGTGATATAGCTTCTTAGTGTAGGCTTTCTTTGTGAGCTCCTATACTGAAAATAGCGTGAGGAGTGTAGATCCATCTATGTGAGTGATCTAGCTTCGGAGAGTAGGATTTCTATTTGATTTCTTACTGCGCACTTGTGGCCTGTTCATTTTTTGTTCGGCACAAGCAGAGTATATTGTAAACTGTGTGTTTATAGTATAACCCAAGATCTGTGTGACTTGGAAGAGTGGACTAAAGGACTTTGATCCATATAACCACTATAAAAATATCGGTGTTTTACATCTGCATTCTTTTCTTACATATCTCAAAAAGATCTTTCAACCGTTAAAAATGTTTTGAAAATAATTTTGTAAAACTGGGGTAAAACTTTGAAAGATAAACTTGTTTGAAAAACATACTTGATATATCCGCTGCATACAAGTTTTGAAACTCTGAGTATATCTTAATCAGCCTAGTGAAATCAGATGAGTGGTCAACTCTGTTGTTCAAAGCTTTGTGCGCGATCAGCTTAGTAAACTTACGAATCAGATCAGCTTAGTCTGCTGACAGAAAAAGTTAGAGAAAAAGTTTTAAAATTTATGAGATCTATTCACCCCCCCCCCCCCTCTAGATCTCATTGACCATTTTTGGGACCAACAAGTGGTATCAGAGCAAATTGGTTCATCTGATCCTTTGCCTGATCAAACGAACTTGATCCAAGGTGTGTTTTTAAAATTTTTCAAAAAGAGATCATATTTTGAAAATCAGAAACTTTTGAAAAATGGATGTCATAAGCGATGTTCCTCACATCGGCCTTATGGACTTTGAAAGCTGGAAAATCAGAATGGAAATCCTTCTTGCCGCTTACGACGACAACATGCTTACTTGTTTTACAAAAGGACCTTTCAGATTTCAGAAGACTGTGAAGGTTGCTAGCCAACCAGATCAGATAGTTGACAAAGAGCTGGATGAGCTGACTCCCAAAGAAGTCAAGTTAGTAAATCTTGACAAAAAGGCTAAGCTCATCATGTTCAAAGCTGTAGACGAAGAAAGATTCCAGAAGATCAAGCATTTCAAAACTGCTAAAGAGATGTGGGATAAAGTCTGCGAGCTAAGCGAAGGAAACGACGCTACCAAAGAACACAAGCTCAGTGTGGCTCTTGAGGAGTTTGAAAATTTCAAGATGAAGTCTGGTGAAACGATTGATCAGATGGATACCAGATTTACCAAAGCTCTGAATGAAGTTCTAAGGTTTGGTAAAGAATTTTCGAACAAGGAGATCACCGCAAATGTTCTCAAGGCCTTGCCACCTAAATTCAACATGAAGGTGACAGCCATGGAAGAATCAAGGGATTTAGGGAAGATTTCTCTTTCCGAACTATTCTCATCCCTCAAAGCTTTTGAGTATCAAATGCCAAGAATGGGATTAGAAGTGTCAACCAGTTCAGACCCTACTGCTGCTCTAATGGCGTCAGACAAGTCAAGAAAATCAGCAGACAAGTCTAAAAAGAAGACTCTGCTGAGTTCAGAAAAAGTCTACACTGCTGACGACGTTACCCTGCTGCTGAATGATTTTGAGAAGTTCTACAAGAAGAAAATGAAATTAAAATATAAAAATGCTACTTCATCTTCTTCTGATCATTTTCAAGAAAACAGGGATTCCTCCAAAGAAAAACCTAGAGACTACAATGAAGAGGAGTATGGACTCTTGATCAAAGATCATTCTCACTCATCATCTGAAAAGTTTGCTGAAAAGGAAAAGCGTGCCAAAAAGGAGTGTAAGCTTAGAAAGAGCAAATCAAGGTTAGCTAATGCAGCAAAGCTAATAAACTCCGGCATATCTTATTCAGACAACCAGTCGTCTGATAAAGAGTTTGAAGAAGTGCCTGAAACTCTATGCTTATCTGTCATAGAATCTGATAATTCTGAAACTGAGGTAACTTCTACTATTAATTAAATGCACTATTTGAATGGTTGAATAAACGCTATATTACAAATTCAAATATTGTGTGTGCATTTGCCAAGCTTAAGGAAGAGATGACTCTGCTAAAAAGAGCAAAACAGATCACTGAAACTTCAGGTTGAAAAACCTCAAGAATCAGCTGACTATCAAAAAGCTTGAGCATGAGAATGAAACTCTAAAAGCTGAGTATGCAGTTTGTTTTGAAGATATAAATGAACTTTAAAAGAAAAACTTGCATCATTCTCTAAAAAGAAATAAGAGGCTTAAAAGAAGAAGTCTGCTGATGCTCAAAAGGTTAGAAAACCTAGTAAGCTACCTAAGACGAATCAGACTACTAACACCCATCAGCCGAATAGGCTGCTGATAGGATTAAAATTTAAATATGAAGTCTGCTAAATCTAAGGTGAGTTATTAAATAACTCAGGTAAGAAATTGAGGCAAAAATGAATTATCTGGCAAGAATTTGAATCACATTATGATAATTGTTATTATGACATGTATTATGCTTATTCATATTATCATGTTGATCATATTCACTGTGCTGATTGCCATCCTCATTTCAACATGCATGTTTATCACATATTTCATGCACCTTACCTTGCTTATGAGCATTGTTTTAATCATGACCAGTAGAGTGATATCATAATGACAAGTGCTATCATCATGATAAAACATAAGTCACTAGATCATCACATGTTAAAGGTCTTACTAACCCTGTTGGACCCAATAAATAAGGGGTACCAAAAATAGTCATCTGTTTTACAGGTGAATTGCATGTGAGATGACAAAGATGAGTTGACTGCCCTTGCAAATTTCAACAAATTCAACAAGTGATCTTACCATCAAGTGTGCACCAGGAAATGGTACTATCAAACTGCTTATATCAGATTGCTCCAAACCATCAAGTGATATCAGTCAAGTGAGTGATATCAGACAAGTGGTGTCAGACAATTGGTATAAATCAACAAGTGGTAGACGCTACATTTGGAGATTTCAAGGAAGCAAGATTGTTGGAAAGCTGAAGCCTATCAAAGGATTACAAGTGGTATAAAGACCATCAGAAACCAACAAGTCAACCATGTGACAAAGAAAAATGGTTTGTTGATTTTGGATTCATAAGTTGAGGGGGAACTTATCAGAAGACTTACCCACAACAGCTTACTGGAATTCAACGGCTGAGTGTCTTTGAAGAGAAACTCTCATTAGACTACTCGACCACGGATTCTTGAACTTAGGGGGAACGTGTACGATTAGCGGTACTCCTAAATTAAGATGATGTTTTCAATAAGTCAAAATGAAGCTATCAGAAGACTGCTTCTTATCAGCCGACTGGAACTCAACAGCCAAGTATTATTCAAGAATGTACTACATCAGGTGGTATCAGCAAGTGTTATCACATCAACAATTGATATCAGCTGACTAATCAGCTGACTAATCTGATTTACATTTATACAAGTAGTATCAGACTACAAGTAGCATCAGACTACAAGTGGAATCAGACCACAAATACCAAGTGGTATCAATTCTTGAAGTTAAGGGAATTTTCTAAGCTGGAGCGATAAACAGCAACGAAGACTACCTAAATCAGCCTAGTACTCACCTAATTGCCTTCAGCATACTAAGTTTGCAATCCTATAAAGAGAGAAAGGGAAAGAAGAGATGCAACTCAAGTATTATTGTTGATGACAAAAAGGGGGAAGATAAAGGATGCAACTAAGAACCTTTTAAACAGAAGATCAGAAAAGGGAAAAGAACCAACTATTGGTAATTTTTGAATGTTGTATCAGATCAATAAATTTCCATCTCAAGGTATGAAGACCAAATCTGAAGACTTAGAAGACGTTCTTAGTAGAAGGTTTTGTCATCATCAAAAAGGGGGAAATTGTTGGTATAAATTAGAGAAGGTTTTGAAGATGACAAAAAGGCCATAATGGTTTTGAAGATCAAAAGGATAAGTAGAACAGAGAACTTGCGTTGTCTGTCTGAGTGACTTTCAACTGAGAAAAGAAAGGAGTGTATATCCATCTGTGTGAAGTGATATAGCTGCTTAGTGTAGGCTTTCTTTGTGAGCTCCTATACTGAAAATAGCGTGAGGAGTGTAGATCCATCTATGTGAGTGATCTAGTTT
The DNA here is from genome assembly GCA_003313485.2 of Penstemon barbatus. Taxonomy (NCBI): domain Eukaryota; kingdom Viridiplantae; phylum Streptophyta; class Magnoliopsida; order Lamiales; family Plantaginaceae; genus Penstemon; species Penstemon barbatus. The sequence continues at coordinate 46,005,688 of CM064879.1, read as the reverse complement.
CGGAGAGTAGGATTTCTATGTGATTTCTTACTGCGCACTTGTGGCCTGTTCATTTGTTGTTCGGCACAAGCAGAGTATATTGTAAACTGTGTGTTTATAGTATAACCCAAGATCTGTGTGACTTTGAAGAGTGGACTAAAGGACTTTGATCCATATAACCACTATAAAAATATCGGTGTTTTACATCTGCATTCTTTTCTTACATATCTCAAAAAGATCTTTCAACCGTTAAAAATGTTTTGAAAATAATTTTGTAAAACTGGGGTAAAACTTTGAAAGATAAACTTGTTTGAAAAACATACTTGATATATCCGCTGCATACAAGTTTTGAAACTCTGAGTATATCTTAATCAGCCTAGTGAAATCAGATGAGTGGTCAACTCTGCTGTTCAAAGCTTTGTGCGCGATCAGCTTAGTAAACTTACGAATTAGATCAGCTTAGTCTGCTGACAGAAAAAGTTAGAGAAAAAGTTTTAAAGTTTATGAGATCTATTCACCCCCCCCCCCTAGATCTCATTGACCACTTTTGGGACCAACAACAACATTATTATGGCAACAACAAACTGTAAGCATAGCCAAAAACAATGATTAATATGTGTGTTTTTTAAATAAGCGGGCTCATGGTATAATACTATGTATATAGGGTGCAGCATCAGGAAGTGTGGCACACTCGTTTCCAGACTTTCCAATTCCTCCTCCAAGTTAGAGAAGTTCTAAGTGAATTGAAATTGGATTTTGGTATATATGTAGTGTAAATGTATGTCGGGTACTAACAGCCTAGACAGAGAAGTTCTAATAAGTGATTTTTTATTAATATGTTGAGTACTGACATTGTAAATATGCATTGTTCTAATAAGTGATTGAAATTGGACTTTTCTAAATATGCAATGTACTATATTTGAATGTATTTAAATGATGTATGAGTACTAACAGCAAAGTCATCGGCTGAGCACTTCACTATGCTATTAGATTTATGCCTATTATCTTAAGACTCCCTCGAAGTTCATTTCTTGTGCAGTTTTTATAAATTCTCTTATAAGAATTTCAAAGTTCGGAAACCTAATGCTAACATGTATTTGAATTTGAACACAACTGAGTACTACAGTAAGCTGTATGTTGAACTAACAGCCAAGTCTTGGCTGAGTACTTCACTAAGCTGTATGTTGAGTATTAACAGCCAAGTCATTGGCTGAGTACTTCACTAAGCTGTATGTTGAGTGCAAACAGCCAAGTCATTGGCATAGTACTTCACTAAGCTGTTAATTAATTTTCTTCCAATCATAATCCCCTGGATAAAAACTATCAACTAAGAATGTATCTCCACACAGAATTTATAATGCAGAAATATTGATGGATAGATAGATAGTTGTTCTCTGGATAGTGTATCAACAGATTTGTCAAAATATAAATAAGCAGACATAAATCAAAATATCTAAATCTTCAGTTGGATTGGTTGAACTCCCATAACACCTTGTTCGTTAACAGGCTTTCTTCACATTATGGGTACTAGTTGCTCCAAATTGCAATAAGATCAACACTATTTCCTCCTCTGCTATTTCATCTTGATGTCATTTTCTGATTTCTTCTTTTCTTTTCCTTTCAAATTCTTCCTTCTTCTTCTTTTCTTCCCGCAGTTTGTCAGCATCAGTGTAATGTAGTATTAGTTTGCTGAGCTCAGTGAGTTGGATGGACATGGTTTGGATCAGATCAAGTACTTTTCAATTCTCAGGAGTGATCAGACGAGTCATCTCTCTTACATTTCTTTCGACTTTCTCCATTGATCGATAAACAAACTTATTTTGTCTGTTAATTAACTCTTCCGCTTCTTCTTGCTTCTCAAGCAGTCTTTCAACAATCTTGCCGATTTTCTTCGTTTCTTTTTTCATTTCAGTCATCCTCTTCTCCATTTTCTTGATATCTCTCCTTTGAGTATAATGAAAATGACCTTGCACCTCACGATTCCATTCTAGATGTTGTCCAAGTCCAATCTTTTCAGATTCATCAGTGAGTTCCTTTTGTTGGAATCTCTATGGGTAACATTCTTTGATAACTAGTCCGATGGTCCAGTTCAATGTGGTTGTTTCATCGAGATCCTCCTTCGTTTAAGATCTTCAGAGGGATCATCATCATATGGGTCTGATGCAGTGTAGGGAAAACCAGAGGAATCATTATTCTTCCATTGAATTTGAGGACCTTTGACTTCGAACATTCTCTCTAGGTTATCCATCCTTTGACTGAAGTTCCTTTCTATTTGAACTTCAGAATCTTGGTACTTGTCAGGATATGTGAATAGATTCTGTATTTCCTCATTTCTTATTTCAGCGGGTGATTTCTCTTGTTGATCCTTATCATTCTGACTTGATGAATCCTCGGGAAACATTTTCTCCTTTCCCTTGGTGACAGTCTTCAGCTTCTTGGATCTGTTAGCAGTTGTCACTGTTTCAGGGGTGTTTTCCACTTCTAGAGTGGCATTGTAGTTTTTCATTTCCCTTATTGTATCTAACTTCTTCCCTTTTCCCAGTTTTGCTCCAGCGTGGGATAACAACATACTTACAACTATTCCTTCGTACAAGTTCTTCTCTTTAATGTTGTGGCATAAATGATTCCACAATATTCTTGACCAATTGATTTTCTGACTGTACCAGATTGCAGCCATGAGGTGCAACATTTCCTCAGGCAACTTTATTATTGATACTTTTTTTGCGTTCTAAAATGTTAGAGCAAATGTCAGCAAACCTTTGAAATTCAGGCCTCAGTTGGCTCTTCAAGGTCAGGGATCTCTGCTATTGACCTTCCTTAGCTGCTAGGGCACAGAAATTTTCCTTTCTTTCTTGAGCGAATGTGGCTAAGTCAGTCATTCCTTTTGTTGGCAGGCTGAAGGTTTCGCTCATTTTCCTTTTTGTTACAACAATAATCTCTCCCACCAACTTCTGACACAATGATTCTTTCAACAACAGAGTCATCCTGAAAATATTCCACCGAGCCATTTAGGTAGAATTCAACTACCAAAGATTTGATAACTCCAAAAAAGTCATAAATTAAGGTAAATGAACGTAATATCTAATAGATTGTTAAATGTAAGTACAATAACTTGTAACATCGCCTATGCATTAAAAATCCATATATACATCAACAAAAGTCTCACTACCACTTGTTAAAGTCAACTAATGATCATGTTGCAACCAAATAAATTAAATATACAACCAATGATCATGTAAAAACCATATGAATGCCCACAAATTAGCATCACCCGTTTGCATGCATAAATATATCAATAATTAATATATGTCTCCACAACACTAATTAAAGCCCACCAGTTATCGTGTACAAACCATATGAATGCACCCAAGTGATGCTAAAACATGTTACAACACCTAAAAAGTTCAAATGCACTACAAGAAAATGTATTATGACACAACCAAGACATGCCAAAATGTTTATATGTCCAATTATAAGGCATTATGCACTAGTGATCATGTCACCCAATAAAGACAATATGGAAAGAATGAAGCAGAAACATGGTATACCTAGATTACACTTTTTTCATCATATATTATTGTATCTCACACATAAAAAAAGGTATTAATACAAACACATGTCATATAAAGCATAACATATCAGTTGTCCCAGTAAACCAATTAATTCACATTATCAGGTAATTATAAACCAAACAGTAATTAGCAAGCATAATAGAGCACCAATTTTCATAATCTTGAAATTATAAAGCAATGTCTTAAGTTATGCTTTAATTTCCAGATGAGATGCATTTAAACGCATGTTCTCTTCTTGTAATAGCCTGTTGTTGCCTTCTACATTGTTGACTCGTAGCAATAATCTAGGGATTATTGCTAGTCCATGATCAGACACTAAGGGGTCAACACATTCAAAGAAGCTACACCTCTGGCCCTGAAAAGCATTCACAAACAAATATGAATGTTAAACAACTATCACATAAAATTTTGATTACTGAAATAATTGAAATAAAAAAATCATAACATGTCATAACCTGAACCCCTGCACATCTCAAAAATCTTATGTCGGGATTTGTTGGTGTTTTAGAAGTAAACAACCTAACAATGTTGCCACAATAGCATTTTCGGCCAGTGATGTATAAAAATGAAGATCAAGTTCAAAGATCTAGCCCAACTAGTGCAATTAACTGAAGTATTTTGTTCAAATTTTGCAAAAATAACTTTTTTAATGAGGGCGGAACGTATCCTCCATTTCGGTCCCAAGTGGTCGGATGAGGTCTATAAGGGGGGGAGGGTGAATAAACCTCTGAAAATGTTGACTTAAAATTTCTCCAACTTTTCTTTGAACAGACTAAGTTGATCTTGCACAAAGTTTTGAACATCAGAGAATGCCACTTTTCCTCAAACGACTTAGCTGATTTAATAAAATCAGAGTTTTAAGACAGCTTACTTGCAGCAGATTTTGCAATGTGTTTTTCAAAAGTAAACGTTTTTAGATTAACAGATTTATCCCCACTTTTCTAAACTCCTTCCTAATCATTTAAACAGTTTTAGTAAGGGTTTTAGTATGCTTTGAAAATATGCAGTAAAATAGTGCAAAGGTAAAACACCAGAATTTTTATAGTAGTTATATGGATATAAATCCTTTTGTCCACTCTTCCAAGTCACACAGGTCTTGGGTTATATTATAATCACACAGATTATAATATACTCTGCTTGCACCAAACAACAAGTGAACTGGTCACAAGTTCGTAATAGGAGATCACAAAGAAAACCTATACTCCAAAGTAATATCACTCACAAAGATGGATATCTACTTCTCACAACACTCTCTATTATAAATTCACTCAGAAAATGTATTTTAGCTTTGATCTTCAACTCGCTTTCGTCAACAGATGACTACGCAGATGAGTGCTCTGTTCTTGAGTTTGAGATATAGAGGAATTCTGCTTCGAATGATCTCAGTTGTGTTGTGTCTCTCTTTACTCTAACTCTTCAAACACTCTTTATTTATACTTGAGATTCAAATTTCGTCCGTTGAAGGAAGACATAGTAGATTTCTCGAGTACTGGTCCCTGTTTCTTAGGAATGGCTACCTGCGACTGTGCATTGCGCATTCTGCTGTACTTTTCTATCAGTCGCATTAAATGCACCCAACTGATACGAGGTTCTTCTTAAGTTATTTGTCATTAATACCCTTTCTCTTCAGCATTTATTACTTCAAGTGCATTTATTACCGTTGGAGTGACTTGCTGATCACTTTCACTCAGCTGATTGAAGTCTCTTGTCTGATGAACATTCGGATGATTCCAAAATGAACACATCTGATTTGAGTCAGCTGAGATTCACCAATCTGATTCCCTTCTTCAGAAGTAGATCAGTAATCTTTTGGACCATAAGTTTTGACCCTTCTGATTTGTCTTCTTTCTTGGTCAAAATCTTCTAAGGGATTAAATAAGCTTCCATTACTTAGCTGATGATGATGTTTTGAAAATCATCAAAATCTTCCTTAAGTTTTAGTCTTCATCTTCATCTTCATCTTCATCCAACACTCTAAAATATCACCACAAGGAAAGATGAGGATTATCCACAGACACACCTCGATAAAAATTATTGATGGATATACTGATAAGTGACATTATCCACCAAATGTGAGGATATACATACTTATCTCGAAAGTTAGGGGTAAAGGATCATACAATATCGAGGGGGAAGTGATAGAACCCCAATAAAATTCTTAAGTATTCAGAGGATTTAGGGAAATGTGAGCTAACAAATTGAGAGTGTCCTATTTAAGATATAACTTGCTTTGCTTAATGTAATGAATTATTTTTGATCAAATTCCCTGTCGAATAGTAAGCAATTAAAATAGGATTTGAACCTGCTGGAACTACTCCGAGAGGTATCTTTATCATGTTTTGCCAATCCTCCCTGATGAGCACTCCATTTAATACCTACTAAAAGCCATAACACATTAAAGAAACAACAAGGAGTTCAATAATATTCTTCGATTCAAAATGTTTTTGTAACTTCAGCCAAAAAGTATACAAATTCACAAATACAGCAATGGAATTTTAATTTGAGATTATCAGAAGCTAGTCTAATGAGTGATTATTAGGCCAACTTCAGTCGATCCAAGCATGAAGGGGAGGGGAGGGAGGGGAGGCGTTGTTGTCTCTAGACAATGGGCGAGGGAGGCTAGAGGGGGAAGACCAAGCAAGCAAGCGAGACGCGCCCGTCCAGTCAATAGTTGGCGGCCACATGTTTAATTTTTTCTCTTAATTTTTTTGTATTATACATATATGTATTAAAATTGTGTTAAAAATAAAAAAAATAAACTTAACCAAGACAAGATAAATTTTATTTTAAATATTGTGAAAAGTTTAATAAAATTATATTTTAAATATCTGTGTAAGATTTAATAACGTGATTAATTTAAATTTTAAATTTTATGATTATTATTTTATTTATTATTATTAATAAGTGAGAATAGAGAAAATTGTGAAATGAAATTTAATGAAAATAATTTACCTTCAATTGGAGATGAGAGGCGAGGAGGGTGAAGAAGGGGTGAGGAGGGGATTGGAGATGCATTTGTCCATAGGGATCAATGGTAATTTAAGAGAATATTTAGAATTATGACTCAAAATTAATTTTACGCTAAAATAAGGGAAAATAGTACAAATACGTTTGTTACAACTTTTAATATTCCACCTTCCACAATCAATCCATTTAAAAAATAAAACGGAAAAGGAAAAGCTTTATCCAAACTTACCAAAATCTGAACTATATTTGACTATTTTCTATTCTGTTTTGACCTTAATTAGAATTTTTTTATTTCATTTAACTTATTTAAATCTAACAAATTAATTCATCTTGGAAAAATTTCTATAATACAAGGAATGAAAATGGAAAATAATAATTTTAGTTTTATACACAGTAATTTTGCGGTTTCAAAATTAACAATTTTGGCCACAACATTTTAATATATTTTAATTACATTCCCTTTTTGCAGTCTTGGTCCTTTTAAACATGTCCCATTTTATGCTTTTGGCCCCATAAAACTATTTGTAGAATATGTGAAGTATCATAGTATATAATTAATTACAAGAAAATCCTAAGATATAAAAAGAATTTATAAATTCAAAATAAATCCCATAAAATCTCATTCCCTCTACTATATATAAACTAGTCAGTTCCAAGAACAGCCAAATAAAATAAAATGGCTTCTAATAGCTACTTTGATTTGATTGTAACGTTTATCTTCTTTGTTTCACTTGTACCTCATCCAGTCTTCGGCTCGAGCCGCAGTTATTTTCTTCCAAACAAAGCTTCCGGCTCGCCGGTTACCCGTATGAATGGCATATGCGCCTCAGCCGTTACTGTACATGGTTACATGTGCGAAGAATATGATGTAATTCATTAAAAACCCGGTCTAATTCTTAAATGCTAATAAAGTATTACTACGTACTGACCACTGGCGGAGCTACAACCATGCTAGGGGGTGCATGGACCCCCCTGAAATTTTAGTGCAATTCAATTAGCAAGTACAATTGTTAGGTTTGTTTTATTAATTAAAATTTTGATATAATACAAGGATATAAGTTTATTGTTAAATGGTGTTAAATGGACGCCACTAATTAACCATAAAAATTCTATAGTAAAGGGTCTATATTTAACAAGTGATATTGATTAATTTTTATTCAAGTAGAAAATATTTAAGTAATGTTTTTTATCACATTACTTTTCTAATTGAACAAAATTATTATCATAATTTGTTTGTTTGTATGAAATATTTAATAACAATATCATAGACCATTTGATAACTATGTACATAAGGATTATGCATTTGATATAGCTTAGAATATTTAAATAGTGAAACGATTTTAACGGGTCAATATATATATATATATATATATATATATATATATATATATATATATATATATATATATATATATATATATATATATATATATATATATATATATATATATGTTAGAGTATAAATTACATCAATATCATCAAATAATCTTTTTTATTCAAGTGCAACCAAATTACAAAGAAAAATAATTACCATAATAGTATTTAAACTAGAAGAAAACCCATATTAGAAGGAATTGAACTCAGAACCTCTTAGTCTTACTACCTTATCAACGGAACCTCATTGACTCTATACATTTCTATTGTAAACAAGAAAATTATCTCTATTTTTAATTTGGTCAAATCATTGTGACCCCGGTGAAATAATTGTCTGGCTACGCCACTGGTACTGACCATATAATTAATTAATTAATTAATTAATTAACTGGATGCAGGTAACCACTGACGACGGCTACATACTGAGCCTGCAAAGAATCCCGGGAGGACTGGCTGGAGGAAACGGCCTGAATCGGCAGCCGGTTGTGCTGCAACATGGGCTTTTTGTGGTAATTAATGATTTTATTTATTCATTTTAATTTCCATTTTTCTTTCTAATTAGGAACTCGACCAGTTTAATTGATGACTATATATGTCCTCTTAATAAAGCTTGCAATAATTAATGCAAAGTTTCCGGAAACTTGTTGTCTAGACATAGCAAGAATTTTTGGAACTTAATTGTGTACGTAGGAATGCAATATTAATACACGTGCAATTAGTATATATATATATTTCGGGAAATTTGTTTTTTCTTTTACCATATTAGCTTGGACTTTTGGTATCATTGGATACGAAAATATAAATTTAGTACCATAGGATAAATTTTCATTGCAATTTTGGTAATAAATCCAATTTTTCTCCAAAATTAATGGATATTACCCCCTATAAAATGCATAATGTTCAATGTACCCCTCTATAATTTGAAAAAAAAATCAATTTACCCTCTGTAAAACTTTTAATGAAGCAATTTACGACCTTGAGCCGAAGAGTGTAACTCACTTGCCAAAATTGAGAGTATGCATGCAAACTATTTTACAACATAGGGGGATAAATTGTCACATTTATCATAACAAATGGGGTAAAATGCAACATTATCATAATAAAAGTGGATACAGTGCCACCTATAAAGATATCAATTAGGCGATGTAAAACTCTTACAAAATTTCAGTGGGTAAAATAATTTTGTTTTAAAACCCGAGGGGGTAAATTGAACATTATGCATTTGATAGGGGGTAAACCATCATTAACTTAGTGAAAAAATTGGGTTTGTGTACCAAAGTTGCAATGAAAACCTATCCAATGGTACCGAATTTGCATGAAATATATAATAATACCAAAATTGCAAATAGATTTATCCTATGATAAAAAAAAAAAAAAAAAAAAAAAAAAAAAAGCCGCAATTTCCCCTATATAGTTCATTTGACTTATCAAGCGAAATTTGAACTGGAATTCTTTTTTGTAAAAGATCAAATAAGTATAAATGATTGTGAATCCGTCTCGATTAATTTGAACTGCAATTTCCCCCCTTTTTTTTCTTTTTTCTTTATTCAAAAAATAAATAAATAAATAAATGATTGTGAATCCGTCTCGTTTAATTCTTCTTAATTTTTTTTATACATTATCTTTTTCTTTTAAAATAACGTGATTGTTGATTAATTATATTATAATATACGTACGTTTTTATGTAGGATGGGATGACATGGCTGATGAATTCTCCTCAACAGTCTTTGGCTATGATATTGGCTGACAGCGGATTTGATGTGTGGATTTCTAATCTCAGAGGAACTCGGTACAGCCGGCGACATGTCTTTCTTAATCCTTTACAGCCGGTTCGAAATTTACCTTATTTAATAATGAATTTTTTTTATAATGAAAATATATATATAATAAATTTTACTTACCCTAGCTAATTTAAATTAATTATATATAGCAATTTTGGGACTGGACATGGGACGAATTGGTAATCCACGATTTACAATCTGTGATCGAGTACGTATATGGTCAGACGGGGCAAAAGATTCACTACGTTGGCCATTCCATGGTAATATCTTCATAAATATTTGTTCATTTAATAAGTAATAATGCATTTTTATATCGAACACTAATTACGATGAAAATTTGATTCATTAACAGGGAACTTTGATCGCTTTAGCTTCATTATCAGAAGGACTACAAATTGACAAAATTAAATCTGCTGCATTGTTAAGCCCAATTGCATATTTAAGTCATGTTGTTACCGTTCCGTTTAGTGGTGCAGTAAGAATTTGAAAACCTATATATATAAATATATATTATTATTATTATTTTTTTTTTTAATTTTTTCCCCAATTTCTAAATTATTGTACATGGATTGTTAACAGAAGGGTCCACCGGTGATCACCTCTACAGAATACAATCCCGCAGGGTATAGTACACCATATATTAATTAGATGAATTTGGTTCTATACTTTCAGTATGTTGTAATACACCATATATTATTATACAATACGTGATTTTGGTTATGAAATTTTACAGGGTAGATGCAAACAACTATCTCAAGCTTGTGTGCGCCAATCCAGCGATAAATTGTTTTGACAACTTCAGTGCATTTACTGGTATTTAATTACTACTACTATATTTCTAGTATTAAAGTGTGTGTAAGTTTTAATTGACATATATGCCTCTATGTATACTGTATATAATACTATATTGACTAGCATGTAGGGCTTCGGATAATAAAAATGCAGGTATATATATATGTAGAAATTTGATTTGTTTATATGATTACAAATGATGATTGCAGGAAAAAATTGTTGTCTCAATCAATCAATTATTGAGTTTTACCTCAATAGTGAACCTCAATCTACATCAACTAGAAACCTGGATCACTTCGCCCAGAGTAAGTTAGTTTCTATCGTTATTAAGTCAAATTCTAAACAATAGTATTAAACTATGAAATCTTTTTTATTGAAATAATAATAGTAATTTATTTTTATTGAATTAATTGCAGTGACTACATCCAATGACGTACTATCGAAATACGACTTCGGGGGTTTTAATACACTTCACTATGGTCAACTCCAGCCTCCTACCTATGACTTAACCAAAATTCCCACAAATTTTCCTCTATTTTTAAGCTATGGCGGACAAGATAAGCTCTCGGTTCCTCAGGATGTTGTTACATTGCTAGATAAACTTAAATTACATGATAAAGACAAGTTGCAAGTTCAGTATATTGAAGAGTATGCTCATTTGGACTTCATAATTGGAGTTAATGCTAAGGACATTGTCTACAATCAAGTTATACAATTTTTCAGAAGCCATAATTAATTAATTATTTAGATCGATTGATGTTCATCTTGTGTAACAATGCAAGACTTTAACTAGGTTCTAGTAGTTCGATCGCCCACTTGGAAAAGATAGGATTGAGGTTACTACAGTTGAGTCTAATCAAGAGCTTGTAGACTTTAATTTAGTACTATTGATTGTACGTACGTATCGATTACATTAATTAATTATTGAATGGCGAAATTACATATTTAATTTAGTCTCAAATATGATTTATCTTATATATTTTAACTATTTAACCATAACACATTAAATCATTTTATTTATTTATTTATTTCTTGCTTGTATGTATAATCCTTACGTACTTACGTATCTCGAGATATATATTCTTTGGTTGGTTGTAGAAAATTATTGTATTAATTGTTCTAAAATTTATTTGTAATTCACAAACTCTAAAATCCACCCCATCCGACAATAATTTGGTGGAGAAAAAAAAAACACCGGCACCTCCAACTTCGCCAGACCAATTAATTACTATGTCATGTACTATTGGAAGAGTCCAGCTTTCTAAATTGATCAAAACCTATATGAAACAATACAATGAGATAACGATCAATATCAATAAATTCAATGAAAACTAATTTTGTGAAAATGGAAAAGCCCAACAACCATATCAATAAAATATAGAGCTTTAGTTAAAACAACCCTAATTTATTGAAAAATCTAAAATCTTGAAAGCCGATTTTTTTGTAGTGTAAGACATGAAACATTAATAGAACGACATCAACACGCATTAATTGCTCAATAAGTAAATTCGATTTTGAGATACCTTATTCCATCGTAAGAGACATCAGTGCTGAAAATCAATTGAATCTCTGGTTTCTCTCTCTTGCCACATATTCGAGTTTCTAATATTGCAGTTAAACTATGAGATAATTTAATTGCTCTCAAAGGTGTGTAGGGAGAGGACCCGTTTACTCAATATATAGACGTAAAATCCTAATCCTCACTACTTAGGGATTCTTTATCTATAGACTTACTCTAATGGATTACTTATAATGGGCCATAAATTTACGACTTTCACATAAAGTAATGATTTGAAATCATAAAACAGCCTAGACACCTACTTTACACAGTATAATATCAAACTTTCAACAAAAATAATTCAAACACATTCTATTACTCCAAAAAGGAAAAAAAATAGAGAAACATAATTTGACAAATACACACCTCAATTCAAAATAAAAAATTCGAACATGCATTAGGATCATATCTATTTTTTCAAACTCCACTAGGACTTGCTTCAATATATCCAAATCATTTCATATCCCGCACAAGTATCTACAAAAACCATGGAAACATCCAACTAAAATCTAAAAAAGAATTAAAAAGATGTATACAAGCTAATTTCATCATGAAACTTGAAAATGGCTACATAAGGTATTTTAATTATTATACTGCACCCCTAAAGAACAATTCTTTGATCACAAATATGAAGTACGTACCTACTCTAGTGGATCTAGTGGACTAATACTTCCACAACGGGTTAGTGGCAATAATTTTCAGTTTACCTCACCATAGTGGATCTAGTGGAATGATATAAATAATATTCAATTTACCTCACTATAATTTGTAAATAGAACTTTAACCCTTGTAATTTTATAAAAGTTTCATCAATCTTTCTGACATTTTTATATGTGGCCCTTTACCGCATTTTGTTACGATAATTTGACAGTTTATTCTCCGTGTTATGATAAATATGGCAATTTACCCATGTGTCATGATAAATATGGCAGTTTACCCTCGTATGTTATAATAACACATTTCATGTCACTCTCATTTTTGTAAAATAAGGTACACTCTCCGGTTGAAAGAGATAAAATTGCTTCTTTAATTTTTATTTAAAGTTGAGTAAAGTGCTATTTTTCAAATTATAGGAGGACAAATAGAATATTATGTATTTTAAGGGGTATAAATTTACATTAGCTCATCCAACAACGTACAGAACAATTTGTATATAACAAAAGTTGAACATTACAACAAAAAGAGAGAAGGGATGGTCTATCCTGACTCTCGACCGGTGAGAGTAACGAACGACTCTTTTAAAAAACAGACACCTGTCCATGTCCGACCCCCTTTACGCACCCAGCTGAATGTTCTTATGACCAAAGTGCCCTCTAGTTAAAATGTTGAAATAAAATCCTAGAAAATTTAATTAATTAGGATATCACCAAAATGCCATTTACTGAGAATGTTAATACAATATAATACAATATAAACTTTCAGTCTCTCCCTTCTCGTTCTCACAGCTTAAGAAAAAATTTGCTTTTCCCCCCATTTTGATTTCATTTTCTTGTTGTCTTCTCTTCTCTTCATTGCGATTCATTCATTGTTCTCCATGTTCAGAGAACATCGTTTGGCTTGAGTCATTTCTGTTCCTGACTTTTTTGTAGAATATAAAATAATTTGGAATACTGAAGATCTCAAATTTGGACATTTGAATTCAACTGTATTAAATATATTTGAAACATGGGTGCAGGTATTATGATTTCAGTTATTGTTGGCTCACAGCTTAGCTAGCGTTTTTGGAAAATTTGTATAACAGTTGAGTACTAAACAGAGTATTCCGTTAATTAGAATTATTTTTTGAATTATTTTTTAAAAATATAACAGCTGAGTAAGTTTACCTTAAGAAAACAGAATATTGTGTAGAAACATGGATTTTGTTTCACGAAATTCCCTAAATTGTAGGCATACATAGTTTAATAGATATGAAATTTGTTACAGACTATTGTTTCCTTCATTTAGTTGTAATTTATAAATTTTCACAGTTTGTTTAATGAATTTTCGATCGAGAGCCTACATTTTTTTTTATTTTGCAATGTATTAGGTGAATGCTGGAAATATGTTCAGGACATCAATAATGCGAATACTCGTTCCGAAGACGAATTACCTAGCTCATCTGATTTTGTTAATCCATGTAAGAAAGAGGAGTTGATTAGTCAGCTAGTTTTTTACAGTGTTGAGGATGCTGAGAAAATCTACATTGCTTATGCCAAAGCATAAGGCTTTTATGTTCGGAGAAGAAGTGTTCAAAAGAAGGGTCCAACAATAAAAAGTAGGGTGTGGGTTTGTACCCGAGAAGGATTCCATGAAAAAAATGAAGAAGTGCGTAATATGCTACGAGAATCTAAACCATTGACTGGGTCTGGTTGCAAAGCTACTTTTCGAGTTACACGAGACTGGAATTCGGGAAAATACATGGTTTCTAGGTTTCTGAAAAATCACAATCATGAGTTACATGTATACCCCAAGAGGTATGATATTGCTCCTTTTTTTAGTTTATGTACATAATTTCTTTGATAAATGTTATGTAATTCAAATATTGTTTGTTGACATGTCCTTTACACAGCTACTTGTCGCCCCCAGACAAGGCTTTGCTTAGTTCGATGACGAGGACTGGAATTAAGCCATCCCTTGTTATACACTACTTGGATCAAATAGCTGGAGGTGCTGGAAAACTCAGCTTTAAAAAGAAAACTGCATACAATTTGTTGAACAAGCTAAGAGCGGAAAGGATCCGGCAAGGTGATATTTACACAGTTATTAATAAATTGAATGAGTGAAAGCAGAAGGATAATAGATTTTTTTACAAGTACTGTGTGGACGAAGAAGACACACTTACTGGACTTTTTTGGTGTGATGGTTCATCCAGAGCTGAATACGAGGCTTTTGGAGATGTTTTGGTATTTGATAGCACTTACAAGACGAATAGGTATTTGTATCCTCTCGTCATTTTTTCAGGGGTTAATAACCATGTATCCACTTGTATATTTGCTGCCTATTTCTTACAAGATGAAACTATTGAAAGTTATCAATGGGTTTTGCCAACATTTTTAGAGGCAATGGGAGGTAAAATTCCTGAATCTGTACTAACAGATCAAGATGCAGCTACGCGTTCTGCTATTGTATCTGAATTTGTTGGAAGTCAACATAGGATATGTAGTTGGAATTTATGTCCAAACGTCCGTAAAAATACTAAGAATTCTTCATTTTGCAATGAATTTTTTTCATTGGTGGATAGGAAGTGCTCAATAGAGGAGTTTGAGCTTAGTTGGGCTAATATTGTGGAGAATCACAATTTATCCAATAACAAAAGGGTTTTTGACACTTACGATATTAGGGAAAGGTGTGCAAAAGCATACTTTCGTGAGCAGTTTATGTGCATGATGACCATTATGCAGAGAGCCGAATCTGTAAATGCTTTAATCAAGTTGAGTGTTGAGCACAAGATGACCATTACTGATTTTCTAGATCACTACGAACGGACATTACAAAGGCTTAGGAGTGATTTCATAGAAATGCAAAAGAAGTCCGAGAAGGATGATCGTGAAGTTAGAGAAAGTCCATTGAAGTGCTTGGAGGAGCATGCTATTAGCATATATACTTTGAAGATCTTCTACATGATCCATAAGGAGATTCGGGTCGAACAAGGTGTCGTGGGAGAAAATAGGATCGGTGAAGCTGGTGGAAATCAGACATTCTTTTACCGTGAGAACAAGGAAATTGGAGTTTCAATCAACAAATTCGTAGTTGGTGAGGGAATTTCAAAGTTCCAATGTGATTGCTTTAAGTTAGAGTCGGAGGGCATCTCATGCCGACACATTATATCAACATTGAAGTACTATGATATGAAGAAGTTCCCAGAGTCCATGCTAAAACGTAGATGGTTAAAAGATTCTGGTACTTTACTGAGGAAAAATTTCCCTGATCCTATCCCCATTGCCAATAGCGAACAACAAAGATTTGGTAAATTGAATGCAGAGTGTCTTGTATTGAGCGTTGTTTCCTCACAAACTAAACCTGGATATTCAAATTCCCTCAAGCGTGTTATGGATGTAGTCGATACCGCAAAGAACGAATTAATGATGCATTCTCGGTGTGGCAGTGTTCCTTCAAAAAACAATGTTGACGACGACAATGATTCTTGTGATAATGTCATACAAGACCCACCAATTACGAAGATGAGAAAAGTTTGTGATCCTGTCCGTAACAAGACAAGAGGAGCAACAAAATCTAAGAAACAAAAATGTGGGATATGTGGGTATGTATGTTATTAATTTACACGTGATTACAATAAATTTCGTTATTAATTTATTTCTTTCAAGTTTTATTGACCTATATTTCATAGATACGAAGTGTTCCTGGGCATAAATCCACAACTTCTCAGTTAAAGAAGCAGCCAACTTGTGAAGGAGAAAAGAAGTATAAGGGGCATAATGCGAAGACTAGTTCTGTCTCCAAGGAGCAGATCAATCCTGATATCTCTTTCCTCCAAGTCAACAATCCACAGTTCCCAGTGATCTTTAATATGCAATAAACCAGGTTGGAAGGTGTGTTGAACATGCAACCAAAGAACAGTGTGTTACCACTGTTCTCCCATACGGATCATCCAATGGTGCCAGTAGCATTCACAACATTATTATGGCAATAACAAACTATAAGCATAGCGAAAAACAATGATTAATATGTGTGTTTTTTAAATAACCGGGCTCACGGTATAATACTATGTATATAGGGTGCAGCATCAGGAAGTGTGGCACACTCGTTTCCAGACTTTCCAATTCCTCCTCCAAGTTAGAGAAGTTCTAAGTGAATTGAAATTGGATTTTGGTATATATGAAGTGCAATATATTTGAATGTATTTAAATGATGTATGTCGGGTACTAACAGCCAAGGCAGAGAAGTTCTCATAAGTGATTTTTTATTAATATGTTGAGTACTGACATTGTAAATATGCATTGTTCTAATAAGTGATTGAAATTGGACTTTTCCTAAATATGCAATGTACTATATTTGAATGTATTTAAATGATGTATGAGTACTGACAGCTAAGTCATCGGCTGAGCAGTTCACTATGCTATATTCTTAGATTTACGCCTATTATCATAAGACTCCCTCGAAGTTCATTTCTTGTGCAATTCTTACAAATTCTCTTATAAGAATTTCAAAGTTCGGAAACCTAATGCTAACAGGTATTTGAATTTGAACACAGTTGAGTACTATAGTAAGCTGTATGTTGAACTAACAGCCAAATCTTGGCTAAGTACTTCACGAAGCTGTATGTTGAGTACTAACAGCCAAGTCATTGGCTGAGTACTTCACTAAGCTGTATGTTGAGTGCTAACAGCCAAGTCATTGGCTGAGTACTTCACTAAGCTGTTAATTAATTTTCTTCCAATCATAATCCCCTGGATAAAAACTATCAACTATGAATGCATCTCCACACAGAATTTATAATGCAGAAATATTGATGGATAGATAGATAGTTGTTCTCTGGATAGTGTTTCAACAGATTTGTCAGAATATAAATAAGCAGACACAAATCAAATATCTAAATCTTCAGTTGGATTGGTTGAACTTCCATAACACCTTGTTCATTAACAGGCTTTCTTCACATTATGGGTGCTAGTTGCTCCAAATTGCAATAAGCTCAACACTGTTTCCTCCTCTGCTATTTCATCTTGATGTCGTTTTCTGATTTCTTCTTTTCTTTTCCTTTCGAATTCTTCATTTTTCTCGTTTTCTTCCCGCGGTTTGTCAGCATCAGTGTAATGTAGTATTAGTTTGCTGAGCTCAGTGAGGTGGATGGACATGGTTTGGATCCGATCAAGTACTTTTTGATTCTCAGGATTGATCAGACGAGTCATCTCTCTTACATTTCTTTCGACTTTCTCCATTGATCGATAAATAAACTTATTTTGTCTGTTAATTAACTCCTCCGCTTCTTCTTGCTTCTCAAGTAGTCTTTCAACAATCTTGCTGGTTTTCTTCGTTTCTTCTTTCATTTCAGTCACCCTCTTCTCCGTTTTCTTGATATCTCTCCTTTGAGTATAATGAAAATGACCTTGCACCTCACGATTCCATTCTAGATGTTGTCCAAGTCCAATCTCTTCAGATTCATCAGTGAGTTCCTTGTTGTTGGAATCTGTAGGGGTAACATCCTTTGATAACCAGTTCAATGTGGTTGTTTCATCGAGATCCTCGTTCCGAAGACGAATTACCTAGCTCATCTGATTTTGTTAATCCATGTAAGAAAGAGGAGTTGATTAGTCAGCTAGTTTTTGACAGTGTTGAGGATGCTGAGAAATTCTACATTGCTTATGCCAAAGCAGAAGGCTTTTATGTTAGGAGAAGAAGTGTTCAAAAGAAGGGTCCAACAATAAAAATTAGGGTGTGGGTTTGTACCCGAGAAGGATTCCGTGAAAAAAATAAAGAAGCGCGTAATATGCCACGAGAATCTAAACCATTGACTGGGTCTGGTTGCAAAGCTACTTTTCGAGTTACACGAGACTGGAATTCGGGCAAATACATGGTTTCTAGGTTTCTGAATAATCACAATCATGAGTTACATGTATACCCCCAAAGAGGTATGATATTACTCCTTTTTTTAGTTTATGTACATATTTTCTTTGATAAATGTTATGTAATTCAAATATTGTTTGTTAACATGTCCTTTACACAGCTACTTGTCGCCCACAGACAAGGCTTTGCTTAGTTCGATGACGAGGACTGGAATTAAGCCATCCCTTGTTATGCACTACTTGGATCAAATAGCTGGAGGTGCTGGAAAACTCAGCTTTAAAAAGAAAACTGCATACAATTGGTTGAACAAGCTAAGAGCGGAAATGATCCGGGAAGGTGATATTCACACGGTGATTAATAAACTGAAAGAGTCAAAGCAGAAGGATGATAGATTTTTTTACAAGTACTGTGTGGACGAAGAAGACACCCTTACTAAACTTTTTTGGTGTGATGGTTCATCCAGAGCTGAATACGAGGCTTTTGGAGATGTTTTGGTATTTGATAGCACTTACAAGACGAATAGGTATTTGTATCCTCTCGTCATTTTTTCAGGGGTTAATAACCATGGATCCACTTGTATATTTGCTGCCTGTTTCTTACAAGATGAAACTATTGACAGTTATCAATGGGTTTTGCAAACATTTTTAGAGGCAATGGGTGGTAAAATTCCTGAATCTGTACTAACAGATCAAGATGCAGCTATGCGTTCTGCTACTGTATCTGAATTTGTCGGAAGTCGACATAGGATATGCAGTTGGCATTTATGTCGTAACGTCCGTAAAAATACTAAGAATTCTTCATTTGCAATGAATTTTGTTCATTGGTGGATAGGAAGTGCTCAATAGAGGAGTTTGAGCTTAGTTGGGCTAATATTGTGGAGAATCACAGTTTATCCAATAACAAATGGGTTCTTGACACCTACAAAATTAGGGAAAGGTGGGCAGAAGCATACTTTCTTGAGCAGTTTATGTGCATGATGAGTGTTGAGCACAAGATGACCATTACTGATTTTCTAGATCACTACGAACGGACATTACAAAGGCTTAGGAGTGATTTCACAGAAATGCAAAAGAAGTCCGAGAAGGATGATCGTGAAGTTAGAGAAAGTCCATTGAAGTGCTTGGAGGAGCATGCTATTAGCATATATACTTTGAAGATCTTCTACATGATCCATAAGGAGATTCGGTACGAACAAGGTGTCGTGGGAGAAAATAGGATCGGTGAAGCTGGTGGAAATCAGACATTCTTTTACCGTGAGAACAAGGAAACTAGAGTTTCAATCAACAAAGTCATAGTTGGTGAGGGAATTTCAAAGTTCCAATGTGATTGCTTTAAGTTAGAGTCGGAGGGCATCCCATGCCGACACATTATACCAACATTGAAGTACTATGATATGAAGAAGTTCCCAGAGTCCATGCTAAAACGTAGATGGTTAAAAGATCCTGGTACTTTACTGAGAAAAAAGTTCCCTGATCCTATCCCCATTGCCAATAGCGAACAACAAAGATTTGGTAAATTGAATGCAGAGTGTCTTGTATCGAGCTTTGTTTCCTCACAAACTGAACCTGGATATTCAAATTCCCTCAAGCATGTTAGGGATGTAGTCGATACCGCAAAGAACGAATTAATGATGCATTCTCAGTGTGGCAGTGTTCCTTCAGAAAACAATGTTAACGACAAAAATGATTCTTGTGATAATGTCATACAAGACCCACCAATTACGAAGATGAAAAAAGTTTGCGATCCTGTCCGTAACAAGACAAGAGGAGCAATAAAATCTAAGAAACAAAAATGTGGGATTTGTGGGTATGTATGTTATTAATTTACACGTGATTACATTAAATTCCGTTATTAATTAATTTATTTCATGTTTTATTGACCTATATTTCATATATACGAAGTGTTCCTGGGCATAAATCAACAACTTGTCAGGTTAAGAAGCGGCCAACTTGTGAAGGAGAAAAGAAGTATAAGGGGCATAATGCGAAGACTAGTTTTGTCTCCAAGGAGCAGATCAATCATGAAATCCCTTACCACCAAGTCAACAATCCACAGTTCCCAGTGATCTTTAATATGCAATCAACCAGGTTGGAAGGTGTGTTGAACATGCAACCAAACAACAGTGTTTTACCATTGTTCTCCCATACAGATCATCCAATGGTGCCAGTAGCATTCACAACATTATTATGGAAACAACAAACTGTAAGCATAGCCAAAAGCAATGATTAATATGTGTGTTTTTTAAATAACCAGGCTCATGGTATAATACTATGTGTATAGGGTGCAGCATCAGGAAGTGTGGCACACTCGTTTCCAGACTTTCCAATTCCTCCTCCAAGTTAGAGAAGTTCTAAGTGAATTGAAATTGGATTTTAGTATATATGAAGTGTAATATATTTGAATGTATTTAAATGATGTATGTCGGGTACTAACAGCCAAGACAGAGAAGTTCTAATAAGTTATTTTTTATTAATATGTTGAGTACTGACATTGTAAATATGCATTGTTCTAATGAGTGATTGAAATTGGACTTTTCTAAATATGCAATGTACTATATTTAAATGTATTTAAATGATGTAGGAGTACTGACAGCTAAGTCATCGGCTAAGCACTTCACTATGCTATATTCTTAGATTTAAGCCTATTATCTTAAGACTCCCTCGAAGTTCATTTCTTGTGCAATTCTTATAAATTCTCTTATAAGAATTTCAAAGTTCGGAAACCTAATGCTAACAGGTATTTTAATTGGAACACAACTGAGTACTACAGTAAGCTGTATGTTGAACTAACAGTCAAGTCTTGGCTGAGTACTTACTAAGCTGTATGTTGAGTATTAACAGCCAAGTCATTGGCTGAGTACTTCACTAAGCTGTTAATTAATTTTCTTTCAATCATAATCCCCTGGATAAAAACTATCAACTAAGAATGCATCACCACACAGAATATATAATGCAGAAATATTGAAGATAGTTGTTCTCTGGATAGTGTTTCAACAGATTTGTCAAAATATAAATATGCAGACATAAATCAAAATATCTAAATCTTCAGTTGGATTGGTTGAACTCCCATAACACCTTGTTCGTTAACAGGCTTTCTTCACATTATGGGTGCTAGTTGCTCCAAATTGCAATAAGCTCAACAATGTTTCCTCCTCTGCTATTTCATCTTGATGTCGTTTTCTGATTTCTTCTTTTCTTTTCCCTTTCAAATTCTTCCTTCTTCTTCTTTTCTTCCCGCGGTTTGTCAACATCAGTGTAATGTAGTATTAGTTTGCTGAGCTCAGTAGGGTGGATGGACATGGTTTGGATCAGATCAAGTACTTTTCGATTCTCAGGAGTGATTAGACGAGTCACCTCTCTTACATTTCTTTCGACTTTCTCCATTGATCGATAAACAAACTTATTTTGTCTGTTAATTAACTCCTCCGCTTCTTCTTGCTTCTCAAGCAGTCTTTCAACAATCTTACTGGTTTTCTTCGTTTCTTCTTTCATTTTAGTCATCCTCTTCTCCATTTTCTAGATATCTCTACTTTGAGTATAATGAAAATGACCTTGCCCCTCACGATTCCATTCTAGATGTTGTCCAAATCCAATCTCTTCAGATTCATCAGTGAGTTCCTTGTTGTTGGAATCTCTAGGGTTAACATCCTTTGATAACCAGTCCGATGGTCCATTTCAATGTGATTGTTTCATCGAGGTCCTCCTTCCTTTAAGATCTTCAGAGGGATCATCATCATATGGGTCTGATGCAGTATAGGGAACACCAAAGGAATCATTATTCTTCCATTGAATTTGAGGACCTTTGACTTCGAACATTCTCTCTAGGTTATCCATCTTTTGACTGAAGTTCCTTTCTATTTGAATTTCAGAATCTTGGCACTTGTCAGGATATGTGAATAGATTCTGTATTTCCTCATTTCTTATTTGAGCGGGTGATATCTCTTGTTGATCCTTATCATTCTGACTTGATGAATCCTCAGGAAACATTTTCTCCTTTCTCTTGGTGACAGTCTTCAGCTTCTTGGATCTGTTAGCAGTTGTCACTGTTTCAGGGGTGTTTTCCACTTATAGAGTGGCATTGTAGTTTTTCATTTCCCTTCTTGTATCTAACTTCTTCCCTTTTCCCAGTTTTGCTTCAGCGTGGGATAACAACATACTAACAACTATTCCTTCGTACAAATTCTTCTCTTTATTGTTGTGGCATAAATGATCCCACAATATTCTTTACCAATTGATTTTCTGACTGTACCAGATTGCAGCCATGAGGTGCAACATTTCCTCAGGCAACCTTATTATTGATACTTTTTTGCGTTCTAAAATGTTAGAGCAAATGTCAGCAAACCATTGAAATTCAAGCCTCAATTGGCACTTCAAGGTCAGGGGTCTCTGCTATTGACCTTCCTTAGCTGCTAAGGCACATAAATTTTCCATTCTTTCTTGAGCGAAGGTGGCTAAGTCAGTCATTCCTTCTGTTGGCAGGCTGAAGGTTTCACTCATTTTCGTTTTTGTTACAACAATAATCTCTCCCCACCAACTTCTGACACAATGATTACTTCAACAACAGAGCCATCCTGAAAAGATTCCACCGAGCCATTTAGGTAGAATTCAACTACCAAAGATTTGATAACTCCAAAAAAGTCATAAATTGAGGTAAATGAACATAATATCTAATAGATTGTTAAATGTAAGTACAATAACTTGTAATATTACCTATGCATTAAAAATCCATATATACATCAACAAAAGTCTCACTACCACTTGTTAAAGTCAACTAATGATCATGTTGCAACCAAAGAAATGAAATATACAACCAATGATCATGTAAAAACCATATGAATGCCCACGAATTAGCATCACCCTTATGCATGCATAAATATATCAATAACTAATATATGTCTCCACAACACTAATTAAAGCCCACCAATTATCGTGTACAAACCATATGAATGCACCCAAGTGATGCTAAAACATGTTACAACACCTAAAAAGTTCAAATGCTCTACAAGAAAACGTATTATGACACAACCAAGACATGCCAAAATGTTTATATGTCCAATTATAAGGCATTAGGCACTAGTGATCATGTCACCCAATAAAGACAATATGGAAAGAATGAAACAGAAACATGGTAAACCTAGATTACACTTTTTTCATCATATATTATTGTATCTCACACATAAAAAAAGGTATTAATACACACACATGTCATATAAAGCATAACATATCAGTTGTCCCAGTAAACCAATTAATTCAAATTATCAGGTAATTATAAACCAAACAGTAATGAGCAAGCATAATAGAGCACCAATTTTCATAATCTTGAAATTATAAAGCAATGTCTTAAGTGATGCTTTAATTTCCAGATGAGATGCATTTAAACGAATATTCTTTTCTTGTAATAGCCTGTTGTTGCCTTCTACATTGTTGACTCGTTGCAATAATCTAGGGATTATTGCTAGTCCATGATCAGACACTAAGGGGTCAACACATTCAAAGAAGCTACACCTCTGGCCCTGAAAAGCATTCACAAACAAATATGAATGTTAAACAACTATCACATAAAATTTTGATTACTGAAATAATTGAAATAAAAAAATCATAACATTTCATAACCTGAACCCCTGCACATCTCAAAAATCTTCTGTCGGGATTTGTTGGTGTTTTAGAAGTAAACAACCTGACAATGTTACCACAATAGCATTTTCGGCCAGTGATGTAAAAAAATGAATACCCCAAGAGGTATGATTTTAATGTAAACAACCTGACAATGTTACCTAAAGTGTTTTAATGTAAAAGTGTTGTACTATACCTAAAGTGTTTTAATGTAAACAATTGTCAGGTTTAATCTTTTAAACAGTTTTCTTTTAAACAACCTGACAATGTTACCACAATAACTCTTTTACATTAATTTTTTCCAAACTCCTTCCTAAATCTTTTAAACAGTTTTCTTAACTGTTTTAGTATGCTTTGAAAATATGCAGTAAAACAGTGCAAAGGTAAAACACTGTCCAAAAATGATTTTACTCAACTCTTTTACAACCTGACAATTTTACATTAAAACACTTTAGGTAACATTGTCAGGTTGTTGACAATGTTACTCAACTCTTTTACATTAAGTCCTAAAGAGTAAAATGCTTTAACCTATTTAATCGTTGTTATGGAGATCGATGAGTGTTTATCGAGCGAATCGATTTTACTCAACTCTTTAGGTTTTTTTACCAATTATTGGCTTTAACCTATTTAATCGTTGTTATGGAGATCGATGAGTGTTTATCGAGCGAATCGATTTTACTCAACTCTTTAGGTTTTTTACCAATTATTGACTTTAACCTATTTAATTGTTGTTATGGAGATCGAGGAGTGTTTATCAAGCGGATCGATTTTACTCAGTTTTATACTTAGGTTTTTTACCAATAACTGTCTTTAACCTATCAATCGTCATTTTTTGGAGGTCGAAGAGTGTTTATCGAGCTGAATCGATTTTACTCAATTCTTTACTTAGGTTGTAAACCAATAATTGGCTTTAACCCGTTTAATCGTCATTTTTGGAGATCGATGAGTGTTTATCGAGCAGATCGATTTTACTCAATTCTGTGACTTAGGTTGTTTACCAATTATTGGTTTTAACCAGTAAGTCCTTCGCTTTTGGAGATCGATTAGTGTTTATCGAGCGGATCGATTTTACCCAATTCTTTGACTTAGGTTGTTTACCAATTATTGGCTTTAACCAGTAAGTCATTTTCTGGAGATAGAAGAGCGTTTATCGAACAGGTCGATTTTACTCAATTATTTGACTTAGGTTGTTTACCAATTATTGGCTTTAACCAGAAAGTCATTTTCTGGAGATAGAAGAGCGTTTATCGAATAGGTCGATTTTACTCAATTCTTTGACTTAGGTTGTTTACCAATTATTGGCTTTAACCAGTACGTTTTTGCATTTTTTGGAGAACGAGGAGCATCTATCGAGCGGATTGATTTTACTCAACTATGTGACTTAGGTTGTTTACCAATTATTGGTTTTAACAAGTAAATCCTTGCGTTTTTTGGAGATCGAGGAGCGTCTATCGAGCGGATACATTTTACTCAACTCTGTGACTTAGGTTGTTTACCAATTATTGGTTTTAACCAGTAAATCCTTGCGTTTTTTGGAGATCGAGGAGCGTCTAGCGAGCGGATCGATTTTACTCAACTCTGTGACGTAGGTTGTTTACCAATTATTGGTTTTAACCAGTAAGTCCTTGCGTTGTTTGGAGAATCGAGGAGTGTCTATCGAGCGGATCGATTTTACTCAACTCTGTGACTTAGGTTGTTTACCAATTATTGGTTTTAACCAAACCAGTAAGTCCTTTGAATCTTTGATTCGGCTAATAACTCATCAGCATTGATTGTATCTCAAAAGAATTCTTAAGCAAAAAGCTTTAATTGCAACAAATAATACGAAAAAGTTTAAACAAGATAAACAAAATTAAAAAGAATAATAAGGATAACCACTAGGATTCATTTTCCGTAGTATCTTCTTAGGTTGACCGCGTTCCAAGTCCTCGGTAGGGGTGTTCCGTCCAAGTGTGCAATTTTGTATGAACCTTTCTTTCCTACATCAACAACGATGTATGGTCCATCCCAATTCTGTTGCAATTTCCCTACGTGCTTGGATACTTCTACTTTCTTCAGTACTAAGTCCCCTTCTTTGAAGGTTCGTATGCGCACCTTTTGGTTATAGGCTTTTTCCATATTCGATTTTGCAACCTGCAATTGTATCGCAGCTTTCTCTCTTAAGGCTTCGGTCAGGTCGACATCATTTTCTCTAGCCTTTTCATTTTCCTCGCTATCAAACATCTCGATCCTCGGTGTCGGGATTAATGTTTCGACTAGAATTACAGCCACTGAGTCGTATACCAGACTAAATGGGGTCTCGCCGGTCGAGGCTTTGACAGTTGTCCGTTTTGCCCAAAGTACTCCAGGGAGTTCATCCAGCCATCTTCCTTTGGCTGCCCCTAATCTTTTCTCCAGAGATTTTATTATTTCACGGTTCGCTACTTCAGTTTGTCCGTTCGCTCTAGGGTGTCCTACCAAGGTGAAGTTTTGTTGAATTTCCAGCTTAGAGCACCATTCCAGTACTTGTTTTCCCGCGAATTGAGTTCTATTATCAGAGATTAGGATCCGTGGGACGCCAAATTGACATACTATGAATTTCCGTAGGAAATTAATTACTTGGAACTGTGTTATCCGAGCAAGAGCGACGCATTCTATCCATTTGCTGAAATATTCGACAGCGACTAGAACATAAGCTTTCTTAGACCTGGCTACCGGGAAAGGTCCCACAATGTCTATTCCCCATTGGTCAATTGGCCAACACACAGGTATCGGGTGCATGTTTTCGGCTGGTTGATGGCTTATATTAGCGTGAACTTGGCAATGATGACATTTCTGCACATATTTAATGGGATCCTTGTTTAAGGTAGGCCAATAGTATCCTGTTCGGAGGCATTTCAAAGATAAGGCCCTGGCTCCACTGTGGTTCCCTGCCTCCCCTTCGTGTATTTCGCGAAGTATATCATTGGTTTGTGGATCGGAAATGCACTTTAGTAGAACTCCGGATACCGATCTTCTGTAGAGTTTTCCTTCTAACATTGTGTATTTTGGTGCTCGATATTTTATTTTTCGAGCCTCATTTAGGCCAGGTGGCAGGTTTCCTTCCCGAAGGAAATCCATCATTGGAGTCATCCAATTCTTTTCTGTTACTTCGATTTCCATCATTTCAGCGATGGGTGTGCTGTCAATGTCAATTGCCGGTGTATTTGAGATCAACCAATTGATCACCCTTTCATTTCTACCATCATGTGATCCTGTGAATCTAGAAAGCTGATTTGCCCATTTGTTTTCTGAGCGGGGAACGTTCTGTATTTCGAAATTCTCGAATTTTTTAGTCAATTCTTTTACTTTGGCGAGGTACTTGATCATATTGAATTTACTTGATCATATTGAATTTCTTTACTTCTTATAGTCCTTCAATTTGTCTTTGTAAAAACTCTGAATCAGTTAATACTTTGAGACTTTTTATGTTGGCTTTGATCGCCATTTCCGTTCCTGCAATTAACGCCTCATATTCGGCTTCATTGTTGGTCACCACGAAGTCTAATGTGATTGCATAGTTTATATCTTCATTATTTGGGCCGGTAAAATTGATTCCAGCTCCGCCTCCTTCTCTGCTCTGCTCGATGCACCATCGACGACGTGCATTGACCAGGTGTGATTTTCTATAGTCAATATATCGTTATCGCGATCGATCGAGTCATAGGGCTCTTGTATTGAGGTCGGAGTTTCAAATAGGAAGTCGGCAAAAACTTGAGATTATGTAATCAATGTTCGGGGAATCAATTTTTAATAATTCCACGTTGAATATTGCCAACCACTTTCGCAGGGATTCTCCTTCTTGTTGATGTATGGTCCCAAGGTAGCTCATCGACAGCTTCTGTCTTTTTTGGCCAGCAAACTGTTGAGTCAGTGTGTTGCATAGTTCGCGAAAGCTGAATATGGAATTGGTGGGTTGTTTTCCGAACCAATCCAAAGCTAGCCCTTCAAATGTGGTGACCATTAATTTGGCGGTGTATTCCGTCGAGTGAGCATACAAGTTCATTATATTCGTAAAGCTGAATATATAATCGTTGGGATCAGTTGTTCCATCGTATCTTCGGGGTCGTCCTGGAACTTGCCAGGATGATTGAGCCTATTTTATTTCCCTACAAAAGGGAGAGCACGCTGCTAGGCTTTCTTGGGCCTCCGCGCTCCTGGCCCACGGATTTTGAATGGTCCGTAGACGTTGCTCCAGACGCTCTTGTACCCTCTTTTCAGTTTCTCTTTCCGAGATGCGAACAACTCTTTGTCAGTTAGAAATTGTGTCCACAACTTCCTCATCGAGGGAAATAATGGTATGTTCATTTGATCCTCGGCGGGTTGGTTGTGGCTTTGCTAGATCCGTTTTTCTCGGGATTTGCTCATTGGTCGGTTTCGTGTCACTCTTTTGAGGACTGTTTAATGATCGATGTTCGGTCACAGGACTATCTGCTTGTTCTGACATTTGATCGACTTGCCTGGGAGTACTCCGAACTGGATTTGCCCTAGTAGTTCTAGGTTCTCTTGGAACATGCTCGAGAATTTGCAGTTCTCCAGGGTATAGTGAGTTAAATAGCATCGCGATCTGTCTTAATTTCTCCTGTGTTTACGGCAGAGGAACAGGGAGTGTTGGAGCCACGAGGGCTTCTGGTATCGTATTGGCGGCGACCTCTTGTTGTCCTTGAGAATTTTAGACTCAGATCCCTTGGCGCTCTTCATGATTTGGCAGTCGATCGTTTTCTTGTTGATCATCATCGTTGTTAACAAGTGGATCGTTATCGGTCGAGTCGTTCTACAAATCGTTCGACGTGATAGGTGGGTGCGTCGTGTTGCTTCTTGCCTCGTTACGGGCGTTCTTCCTTGGGCGAGCCATTTGTCTAACGAATAATTAACTTAGCCCCACGATGGGCACCAACTGATTTAACCGTTTTTTGTATGACTTGATTAAATCAATAATAATGGTTTATGGGGTGTAATTAAATAGTTAGTATAGGGTCTACTTACTTTATTCCGGATGGATCAAACTCAATAAAGAACAATATATAAAGAGCAATAAGAACACGAGGCAATAGAAATTGTATATAGTATAGCAAAAGCTTTTCTATTGATATGATATTAGTTTGTTCAAGTATGTAGGCGCAAGATCTAGAATATTGTTGTTATTTTTTTAATACAATGTTGATCTAGGTATTTATAAGATATAAACCCTAAGCATACAAGGAAACATAATCCTACTAGGACTCGGCATATCTGTCCTTCTTGAGTCCGGATTGTAGTCTGGTTCGCCAAGGAGAATCGTTTCTGATCGGGTTGATAGATGATTCCGAATGAGCTTGTATGGTCGAACCGATCTGATGTCCTCGAGTCGATCCGAGTATTATAAGGGGTGTAAAACAGCCCCCATCAGATAGCTGAAGCAAAGCTGCCCCAAAGATTCTTGGCAGAAGCCACAAATACAGCCAGCTTTACCCAAAACAGATGCATGATCAACAAACACCAAAACAAGACTCCATATGAAGTTTGGAACAACAGGAAGCCAAACATTCATTACTTTAAGATTTTTGGTTGTAAATGCTTTGTGTTAAATAATGGGAAGAATCACCATACTACTTTTGGAGAAAAGGCTGATGAAGCTGTTTTTGTAGGATACTCTACTGTTAGTAAAGCTTATATAGTCTTTAACAAAAGAACTTTACTTGTAGAAGAATCTATTCATGTAGTATTTGATGAACCAAATCAATCTTCTGAAAAGAATCAAAGTACTAATCCTAATCTGTCTATTCAGAAATTGAGTATTGAAAGAAATGAAGAATATGTTTCCATCATACTATCTGATCTCAAATCAGCTGCTAACTCAAATGCTATTCAAAATCATCCTGTTGATTGTCTAACAAACGAGTTGCAACAGCTGATAGACCAGAGACTGTTCAATAGACAACTCATGTTCAACAGACTACTACTGGAACTCCAACAGTAGTGTTGCAAGATCAAATCAGAGGACAACATCCAGATTTGCAACCTAATCTCAGATGGCTCAAGAATCACCAACATGAATTAGTGATTAGTGATCCTTTGGATAGAGTAAATACAAGAGGAGTTGCTGCAAATGATGCAATGTTTGTCAGCTTCCTATCCCAAATAGAGCCTAACAGATTGAAGAAGCTCTTAGCGACTCCAATTGGATTAAAGCTATGCAAGAAGAGCTGAATCAATTTGAAAGGAATGAAGTCTGGTACTTAGTTCCTAGACCAAGTCATCAAAGAGTAATTAGCACTAAGTGGGTATTCAGAAACAAGATGAATGAAGATGGTGTTGTCACCAGAAAAAAAAAAAGCAAGATTAGTGGCCAAGGGTTACTGCCAAGAAGAAGGCATTGACTTTGATGAAACATTTGCACCAGTAGCAATATTAGAAGCAATCATACTATTTCTTGCCTATGCTGCTCATTAGAACTTAACTGTCTATCAGATGGATGTGAAGTCTGCCTTTCTCAATGGAGAATTGCAAGAAGAAATGTATGTTGAACAACCACCTGGATTTGAATCATATAAAGAATAAGACAAGGTGTATCGTCTGAAGAAAGCTCTCTATGGACTGAAACAGGCTCCAAGAGCATGGTATGATATTTTATCTGATTTTCTTTTAATTAAAGGATTTCGAAAAGGTAAAGTTGACAAGACCTTGTTTACTGTTGAATGGGAGGATCATATATTACTTGTGCAAATATATGTAGACGACATTATTTTCAGTTCAACTAACCAACAAATGTGTGACAAGTTCTCCAAGCTGATGCAGAACAAATTTGAAATGAGCATGATGGGTGAACTAAACTATTTTCTTGGTTTGCAAGTTAAACAGTTGCCTGATGGGATATTCATCAACCAAGCAAAATACACAAAAGATCTGTTCAAGAAATTTTGTATGGAAACCAGCTCTACTGTTAGTGTTCCTATGTCTACTGGACTCCGTTTGGATAAAGATTAAGATGGCAAATCAATGGATATAACCAAGTACAGAGGCATAATATGGTCACTGTTATATCTAACAGCTAGCAAACCTGATATCATGTACTCTGTTGGGGTTTGTGCGAGATATCAAATCCTAAGGAATCTCATCTCCTGGCTGCCAAGAGGATACCTAGATACCTTAAAGGCACTCAAGAATTGGGATTATGGTACCCTAGAGAATCTGGATTTGAACTTATAGGATATTCAGATTCTGACCTTGCTGGCTGCAAGATTGATAGGAAGAGTACAACTGGCGCCTGTCAATTCTTAGGTAGTCGTCTGATCTCATGGATGAGTAAGAAACAGACTTCAGTATCCATCTCTACTGCTGAAGCTGAGTACATAGCTGCTGGAGCATGCTGTGAACAGATACTTTAGTTGAAGCATCAACTAGAAGACTACAACATAAAGATCAGTGGAATTCCAATCTACTGTGACAATACAAGTGTCATCTCTCTTACTCAGAACACTACAAGTCATTCATGGACTAAGCATATTGAGATCAAACATCATTTCATCAGAGATCGTGTGGAAAAAGGAAATGTTATAATTGAGTATGTTCACACTGACAATCAGATTGCTGACATATTTCACTAAACCACTAAGTGATGCAAGATTTTCAACTTTAGGAGCTGAACTAGGTCTACTAAATTTAGATGCATAAGCTGAGGGGGAACTCATCAGAAGACTGGAGTTTATCAGCTTACTCATCTCATCATCTTAAAGGATAAAGGTTAACTCTCAACAAACTAGTTAACTTATGGATTCTTAAAGTCAGGGGGAACGTGTAAAACTAGCGGTACTTCTGATTAAAAGATGAAATTTGTTTATGACAGTTACTTGAAGTTAAGTTTTCATCAGATAAGTTCTTAATTATTGAAGACTGAAGATTAATTTATCTTGCTGGATTGACAAACAGCAGAGGAAGATTACTAGTTATTGGCTTTCACTAGTAATATCTGTTTTCAGAACACTCGTCTGTCAGATAAGTAAAACGCTATATTTAAAAACACGCTTTTATAAGTCGACTGAAGCGGTTCGCATTCCCGTCAGTCATTAAATGCTTTTTGAAATTTGAATCCCGCGTATCTCGCCCCACAATCAATGCTGACAGATAACTGATCTAACGGCTCGCGTGAAACACGAAAACCGACGCGCCCTCACCTCTTTAAATTCAGATCTGATTAGCTCACTATTCTTTTACGCACCCTCAAATTTTCAGAGAACTTAGAAGAAATCTTTGCTTTCCTATTTTCTGCAAATATTTTCTTGTTCACTAATCTTTCAGAAAAATGGCTAAGGAAGGCGGAAGATATCTTGTTTGCTCCACTTTCCACTATTCTGGAACCCCTCTCATGAAGGAGATTCTGGAAAAGTTTCAAGCGGCTAATTTGGTGAAGTTCATGGAGGCTCATGAGGACAGAGTCTTCATTGATCAAATCATGGAATATTATGGCTCAGCTGGCAAGCCAGATTTCGACAAAAAGGAAATCAAGGCTACTGTTGGGGACAAGGCAATCTGTATTACCCCTGCCTTGCTGAATGAAAAGTATGGTATGCCTAACACTGGACGAACAGACATCACCACAATGGCTAAACCTAAGGAACAAGAATTCTGGAGCATTTCTGCCAGAGAAGGAGAGATCTTGGTAAGAACTAAATGTTGTTACCGACAAGATAATACTATAGTTTTTGGTCTTATTTAGTACTACATTCGTTCCATAATAATTATCGTTTTAGAGTTTTGCACGGGTATTAAGAAACCTAATAAATAACATTTATTTTTGGGAGGTGGTAAGGGGAAATTCTTACCCAGACCGAGTTCACTATAAGAAAATTGAGCTTAAGTGACAAAAGATTAAGTGATAATGTGGAAGTTGTCACTCTTTATATGTAATTAGTAATAAAAATATAAATTTTGTCATGATAATAATGGTGACAAGTACAATAGTGACAAAATATGTTTTTAAGTTGTCACTAATAGCTATTAAAACAAATTTATAGTGACTAAAGGTGTCACTGTTGACAATTAGCGTTACCCTTTTAGTGACAACATGGTCACTATGGTTTAGTAACAACTTTTTGATTGTCACTTTTGAGGTGTCGCTAAATGTCATCAATGACAGCCTTTTTATAATTTTTGTCACTGGTATATTTATGAAAACTATTTTAATGACAACATTTGAAATTGGAAGGCTATACAGACTCGAACTTCCAATGTGATGTAGACGACTTCAAGTCGACATCTGGATACGTGTTCTGCCTCAATGGTGGTGCGGTAAGTTGGAAGAGCTCCAAGCAAGACACTACCGCAGATTCAACTACCGAAGCAGAATACATTGCTGCGTGTGATGCAGCAAAGGAAGGTGTTTGGATGAGGAACTTCATCCAGGAATTGGATGTGATACCTAGCATCGCTGAGCCCATTACTATCTTCTGCGATAATAATGGGGCAATAGCGCAAGCAAAGGAGCCGAGATCTCATCAGAAATCCAAACATATACAAAGACGATACCACGTGATAAGAGATATCATTGGTAGATGAGACATTAAGATGGAAAGTGTCGACTCAAAAGATGAAATGTAGTACTTTTGAACGAATGTAGTACTAAATAAGTGAATCAATTCGGGATGTATAGGTTTAATTCATTTAGTTAGGTAGCATTAATATGGAAGTGAATCAATGAGCCACCTTATATAGATTAAATCCCAAAAATATGGGATTTGTACAAATTCCCTAGCAATATGGGATTTGTACAAAATCCCTAGGAATATGATATTTGGAATTTAATCTTACAAAACTTACATCGATTTGTTTCTATAATATCTCTTTGCTGGATCTGTTTGATTTTCAAGTTTCATTATCATTCAGTACATTTATTCGATCATGTAGCTTCAACAACTGATATTTTATGTTGCATGTACTTGTTTGTTTGTACCGTTATCTTATTGCTTTTGTTTACTGGGTTTAGTCGTTATCTTATTGCTTTTCGTTGATTGGGTGTAACTGTTGAAAAATTTGAATGTTATATGAGTCTAATATGTTAATTTAATGTGCACTGATTTTATATAATAGAGTTTATAATCATTGTGGTATGATAAAATTATGGTTTGGACTAAGAGTATTAAAGTTATCATGAAAAAAATATAGATACAATTTTAGGATTCTTGATTTGATTGAAGGACCCAATTAAATATAAGGACAAGGATATAGTATAGATACCCTGAGACAATATTTAATTACAAAAAAATTCCTCACATATTGAGTATTATGAAAATTTTCCTCATATTTATATAATTTTATAATTAACCCCTTACCTTTGAAAAAAATCTAATTTTGTCCCTAAGGTTTTTAGTTCTAATGTTAGCTGATAAAATTGGTTTAACAATTCAAATAAGATAATTCCGTAAAGTTTCAAAATATTAATATTCTTTAGTCCCTAAGATAATTCCGTAAAGTTTAAAAATATTAGATTATTTATTATAATATTCTAAAATTTGGTCAAGTTGATTAGTCAACTGTACCAAGAGATAAAACTTATGGGACGGAGGAAGTATTAATTATATTGTTACCGACAAGATAATACTATAGTTTTTGGTCTTATTTAGTACTACATTCGTTCCATAATAATTATCGTTTTAGAGTTTTGCACAGGTATTAGGAAACCTAATAAATAACATTTATTTTTGGGAGGTGATAAGGGGAAATTCTTACCCAGACCGAGTTCACTATAAGAAAATTGAGCTTAAGTGACAAAAGATTAAGTGATAATGTGGAAGTTGTCACTCTTTATATGTAATTAGTAATAAAAATATTAATTTTGTCATGATAAAAATGGTGACAAGTACAATAGTGACAAAATATGTTTTTAAGTTGTCACTAATAGCTATTAAAACAAATTTATAGTGACTAAAGATATCACTGTTGACAATTAGCGTTACCCTTTTAGTGACAACATTGTCACTATGGTTTAGTAACAACTTTTTTATTGTCACTTTTGAGGTGTCGCTAAATGTCATCAATGACAACTTTTTTATAATTTTTTCCACTGGTATATTTATGAAAACTATTTTAATGACAACATTTGAGTTATTGCCACTTAATATATATAAGAAGTGACAACTTTAACATTGTCACATAAAATTTTTATCACTAAAATTTAAATTTTTGGTAGTGGTTTGGCCAAACTCAAATTAACTACATGACAATTGCAATATACATGTTTTGGGATAAAATGTAACTCCCAGGAGAGTGACCAATCACAAAGCAAGTGCAATAAATAAGATATACTCAATCACTTGTTTGGAAGTTAGATGGGTATGACCAATTCATACTTGGACAAAAAAAATTCGACGATAAGATAGAGTTTTAAGTGTAATAAATAAGGGCAACGTTGAAAATTGATAATTCATATTTTATTGGAATTCTATAGCGACAAATATTTTAAAAAAAATTCTCTAAAATGACAATTATTACGTAACAGAGGCATTAACATAGTCTAAAGGGAAATTTACCTACACACCCCCTGGGTTTAGGCCTAATTACAGTAACTTACCCCGTTGTTTGAAAAATTACCAAGACACCCCCTTGACTTAACAGCAATTAGTCAATTTTAACGGAAATTGTAAAATAACTTAAATACCCCTGAATTTTCTAAGAAAAAAAATAATTAATATAATCAATTAGGAAAAGACTAAAATACCCTTCTTATATCCCTTTTATTTGTTTTCCTCTCATAACCAAACAAGGTCTCTTCCACACCCCTCTCTCTCTCTTCCCGATCGCTCTCTTCCACTATTCTCACCCATCCGAAATTCTCCCAGGCCATTAAAATTGCAAATTGGTCGTGGTTTCTTCATTCTCTCCGGTTCGCGGTGCACAAATGAAAGAACCCAGGTAAATTTCTCCCTCTTTCGCATGAATCAGTACGATTTTTAGGGTTTTCAAAAAAAAAATTCATTTTTGTTCATCGATTTCTTCTCCAAATATGGGTTGTTTTCGCTAGTTTATCTCTCTTGTTTGTCCTCTATTTTCTTGTGAACACAAGAAGAATTTTTGGGGGTTTTTGAATGTATTTTTATTCTTATTCTAAAAATATGGCTGATTTGTATTGCTTCTGCCGTGCACTTTCTCTCTTTACTTTTGTTCTCTTCTTCAAACCCATTATTAGTACCATTATTAATTTGCTTTATGAAAAAGTTTTTCAAAAAAGCTAAGAAAATTGTTTTTACCCCTTTTATACTGTGATGATGAAATGATCAGTTTAATTAATTTCTGGCGGAAATGGAATTTGTGTGGCCTTTTGAGAGTGCGGCATTCTGTTGGGGTTGGAAACAAACAATTAATTATTAATTCTTGTTTAGATTGGGTGAAATATATTCTACACGATTACATTGTGATTCAAATGCTATTGCTATTGGTGGAGTACGTACTATATAGGAGTTTTGTTTGGACTGGACTGGACTGAATTAATGATTCGTAAATAACTTATAAGCAATAATTAATTACTATATATCATAAACTCAATAGTATATTATATAGTTCAGCTGTCCAATTTTTATTCTATAAATGCAGCCTATTTTTCAAACTTCTAACAACCCTGTTAGAGAAAACCAACTAAATTCTAAGTTACAGAATTATGGGGATAGCTTGATGCTCTATGTACCAAAGAAGTTAGAGGTTGAAGTTGAGGAAGAGGGGAGTGAGGATTGTATGAGTAATTATTAATCTGATGATAATGGTTATGTAAGGCCTGGTGATTTCACAGATGATGATATAGACTCCAGTGATGAGGAGCTTGAAAACATGCGTAGAAACACCAATCTTACCAAAACAGAAAGAGACTTCACAAAAGGGAAAATGAATGGCAAAGATGGCACAAAATATAAGTTATTTTTTTTTGTTATGATTAAATCTTCATATTGGGTTTCATCTCATAATTTGCATTTTTTTGTTTACAGGATGCAACTGTAAATGCTGGCAATGCAAATTCTAGTGGTGATGCAACTGTAAATGCAAGTCCAGTTTCCCAGAAGGTACATTTGAATCAATTTTTTTTTTTTATATTGGAATGATAATCCTTATTTCAATTATTATGATTAGGGTACTGGAAAGAAGAGGAAAAATGCATCAAAAGACCCTTCACAGGGTACTGGAAAGAAGAGGCAAACTGAGGCATCAACTAGTGCTGCCCCAGACAGACAAGAAGTTCTACTGCTCTAAATGTATCATCTTCAGCTCCTCCAAGGACTAGAAGTTGTATTGCTACTGTATCATGCTCAGCTCCTCCAAAGACTATTACTTCAAAAGGGGCAGGAATGATTGATATATTTGGGTGTTTTTGGATTTGTGATACTTGGGTGTGCTTTGATATATTTTGTTATGATCTACTGGAATGATTGATAGGTTTTTTGTGGTAGTTTGATGAAAAAATGCAAACATTTGCATGTTTTCATGTGCTGGAAAGTTGGTAGTTTGATGAAAAAATGCAAATATTGGCCTTTTTAGGTTGATATTTTGGTGTTTTTGGTAATTTAAGTTTTTGTTTTGCAAGTGTTGGTATTGCTATTTTTGTATCCAGATTTGATCTAAATTAGTATTGGAAAATAGTTGATTTGTATTTTGATTCGTATTTTGCAAATTTTGGTGGATTGGTGGATTGTTATTGGTGTAAAATAGTTTCATTGGATTGAACACATATGCATTGCATTATAATAGGATGGAATATTACATTAATGGGAAAATACATTATATTTTGCATTACATTACAAATTTTTCAAAAAAATGTCCCTGTTTGAATTATTACAAATACACCCCCCGTAAATAAAAAATATTACAAATACACCCCCTCTAACATAAAATAAGTCACAAATACACCCCTTGAGGGTATATATGTAAACTAAAAAAAGTCAACATTTCAAAAAGGTTGACATGTAAACTAGGGAAATCTATCATTTTGTTAAATTAGTTTACATGTCATATGACCACTTGGGACCAACATGTCATCCTCTGCCGTTAAAAATTAACGCCGTAAGGGGTCACCTTGTAATATTGTTTTGCCATAGGGGGTGTCTAGGTAATTTTTCAAACAACGGGGTAAGTTCCTGTTATTAGGCCTAAACTCAGGGGGTGTCTAGGTAAATTTCCCTAGTCTAAATCCTAAAATCTATCATTTTGTCAAATTACATGTATGAAAAATTAAACAAATTTAACTTTAAAAGGAAGATTAAGTTTATGTTACAACTTCCATGTTGGTCCCAAGTGGTCAGATGAGGTCTAGAGGGGGGGAGTTAATAGACCTCTGAGAATTTTAGACTTAAAAACTTTTCACTTAACTGTTAGCAGACTAAGCTGATCGTAAACAGTAAACTGACTAAGTTGTTCGCACGCTAAGTTTGAGCAACAGAATTGACCACTCTTTAGAAAAATACTTAGCTGATTTCAGTAAAATCAGTTTTAATCGGGTTACTTGCAGCGGATGTTTTAAAGTATTTTTCACAAGTAAACTAAGTCTTGTAAAGATTTTATCCCCAGTTTTAAACTCCTTTTAAAATCTTTAAACAGTTTATTCAAATGTAAGCTTGTGCAATTTTAAAGAATGCAAGAAAACTTATGCAAAAATGAACACAATGATTATTATAGTGGTTATATGGATTTAAATCCTTTAGTCCACTCTTCCAAGTCACTTAGATCTTGGATTATACTATAATCACACATATTACAATATACTCTGCTTGCGCCAATCAACAAATGAAAAGGCCACAAGTTCGTTACAGATCACTCAGAAATCCTATACTACAAAGCTTTATCACTTCACGCAGATGGATAACAGCTTCTCACAACACTCTCTTAACAAATTCACTCAAAAAATGATTTATCTTTTGAATTTCAACTCAGCTTTACTTAACAAATAAGTTCAGCAGGCTAGTGAGTTGTTGTTGAGTTTTGAGACTTAGAAGATTTTGCTTCGCAGGATTGATCTCAGTTGTGTGTTGTTGTTCTTCTTTCTCATACTCACGAACTATTTAGACTCTTGGTTTGAAAAGTATCCGTTGAAGAAGGACAAGATTCAAACACATCGAGTACTGGTCCTTAAACTCTGCAAACGGCTCTCTGCGACTGCTACAGTACTTTCTGTCAGCTGCATTTAATGCACTGAGCTGATATTAGGATTTCTTCAATCATTTGCCATAAATACCCTCCTTCTTCAACATTTGTTACTCCAAGTGCATTTATTACCGTTGAGGAGACTTCCTGATCGTCTTTACTTGGTTGATTAGAATCTCTCGTCCGATAATGTACTGAGCTGATCTCAAACTTGAACTAATCTGACCAAAATATAATGTTATCAAATTATGAAGGATTATAAAAAAGAAGAATTAGTTCACATTCTTCGTCGCCAAAGCAATGGATTCTCGAGAGGAGCTTCGAAGTACAGAGGAGTTACCCTGCACAAATGTGGTCAATCGGAAGCAAGAATGGGTCAATTAATCGGGAAAAAGTAAGGATCTTCTTTAAACTTGTCCTACGATGGTTTGAAATCTGATTATTTTTGCTTAATAAATGGGAAAGTGTGTTGTTCTTTCTTTTACAGTCGTAGTTGTGTTCTCCAGCTATCCGGGTAGTTCAGATTTGTGGATTATTTGTACATAATTAGAAAATCTTCAAATTTGTCAGGAAAAGGTTTTATTAGATAGTTCAGATATGTGTCATCCCACCTTCAAGTTCCTCCTCATAAAGATTAAATATAAGTTTAACTTAATAAATTCACTATCAATGCCTTTTTTAGAATGATAATTTTGTGAAAAACATTAGCTAGCATAATTTATTTCTCACATTTATAACAATTGTTTTAATCCATCAAGTTACAATGTATCAAGCCCAAACAGATGTTGGTATGGACTTTGAGAAGCCCCTTTTGTCATTCTAGAGCCAAGAGGTATTGCGTTTGAGATTGATTTGTTTGATTGCTCTGAATTCCAGCAATTA
This sequence comes from Penstemon barbatus, assembly GCA_003313485.2. Lineage (NCBI taxonomy): Eukaryota > Viridiplantae > Streptophyta > Magnoliopsida > Lamiales > Plantaginaceae > Penstemon > Penstemon barbatus. The sequence goes on along the minus strand of CM064879.1, from coordinate 45,965,556 downwards.
GTTTCTTAATGTACATTTCATCAAACTTTGATTATTGTTTTGTTTTAATAACCAATAAATGCCTATTGAGTTCTCAATGTAAATTAGAATTAAGCCTTAATTGGCTCTATTTTTCAATTGATATCAGTTCTACATTTAGATTCGCATAGTACTTTAGTTTTCCTATTTGTGTTGTTAACCTTTCATAAGTGTTGTTTAATTAATGTAGATTAAGCCCGTTTATATCTCGGAATTTTAGGTTCATAAAAAAAAAATGACTTTATTGGATTTCAAAGAATAGAGCTTGCTCTAGCCGTATTGTACCTGAACAAAGCTGAAGCAACGGATAAGATATGCAGGGCAATACAATATGGTTCAAGAGTTTTTGAGTACTGTAGGGCCTAATTGTTTGCGGGGCTTCTAAAATAAGATTCCTTGATTCAAGCCTCTCTTGAGATTCCAGTATTAAAGCGACATGTGTCCTATTTAATGTTTATGTTAAAATATTTATTTTTAAAATGTCAAAAATACCCTTCTAAAATCATCTAATTTTCTTCCACATAATCCAAATCATCTTCCACACCCAAACCATCCCCAATCTATCCCAGTCCTTTCACAATTTCGGCACCAACAGAGTGGGAGGAAAGAATCAATTCATGCACATTCGCTCAAAATTAACTGGGCTACAACTTAAATGTCTTCACTACTGACATTCACAACCTAATCAGATCTTAATAAAATAAATTGGTAGGTCATATTTTACCCAGAAATCAGTTGGACACTTGCTAAAATTTAATCTAGCAGAGGAGATATTGGCACTTAAAGGAAAATCCAATTAGTGCTAATGAACTGGCAAATAAGAAGCTTGTACAATGTGGCGGCAAGCCAGATCTGGGGGTTGGGTCGCGCGACAGTGTTTCGACAGGGGAGTGGGAATGGTTGGGCTGACATGTCAGCGATTGCACGGCAATCGCCGCCTCTGCTAAAATTATGGATGAATTTGGGTTTGCTTAAATTTAGAGTATTACATATTGACCCCGGAATTATATATATATATATATATATGCAATTTAGTCCAATTTATATAAGGGTAATAAGATCAATGTGATTGTGCCACAAATTCTTGCACATGTGCAACAATACCATAATTATATGCACGGTTGCACAAATATTAACGATTCAGATCTATTTTTCTCTAAATTAGGGGTCTAGATCTGCATATCTCAACAAAGGTCATTTATCATCATATCTTATTTTAGAATTGGGGAATTGTTTGGTGTTTGTGAAAGTAGTTTGGGAGAGTAGTGGAGGTTTGTAAAATAATTTCGATTTGCGTAATGTTGTTTGTTTGGGTTTTGAGAGAGTGGTTTGAGAAATAAAGTAGGTGTATATTTTTTTTGGAAGAGTTAGGTTGTAGGTGTAAGATCGATGTCTAAGACTTTATGTCAAATCATGTTTGTTGTGAGATAAATTGTGTAAGAAATATGTTACTTTATGTTAAATCAGAGTAGAGTTTGTATAGATTTTGTTTAGAGATAAGAAAATTGTTGTTTGTTTGGGTTTTGAGAGAGTAGTTTGAGAAAATTGAGAGATGAAAAATTTATTTCAGAAAATAGAAAATATGTTTGTTTGACATTTCCCAAACACGAAAAAATTTTGGGAAACGCCAAAGAAACAGGCCCGTAGAGTTTGGCACAAAACATAATGTTGACAAATCAGCTAGCTTGGCTATGAAAGTTTTCGTTTGTTCAAGGTCAGCATTTATTACTATATTTTATGAGGAATGTCCATTTTCTATGTATTTCTATTTTTACTTTTAGGTATAATTTTCAGCTTGGGTGAAGTTCTAATTTGCAATCGACTACTGCTAATTTTCAGGCTTTTTATGTAATTTAGTGCATATGCAGTTTGATGATTTTGTAATGAATTAGTACTTTTTTTCTTGAAATGATTTTTGACTAGCGGTATTACCTCCAGGATTTTGTTCCAGTCATTGCTCAATAATTGTCTGCCTCTGCTCTCTCAATTCAAACTATGCTACTGAATTTCAGAATCAATATTACAGCATTCTGGATTTATTTTTCATAATTCAATGTGTTGTTATTCGAATATCTGTTATGGTGGTGGGTCTTATCCGATGGTTATATCAAGGCATCCATTGACCAAAGGATTATTTATAAAGACTTATAAAGAACATGTTATTAGGATGTGTCTTTTAAAAAATCCGACTGTAATAAGTGGTTATCAATAAATTATCATTTGCTTAAATTATCGTTTTTGTTTTCCTGTTTTCAATTATGTGTACACATGTTATGTTTGGATTTTATAAAATAGGATATGTCTTAACAAGACAAAAATTAAAGGGGCAATTATGGACTAGAGTAGTTGAATTTGCTAGTGGTGTAATACATGTAAGGGAATATGATAAATAAAGTCATATGACCGCTAGGATTCACATTAGTGATTCAGACTATATCTAGTGTTAAAGTATACCATTTATTTATTTTAGTTGTCAACCTTTGATAACTTAATCGTGATCACGTGTCAAAATTTTTGAAGAGCCCGATAGAGTCAAAATTATTTTTTAACTTAATCGGTTTAGTGGACCAAGTGGGAGAATGTTAGTTTTATTTTATTAAATGGTCCACTAACCTCATTTTACTACAAGTTTTTAAGATTTGGACTCTTCATATGATTGATTATAGGTTGATACTTAAATGGATATGTTAAAGTCTTGTAACATACAAGGAAGTGGGTTATGAATGTCATGATGGTTGGCCTTTCACTTTCTTATAACTGTTACATTTAGTGGCCCTCTACTTTCATCTATAAAAGGAGACACAATCACTCCTCAAAGCTACACCAAAAATAAAATAACGAAAAGTGTTAGCAAACTTCCATCATCTAAAAGTATTCAAAGGTTGTGTTATTTTGATAGAAAGAGAGGAGAAGGTGAGTTCATTAGAAAGGTTATAGAAGTGAGGAGATAACAAGTTTAATTCGAAGGATTACTTTGAAGCAACGTCATATCTTGAAAAATTCCATGGCGAACGGTATACCGATCCTAATTATATTTCTAATATGTGTTAATTGATAAGCATATTGTTAAAGATTTTCCACATGTAGTTTAATAAAAGTCTTACAAATTGATCATCAAGTCATGGTCTAAACTAAAAGCCAGCCATGAAACATGAACAAATTATTAATAGATGAAATAGTTACACTTATTATTTTGGATTAGTGTAACTGAGTACAATACATACAGTCTGAATTGTGGTGAGAGTAAAGAGGAAAATAGCAGCAATAACAGACACAATCCCCCCCATGGGCTTCTCAAATAATTTTGCAGAAGATCAATTCTCCAAGCACTCAGCCTCGTCCTTTCACGGTTCCTTAAGGCTATGTTTGATTTATGGATTTCAGTGAGTAAAATGATAAGTAAAATGCAAATGAACAATAAAAGAAGCTCAATGTTGCGTCATTGAATGCAAGGAAAAACATTTTCCATAGCGCTTTCATTACTGAAATCCTTGAATCAAACATAGCCTAACTTTTTAGTCACCGAAACTAAAACTTCAAAACCAAGTAAACGAAGAAGGCTAGCTAGCGTCTCTGTCACTTTTCATAAGACAGCCCATGAAAAAGACATTTGAGGTTATCTCGTTTCCAGCACCCACGTGCACTCTCTCGATAGCCATTAGATTGAGGAAAAATAATTTGGTATCATCCTTAACCATGATTGGTGGAAAACGTGTCAAGCGAAAGAATTTCTGCGTCTGAGGTTCAACAAGAAGTCCTCTTCGGCACACATCCAATATGTTCAAACTACCCTTGTCCATCTTGCTCACCTGCCCTCTTAATTAATCCCACAAAAAGAAAAAGAACACATCTTTAATATTGTAGCATGCAATTGTTAGTAAGCTAGAATAAATAATCAACATAATAAAACTATCTTCAAGGCTAATTCGGATTTGGATTTGGAGAATTAACGATTAAATTAATTCTATACAAAATCCAAAATGATGCAAACATTTGTTCTTGTGGATTTATGGAATGAACTTATAAATGACCATATATCCACCACGCTCAACGACAACTAGTATTTCAAGAAGACGCAATGACACCTGATTCTCGAGCAGCAGCATGTCTCGGCTGATTAATGGCGTTTCAGTGAGGTATATATCAATGTCCACTGAATATGGAAACATCGACATAATTAGTCGCCCGCTGTACGCAATATTTCAAGAATGAAACACCCATCATGAATCATTATCTTCAAGAATATTTCAACGTCTTCTACCCACTCAGGAAGCGTGCAGTTGATCATAAGCGTCTTTCAAATCCTCCACCTCTTGAGCCAAAGCTTGGAAATAATGGTGACGCTGTAGAAAAATTCAAAGAATCAAAATGGTATAGATAGAACTCTATTGTTTTGGAACCGAAAGAACATAAAAAAAAGCAGCCTGGTAACTTTGTTCTCTTAACGAACCACCCAATCTTGTACACTCATTTTCAGCTGAAATTTTTAACCTTAATTTCTCTATCTCTATGTCTGATTTGTTATAAACTCTTGTTTTCCTAAAACAACCAACCTAAATATATATATATAGGGAATTGATTTTGCTTAACTTGCACAATTAGCAAGTAATATATATTTGTCCATTTGTTCCTATATTCAGCAAATTAAATGTCGTCCCCTTATTGAATTTTAGACCATTTGTCCAGTTTTATTGCCATTTGGACGAGGATGCGGCAAATCCTTTTAATTTTTTTTAGGATTTTACTCTATCCCTTTTTTTCTAAACAAGTTACCAACACTCAATCATATCTAATTGTTTTGGTCATCTTTTTCAAATAATTTTTAATATTCTTAATAATATTATCTTCAACCTGTTAGCAATTGGCTCGGTGACCACCTAATAGTTTATAATACTACTTCAGCTTAATATAACTCAACAGTTGTAAACTAAAATTCTAATAGGTTATATTCTTATGCTTGCTTATATTATAAAGTACAACAACTCTAGTTGCAGATTTGTTAAATTTCTAACTTCAAATGGGATCATGACGTGAGATTTTTGTGGAATTTAATTTTTTTTTCTTTTTTTATCAAAATGGGGATCAATTGTTCTTGAGTTAAGATGAATTGGAATTCTCCATTGAGGATGTTGAAAATTAGATTTTGGTTATTTTACATATTGAACAAAAATATTATTTTATTTGTGAAAAACATCAAAAAAATTCTAATTTAGAGTCAATAGAAACGAACATTAGATGTAGTTTTAAGACTCTTTGTTTGCTTTTAAACTTATTTATTGTAATTTTTTACAATCTTTCTTAGTGTTTTCAAAATGTTTAGTACTATAAGGTTTCAAAAAGCTGATTGAAACATATACTCCGTATTAGATACAAAATATTGATCCATGATTTTATCTCAATAGAAAATTGGAAAAGACAACAAAATGGACGGGTAAAACTCCCGCCAATTTCTTCTCATAGATTTGAATTTTTCATCCCATAAAAAAATGTATTCCATATTGTTAACTTCATATGTGTCCGCGTAGACACTTTTTGACACATAAGCTGAGAACGTGGCAACATAATTGTGCAAATCTTCTAAAATTCAATGATGGGACGACATTTGTTAAAAATGATATATTACGGGACTAAATTGCAACCGTGATATAGCTTGGGGTGATATGTAAAAGGTAGATATAATTTGAGACAAAATTTGCAATTTTGCCAACTTGTGGTTTACACTTTACACCTATGATTCTATTTCCCTTGGGAGTTAAGACAATGGATGATTCCTTCCTTGCTTCTACATCTTCGGTAACTATCATTTCCATGAATATCTTCTCGAGCAATTGCAATTACATGACCATTTGTAGCCTAAAAGAAAATTTGGACCGGGGTGGCAAATATGGGGGGGGGGGGGTAAAAATGGACCGGGTAGTTAACGGGTCATTTTATGTGGGTAAAAAACGATTTGCTAGTGGCTGAGTCTTTGACGGGTCTGGGTCAGATCGATTTAACCATATGACAAAGGTATTACACTTGTTTTGTGATTTGTCAATTTCTTAGGAGTTTCATTTAATTCTAAAACAAGTGTGTTGCACTTGATATGTAGTTACACAATGAATTTAAGGTGACCCCTCGGTATTGCCGCCGCTCATTGAAGAAGTTGGGGTTTGTGTAACTGGGCCGGAAAAATATGAGATATATTTATATATATATATATACAATTATGCAGCAGATAAGTCTTATTGATTTCTAAAATAATAGAGATTGATTCGTGATTGTGAGAAATGTTATACAATATAAAACATAGAGTTTTTGAATTATACAATATTTTTGTTTCTATTAATTAAAAAATATAAATTTTTGGATGCTTTTAATGAAAATAATGAAAATTCTGATTCATGATTCTATCCTTAAGAATTATTTAAATAGTTAAAAACATTGCCCAACAATAATTCCCATTAAACCGAAATTTATTTAGTTCAACCCAACTACAAATTAATTTTAATACTCCTTAATATTTAGTAATAATATAATCGTAATATAGTAAACCAAAAACAAAAAAGATAACGAATGGAAATCATGCAATTAACCCCAAATCACCCCTCTCTTCCACATGGACTTTCCAAATAATTCTGCAGAAGGTCAATTCCTCCAATCATGCAATGCAACCTCCAAAACTCTTATAGCACTAAACTTTGTTGTTGGATTAAACTACTTGTTAATTTTTCATTTGAGGGGAAATTTTGCCAATTAGCTATTTGAATTTGCATGTGTAAACAATTTTTAAAGGTAGAATTTAAGTTATATTTCAAAGGGTTAATGTTTTAGGGGATAATTATTTTTTTTTTTTTTTTGATTTTGTTGAACCATTTTATTATGTATGGAATGAAATTTATTTATAAAAAAAAAAATACATCCACTTTTTCTAAAATCATATTAGGATTCACCACATGGATTGGATTAAAGTCACTTACATGGTTTGATCTTAACTCAACCTCAAAAGCTAACTTATAAATTAATAGATTTTATATTAGTTCGTTTAAATTCACTCTTTTGATTAACCAAATTTGATATGATTAAAGAATATTCAATAAGAATTAATAAACTCCTATAATATAAATATAATTATTCAAGTTAGTGTTACAAAAGCCTAAAAATATTTCATTAGTTCGATTATACGTTATAAATGAATTAAAATGAATAATATAGCAGATCATTAATTGATTTCATATTGGCACCATACAAATATATAACTCCTAAAATTCAATAACTATCTGATAAATCAAATAGTAGTAGTTTAATAATCATATAATCAATTCTGAAACGAAAGAATCTGCCCCTCTTCTTATCTTTCATGTTTTTTTTTTTGGATAACCCAGGTGTACAAGCTTACACTAGAGTAATTCTGAACCTTCAGAATCCTTGTCCTAGAACATCTTTCATCTTTCATGTGGTTGATTTCTTTGTATTGAATAATCAATTCTGAAACGAAAGGATCTGTCCCTCTTCTTATCTTTCATCTTTCATGCATGTGGTTGATTTTTTTGTGTTGAATGTCCCACATGCATTCAATCAAAATTGGCCTTATTGCATTATTGTGTGTGTAGTAGCATCTATCCCATTTTCTAGATGGATCCACTCTCTCATTTGAGGTTTCAAAAATTGTAAGCTTCTTTACATTAAGTTTTACCATATAGATTCATGCTACTAAATTTTTAAATGAAAAAGTGATGTCATCACAAAAATATTAATGAATGTCAAATTTGCTCTTAGTTAAAAGTGATCTTGAGTTCTACCAAGTTTTACGACAAGTAGGTAATTATTCCATATGTTTTTTTAATAATAATTATCCCATGTTTTAGCTATGCATATTATGTCAAAAAGTTTGGGTTTAGCTATTTTATTCTTTTCAAATCATTTAGATAATATGTGTAATAGTGATCAATTTTCCTATTAATTTTCGACAAAAAAAAATTTTTTTTGCAGGGTTTTTTTTGAAGTAACAAGGTGTCCAACTTTAAACCTGATGGACCATAAATGTGACATTAAGATATTAAATAACATGGTACCCCTGCAAAAAAATGTATTTTTGCCAAAACATGACAAAGAAGTGATCGATTGGTGTAACACATATTATCTAAGAGAACGAAGTATATTTCGGTGAATAGACAATTTACAATGCGGATTAGGAGTAATATATATGGTGTGAATCATGTGGTATGGATTGTGAAATGGTTTGTCAAACTTTCATTTAATTTACTTATATGCTAGTAGTTTAATGCATTGATTAAACAGTGTTTAAAAATTCCCTTCCCTCTCTATATATTTATAAGGTTCTTAATTTTGGGAAATCAAGGGTGTATGATAAAAATGAATAGTGTAAGAGAGTGGGTGGTCTATGTTGAGAACAAAGTTGAAAACATGGTAGATGTGTCCAAAGATTCAGAGCTGGAGAAAAAAAGATGTATCTACAACATTCCTGACTATATACATGAACTGGACAAAAATGCCTACAAGCCTCAAGTGGTATCTCTTGGCCCTTACCACCATAACGATAATCCAAACTTGGAGGCAATGGAGAAGCATAAAGACCGCGCTCTCTTACATTTCCTTAAGAGATCAAGGAAAAAGCTGACCGAATATTTTTAATGCTCTGGAAAAAGAGGTGAAAATTTTGAAAGAAGCATTCGAGCATCCTGAGTCGCTAGGAGACGATGGAGAGTTCGTGCAGATGATGATTCTTGATGGGTGTTTCATTCTTGAAATACTGTGTACAGCGGGTGGCAATCCTCTAGGTGCTTCAATATTCAGTGGACATGGATCATACCTCACTGAAATGCCAATAATCGGCCGAGACATGCTGTTGCTCGAGAATCAGGTTCCATTGCGTGTTCTTGAAATACTACTCCGCGTTGGATGTGGGATAGATGAGGATTTTAATGTTAAGTTTCTTGTGATCTGTTCCATACTGAGATTCTTTGGCTTGCCCAATCGAGCAATATCAATGGACGAGCAGGGTGGTATGCACATATTGGATGTGTGCCAATGTGGACTTCTTGAAAAATTTAGGCCTCATAAGTACAAAAGAATACGAAAACCACTTGAAAGTGAATGTGAAATTGACATCATTCCATCCGCCACGGAGCTTCACGAGGCTGGAATTCGATTTTTGCCAAGTAAAACCACAAGCCTGATGGACATTACATTCAAAGGCAGCACCCTCCATTTTCGACCAATTGTGGTGGTTACGAATGATACCAGATCATTTTTCCTCAATCTAATGGCTTTCGAGAGATTGCACGTGGGTGCTGGAAATGAGGTAACCTCATATGTCTATTTCATGGGCTGTCTTATAAAAAGTGACAGAGACGTTAGCCTTCTTCGTTCAGTCGATATTGTTCCTGGTGCACTTGGCAGCGATGAAGATGTAGCCCAACTGTTTCGATCGATCTCCAAATATGCCATGCTGAATCCTGATCATAGTGCGTTAGTTAGAGTTTTTCAATCGGTGACTAAAAAACTGAGGAACCGAGTCAGGATGAGGTTGAGTGCTTGGAGAATGGATCTTCTGAAAAATTATTTGAAAAGCCCATGGGGGGTTGTGTCTGTTATTGCTGCTATTATCCTCTTTACTCTCACCACAATTCAGACTGTGTTTACTGTCCTTGGTTACACTAATCCAAAATAATAAGTGTAATTGTTTCATCTATTAAAATTTTGTTCATGTTCCATGGCTGGCTTTTAGTCTCATTTATTCAGTAATATTGATTGTGTTCTAAGTTGAAATATAATGGAGTTTCTTGTATTTATATACAAAATCTATACTTATTATATTATAAAAGTGTGGATAATTTAAGTTTTTTTTTTCTTTTTATGTGAAGACTAATATACCCTTATTTGAGTCGTAAAGTGATATTTAATTCAGTTGGTAAATATGTAAAAATAATAGAAGAAGAATAATTAGACATAGATTCTTTTTATATTAATTATGGTGAAGATACAATTAGACATGAAATCTTACAATATTTATCTCTTACATAATCTCCTAAAATTTATAAATTATCTTTACATCAAAATTTATAATTTCAATTTTCTTCTCATCTGATTAAGCCGAATTTCGTCGGTATGATTAGATCAGTAAGGAGTTTGATTAGGAGTTCTCAATCAATATGAATTAAAGGGCTCTGTTACTTTATTCTGGATGGATCAATATCAAGGAAGAACAATTAGATGGAACAATCAGTAATCAAGACAATCAATGAATAAAATAGTATAGCAAAAGCTTTTCTATTCAATAATCTTAGATTATTTTAGTATGCAGGCGTAAGCTGAGTATGTAAAGCGTGTGTAATACAATGATTAACTAGGTATTTATATCACAATTAACCTAGTTTTACAAAGAAACATAATTCTAATAGGACTCGGCCTAATCGTCCTTCATGAGTCCGGATTGTAGCCTGCTTGCTGAGGAGAGTCGTATTCTACCGGGTCAATAGATGCTCCCGAACAGGCTCGTCCGGTCGAACCGATCTTATATCCCTTAGTCGATCCGAACATTATAAGGGGTGCGAAATAGCCCCCCATCAGTACTCCCTCACTTCTTCGAGCGTATATGTAGTAAAAGCTCGTAGAAGTAGATGGTTAATTACGACTGTATTTTCTATGAGTTGTGCCTCGTTAAAAACCTTACTTAAGAAAAAACCCTGTGGGAAAAAAATCCTAAGGAAAAGAGTGCTACGCTTCATAGATAGTCGTTTTCTCGTTCCAATTATGAACCGCTACGTGTCCCTTTGGGGAAGCATTTCATCTTTTTCCGTTTGGCGGGAATGCGATTAGCCGTGAGGAGTTCGAAACGTCTTTTCACTTCTCACTATAAATAGGTGACCATTATATTAGTCATTTTTTACTTTATACTTCCTTTAATCTCGCAGTCATTTTCTTGCTCGGTCGTTTATCCTTTCAAAATTGCTTCTATCGACTCATATCCTCCGAGGATCCCAAAAATGGCTTCTATAAGAAAATCTTCCTCGTCTTTAAAGGAGAGAGTCGCTCCTATTATCGAGGAGGTGATACATTCTAATCCTTCGAGCGAGCAGATTGGAGTGTCTGAATTCATTGTCCCGACCGAGGACACCTTTAAGGTGCAAATTCTATCTGATACGGACGTCGCTGCCAGAGCTAAGAAAGGCAAGGGTACGGCTCCTCAAATTTCTGAACCGATCGAGGATCTTGCTTGTGCTTACACTGAGGACACTTTCCCTGAGGTCGTGAGCAATTATGCCAAATACTTTTCGGATGGTTCCGAGATCATTCTCCCTTCTCCTTCTGATAGGGTTACATCACCGCCAGAGGGATGTCGAGCCTTTTACACAGCCCATTTTAACTGCGGTCCGCGTCTTCCCTTGTCTGCCCTCTTTCTTGATATTTTGAAAATATTCAGTGTGTCCTTGACTCAATTAGTCCCTAATTCCGTGGCCTTCGTGGTCTGTTTTTCCGTTTTGATGATAGCGAAAGGATTCCAACCCTCCTTTCGTAATTTTACGCAATTGTATCGTTTTAACGTTTCTAGTTCCTCCAATCGCGGATATTTCTTCGCTAGCCAAAAAACTAGTCGCGCAATCTTTGACTCCCCGGTTTCCAGCAATCCTTCCTGGAAATCCCATTTTTTCTTTGTTCGTTCGCCTTCTCATCTTCGTTTGGCGGATGGCTCCACTGAGCCCTTTTCGTGGGACCATGATTCCAAATGGATTTACGGTGGTCGTTTGGCGACGGGTGAATTTATTCCTGACGACCCTCAGTTCATTGGCGAAATCCAAGCTATGCGTGTCAACAAATATCAGAGTGCTCTTCTTATTGGCGAAGTCTTTTTTCGCAAGGCGGGATTAAGTACTCATAGTTTTCCAATTTCTTCTTCTTCTGAATCATTGGGTAAGTATCTATTTCAATATTGTGTTATAATAACTCTTTTTAGTACTTAATCTAATTCCGATTTTATCTTCTCCTCAGCTCTTATGGTAGAAAATTCTCGACGCTCTTTAAAGGGAAAAATGGTGTTGTCTAAATCTACCAAAACCATAGAGAATGTTCCTATCGAGCAAAGAGCGTCTCGGAAGAGAAAACTGGAATTGAGTCATGATTCTGAGGAGAACAGAAAGGAATCTCCAGATTCTTCTCAAGAATTTCCTGTTCGCCAGGGGACAGGATCGGGTTATCCTCCTTTACAACTTAGGACATCTCTAGGTATTGTTGGGATATGGCTCGATTTGTCAGACAACAAAGTGCGGAATTTAAAATTTTTCGAGTCATCCAATGGTCCCATATAAGAAGTCTCCATATTATGTATACAAAAGCATAAACAAAAACGCATACAATGAATTAACAAAGGGGGTTTTTGCGATATACCTCACCATAGGCAAGGTGGTGGAAACCTCCAACTTCGTTTCTGAATCTGGATCTGGTTCACAGGAGTGATCCAAGTGTCTCACCTCCAAAGATAGTCCACACCAATTGGATTCTGGCAACACCTCAAGATCTTAGGCTCAGAACTGGATTCAGGAGATTTGTTATTGCAGGATTGTGTTGAATCTCTTGACAGATCAAGATCTAACACAATGGAACAGGGAGATGGCGGCGGCGGCACCAAGGCAACCCACGGCAGTAGGTGGCGGCGGCTCAATGGTGGCGGCGGCGGCTAGGGTTTCTAGCTAAGGGGGCGGCACTTACTAGGGCAAAAGGAGGCTAGGGTTTTCCTTTTTGAGTGTTACCCATTTGAGCTCTAGTTGTGCTCTATTTATAAGCTCCTTCTGACCTAGGTTTGCAAGACTCCTTATGGGCTTTAATTAATAAAAGCCCATGTCTTGCAATCCTTCATTTAATTAACTACTTTAATTAAATGCCCAGTCCAATTAAATCAATATTTCTTTTACATAATTAATTAGCAACTCAATTATTAATTAAGTCAGCCAATTAATTAATCTCCCACTTGAATTAAATACTTTTAATTCATTTAATTGATTTAATTACCTTTAAATCAATTAATTCCTTTCATGTCCTTTTATAACAGTCACCGTCCAATTGTATTGTGTGTGACCCTCTGGGTTCACCATCAATTGGCAGCAGGCCCACGAATCCTTCGTGATTTAATTTATGAACAATAAATTGTTCCGGTCAATTAAACAACCTTTAATTGACCACTCCTAGAATTAAATCCTCTATTAATTCAGGAGTACCCACACTTCATGGTCGATGTCTAGCCACAAGCCCATGAAGCCCAACTTCAGGTGAATTGATATTTGTGAACCTCGTCTCATATAATTGCCATGTACATACGGTCCTTCTATCGACTAATATTCCCGATCAAGACTTAGGGTGTGTGAATTGATCGGCACCTCTAAATTTGTCTCGATAACTATACTTTCTAATTCAGGATAATATTCCAGTGTGACTGCTAAATTTGGAAACCCCTTTCCAAATCCGTCACCGACCGTGGCCACGGGTTTCTCGGATATATTATCTAAGAATCGTATAGGAAATTCTCTCATCCATTACAATGAGTCAATAGATTCCATATTGGTACTAACCACCCGCGTACATGTCCATACGCACCCAACCTAGGCATGTTATGACCAAGCTACGTGGCCTATACCTAAATCTAAGTACGCACTTTCATGCACCGAATTCGCCCTAGTACCTCAAGTCAAAGGACTAAATCGTACACTATTATATTCCTTGAGAAACAACCCATCACCGATATGCGTCATGCGCTTCCACAATGGGTTTCTCTGTTCGGGTCGTTCGATGCGTTCAATCTTCCATTGAACCACCTACTCGTATGCACTGGACTCAAATTCCTTGCTCATGAAACACTACAAATTCACTCCATGTGAATCATGCATACTCGTACAAGTCTTTGCGATTCCTACGATACCCCGTCTCGTTTTGGAATCTATGACTTGGAACAGTTTTAGGATTACGACCTTTGAGACTGTTTCATGATTGCACTCAGTACTGAAGTGAAGCGTCACATAGTCAAATGTAATCTAAGGGTTTCATCCAATCGCTTAAATGTATTCGCGAGAGATGAAGTTGGCCATTGTTTATCCTTATACACATATAAATAAACGTGCGTATTAAGTCATTTATACTAAAGAAAGATAATGATAGTTTCACTACAAGCTAAATATATTGGCTTGCAGGGCACTATTCCATCAATCTCCCACTTGCCCTAAAGCCAATCATAAACGTTTCTAGGACCCATCTTTCAAAAGATGTTCTTCGAACTCATTTCATGATATAGTCTCTTTTAGTGGATCCGCTAAGTTGTCTTCTGAGTATACGCGATCCATTACGCGCGTTAACTCTACCAATGATTTCTCTAATCAAATGGTACCTTTCTTTCAATTATGTTTAGATTTCTGGTAAGATCTCGAATGCTTTGCTTTGACAATAGCTCCAATGTTATCATAGAAGATAACCATGAGCTTCGCAATGCTAGGCACTACATCCAACCATAGGATGAAGTTTTATATCCAAACACTTTCTTAAGCCGCATTTATTGCTACATTTAATGCTGCAATATATCTTGCTTCAGTGGTTTGAATGGTTACGGTGATTTGCTTGGAACCCTTTCAAATTTACCGTTACCCCATTGAGGCAGGATATGTATCCAAGAATGGATGTATCTAATTCATCCACATCAGACTGAAAATTCGAATCAGTGAATCCTTCGAGTTTTAATTCTCCACTACCACCGTAGACCAAGAACAAATCCTTAGTCTTTGTCAAGAGCTTAAGGATATCTTTTACGGTGGTCCAGTACTTCTTCACTGGAGTTTGACTAGCAACTGCTCGCGACACTTGAGCATGTTCTACGTCTGGTCTAGTACATAGTAAAGCATGCCACATGCAACCTTTTGTTTGAAACATAAGGTATTTGAGACATCCTCCTTTGTTCTCATTTGATGTAGGGCACATCGATTTTGGAACAAGGGATACGGGTCTCACTGGAAGCAATCCTTTCCTGGATTCTTCATACTGAATATTTCCAGTATTGATTCTATGTACTTAGATTTAGAGAGTGTCAGCATCCTTTTCTGATCTATTCTATAGATACGTATCCCAATACGCAAGATGCTTCTCCTAAATCTTTCATGGAGAATTGCATGGACAATCATGCTTTCGTCTGTGCTAATATTCCGATATCATCCCAGATAACCAGAACATTATCGACATATAAAATATGAGCTTCATCGCGCTCCCACTAATCCTTTTGTACACTCATTGTTCATACTCGTTTTGATGAAGTCAATTGTCTTGACTATCTCATCAGAACAAATGTGAATCTAAATGGATTCAGATATCGCTAATGGAGAAAAGGTTTCAACAAAGTCTGTTCCAGAACATTGTGAATAACCCTTTTACCACTAGTCGATTCTTATAGGTCAACACCTCTCCATTCATTCCAAGTTTGAAGATCCACTTACAATTTATAGCCAACTTACAGGGATAAATCCCACGGGTGGATCAATCAAGGTTATACCTTGTTGGAATGGATGGGATCCATTTTGGTTTGCATGGCTTCGAGCCACGCACCCAAGTCTATGTCTGACATCGCTTCTTGATAGGTCTTTGGATCACTTTCCACATTCTCGTTTTCGTGAATGAAACCAAATCACTCTGGCTCCTTACGAATTCGATCAGACCTTCGAAGAGTAGGTGTACAAGTAGATTTAGTAAATTCTGGATTAACTCCCACTGTTTGCGGGGATGGGTCCATATCTTGGACTTCATCAAGTTCCATGACGTTTCCATTTCCTTTGACGAGAGATTCATCAACAGAGGAACGGGTATCTAGGAGAAACGATTGTTTCTTATTGTCGTGGAACAGGTATCCAATGGATTTCGTTGGATACCCCACAATTATATACAAATTGGATCTACTAGCCAATTTATCTCCTTTATCGTATCTACCATCGGCAGGAGATCTCCATACTCAGAAGTAAGAGCATAGAGGTATTTTGCCATACCTTTCTTGGTAAAGCTTTGTAGGCAACAACTTTGAAGGTACTTTGCTCAGTATCTTCGATGCAGTCAGGAGGACTAACCCCTGGAAAGCATAAGGAAGCTTAACAAAACTCAATATGGATCGAAAAATGTTAAACAATGTTAGATTCTATCTCTTTAGACACTTCAATAAGTTGAGGCGTCTTAAGAGGAGTTTGTTGTATGAGAATCTCATTCTCATTAAGATAATTGAGGAATCCTTGA
>CM064879.1:45865515-45918128 GCA_003313485.2 Penstemon barbatus | reverse complement strand
TATTGCTAAGAGAGCAAAATAGTTCACTGAAACTTAAAGCTGAAAAGCCGAAAGAATCAGCTGAATATAAACTGCTTGAGCAAGAGAATGAATCTCTGAGAGCTGAATGTGAAGTATATAAGGGTGAAATCATGGAACTTGAAAAGATAATTGAGTCTCATGAAAAATCGTCTATTGCATCCACTCCTATCTCTAGTAAACAGAAGATACCTTTAGAACAGAATAAGTTAGAACTGAACCATACTGAAAAATTTATATCAGCTGACAACAGTAAGGTCATCTTGTATGTTCAGACTACTAAACCTGCTTCACCTGAGAAAGAATTAAAGAAGAAGAAAACTCCTAAGGCTAAAAAGAGCAAAGAGCCTAGTGTAGGAAAACAGACTGGTAAGTCTAAACAGAAGAGTTCTAGGAAGTCTGCTGATAAGGCTAAAACCAATCAGAATAGTGGTAAAACTAAGTCGTCTGTTAATGAGCAAGCATATAGTAAACCAAAGAAGCATAAGAACAATAAAAATGAAAATGTTTGGTATGGAAATGAGTCTTATTATGTGCAACCTGCTGTATATCCTCCTATGTATCATGCACCACAATTTCCAACTTACTATGCACCATATCCTGCTAATCCAATGCATGCATATCCTGCTTATCATGCATCTTATTCTGCTTATGAACATTATCCTTATCATGCTGATTATCAACAACATAGCAAATCTGATGAACGTGATGAAGATAAAAATATTCATGCTCCTGTTAAAACTCAGAAGCCTAATAAGCCTAAGACTTCAACATCTTGGGTTGTCAAAGGTGGAACTAATCCTTCAGGACCCTCTCCATAAGGGTACCTAAAACAATTTTATTTTGTTTTGTAGGATAGGATTAGGAGTAGGAGTAAAGTAGAGAAAATCTGGTACTTGGACAATGGCTGTTCAAGACACATACGTGGAAGCATACATGAGCTGACTGATGTTGTTGCTGTGGATGGTCCTAAAGTTACTTTTGGAGACAGCAAGGAAGGCAAGATTGTAGCAAGTGGAAGATTGATCAAAGGCAACATTGAGATATCTGACGTCTCTTATGTTAAAGGCCTCAAATACAATTTGCTGAGCATAAGTCAATTTTGTGACCAAGGGATTTTCAGTCATCTTATCATCAGATAAGTGCTACGTCGAACAAATTGGTACAAAGAAGGTAATTTTATCTGGAAGGCGACAAGGAAATGTCTACACAGTGGACTGGAATTCTGTTGACAAGAGTTCAAGTATTTGTTTGGTGGCATCAACACCAAGTGAAGTCAGTTGGTTGTGGCACAAAAGAATGAATCATGTGAATTTCAAGACTATAAACAGACTTATCAAGAATGATCTGGTAAAAGGAATTCCAAAAACAGTCATAAGCAAAGATAAGCTTTGTAACGCTTGTCAGAAGGGTAAACAAATCAAGTCATCTTTCAAGAGCAAGAAGCACCAATCATCTGGAAGGATCTTGAAGCTGCTACACATGGACTTATTTGGACCCATTGATCCAATCAGCAATGGTGGAAAGAAGTACTGCCTAGCTGTTGTGGATGATTATTCAAGATACACTTGGGTGATTTTCATGAAGAAGAAAAGTTAAACCAATGAGCATCTTACAAATCTGATGGAGCAGATCCAGAATGAAAAGAGCATGAAGTTATTGAAGATCAGATCAGATAGAGGGACTGAATTTACAAACTCCACTGTTGAAGAGTATTGTAATGCCAGAGGAATCAGCCATGAGTACTCTGCTGCCAGAACCCCTCAACAGAATGGAGTTGCTGAAAGGAGGAACAGAACTCTAAAAGAAGCTACCAGAACTATGATAGCTGAAACAAAGCTGCCCCAAATATTCTGGGCAGAAGCAACAAATACATCATGCTTTACCCAAAACAGAGGCTTGATCAACAAGCACCAAAACAAGACTCCATATGAAGTTTGGAACAACAGGAAGCCAAACATTCATTACTTTAGAATTTTTTATTGTAAATGCTTTGTTTTAAATAATGGGAAAAATCACATTACTGCCTTTGCAGAAAAGGCTGATGAAGCTGTTTTTGTAGGATACTCTACAGTCAGTAAAGCTTATAGAGTCTTTAACAAAAGAACTTTACTTGTAGAAGAATCTATTCATGTAGTATTTGATGAACCAAATCAATCTTCTGAAAAGAATCAAAATACTGATCAAAATCTGTCTACTGATTTTCAGAAATTGAGTGTTGAAAGAAATGAAGAGTATATACCCATCATACTATCTGATCTCAACTTAGCTGCTAACTCAAGTGCTGTTCAAAATCACTCTGCTGATTGTCTAACAGAAGAGTTACAAACAGCTGACAGACCAGAGACTGTTCAACAGACAAATGCTGTTCAACAGACTACTAATGAAACTCCAACAGTAGTGTTGCAAGATCAAAACAGAGGACAACATTCAAATCTGCAACCTGATCTCAGATGGCTCTTAGTGATTCAAATTGGATTGAAGCTATGCAAGAAGAGTTGAATCAATTTGAAAGGAATGAAGTTTGGTACTTAGTTCCTAGACCAAGTCATCAAAGGGTAATTGGCACTAAATAGGTATTCAGGAATTAAATGAATGAAGATGGTGTTGTCACCAGAAATAAAGCAAGACTAGTTGCCAAGGGTTACTGCCAAGAAAAAGGCATTGACTTTGATGAAACCTTTGCACCAGTAGCAAGATTAGAGGCAATCACACTATTTCTCGCCTATGATGCTCATAAGAATTTCATAGTATATCAAATGGATGTGTAATCAGCTTTTCTCAATGGAAAATTGCAAGAAGAGGTTTATGTTGAACAACCACATGGATTTGAAGCTTACAAGAAAGAAGACAGGGTGTATCGTCTGAAGAAAGCCCTCTATGGACTGAAACAGGCTCCAAGAGCATGGTATGATACCCTATCTGATTTTCTTTTAATTAAAGGATTTCGTAAAGGTAAGGTAGATAAGACTTTGTTTACTGTTGAATGGGAGGATCATATATTGCTTGTACAAATATGTGGACGATATTATTTTTGGTTCAACAAATGAACAGATGTGTGATAAGTTCTCCAAGCTGATGCAGAATGAGTTTGAAATGAGCATGATTGGTGAACTTAATTATTTTCTTGGTTTGCAAGTAAGACAGTTGCCTGATGGAAACTAGCTCTATTGTTAGTGTTCATATGTCCACTAGACTTCGTTTGGATAAAGATGAAGATGGCATATCAGTGGATATAACCAAATACAGAGGAATTATTGGGTCACTATTATACTTAACAGCTAGCAGACCTGATATAATGTACTCTGTTGGGGTTTGTGCGAGATATCAATCAAATCCTATGGAATCTCATCTCCTAGCTGCTAAAAGGATACTTAAATATCTCAAAGGCACTCAAGAATTGGGATTATGGTACCCTAGAGAATCTGGTTTTGAACTTATTGGATATTCAAATTCTGACCTTGCTGGCTGCAAAATTGATAGGAAGAGCACAATAGGTGGCTGTCAATTTTTGGGTAGTTGCCTAATCTCATGGATGAGTAAGAAACAGACTTCAGTATCCATATCTACTGCTGAAGCTGAGTACATAGCTGCTGGAGCTAGCTGTGCACAAATACTTTGGTTGAAGCATCAACTAGAAGATTACAATATTAAAATCAGTGGGATACCTATCTACTGTGATAATGTGCAATCTCCCTTACTCAAAACACTACAAGTCATTCAAGGACTAAGCATATAGAGATCAAACATCACTTCATAAGAGATCATGTGGAAAAAGGAAATGTCATGATAGAACATGTTCATACTAAAAATCAGATCGCTGATATTTTCACCAAACCTCTAAGTGATTCAAGGTTTTCAACTTTAAGAGCTGAACTAGGTCTACTGAATATAGATGCATAAGCTGAGGGGGAACTCAACAGAAGACTGGAGTTTATCAGCTTACTCATCTTATTATTTTTAAGGTTAACTCTCAACATACTAGTTAACTTATGGATTCTTAAAGTCAGGGGGAACGTGTAAGACTAGCGGTACTTCTGATTAAAAGATGAAATCTGTTAATGAAAGTTAGTTGAAGTTATGTTCTCAAGAGAAGATCTTAATTCTTGAAGACTGAAGATTAATTATCTAGTTGGATTGACAAACAGCCGATGAAGATTACTAGTTATTGGCTTTCACTAGTAATAATCTGTCATCAGGACACTAGTCCCATCAGATAAGTATTTATTTTACTCGTCTGATTGTTTACGTAAAAGCTTTGTTGTTTAAAAACGTTTTATCTAAAACCCGCTTTTACAAGTAAACTGAGGCGGTTCGTATTCCCGCCTGACACTAAAAGCTTTTTGAATTTTGAATTGCGTAACTGACGCCACACGATCAAAGCTGACACAAAACGGATCAAACGGTTAGCGTGTATCACGGAAACCGAAATACCCTAACCTCTTGAAAACCAGATCTGATCAGCTCAGTCACTCATTACGCTCCCAAATTCCTTCAAAAGCAATCAAAGAATTCTGCAAAATTCTCTTGTTTCTCTCTAACCCTTTTCAGAATCATCATAAATCCTCAACAAGAAGCTAAGGTTGAGGGTATGTATCTCGTTTACGATACATATCACAAGACTGGTACTGACGTAATGAAGGCGATCCTTGAGAAATTCAAAGCTGCAACTCTAGTGAACTTCATGGAAGCTCTTGATGAGATGGTGTATAAGGATCAAATTCTGGAGTATTACAACGCCAAGGATGCTGTTGATTTTGAAAAACTTGAAAGCAAAGCCACCGTCGGAGGACAAGCAATAGTCATCACCCCTGCCCTGTTACATGAGAAGTTTGGGCTGTCCAATCAAGGACGAACTGATGTGTCTACTATGGATGAAGACAAAATACATGAGTTCTGGGGTATCTGTGCCAAAAAGGGAGAAGTTATGTCTGGCAACATCAAGAAGAAACAGCTCAAGGATGAATATCAGCGAATGGCTGATATGGTATCGAAGCTGATAGAGAACTGCACCTTTTCCTTAGACAGTGTCACCATGAAGAGGTATTGCATAATGATGGCCGTTTATTATGGCTATGAGGTGAACTGGTGTGTTGTCATTTGGTACATTCTGGCGAACTTTCACCAGAAGAAGCAAACCAACCATAGGATTACCCTAAGTTATCTGTTCTATAATTTGGGCTGTGGAATGACTGGAGGGAAAGAGATTCATAATGCCAAGGCTATGGCAACCTATCAAGTTGTTAAGGGAGGGACAAAAAGAAAGAACGATGATGAAGAAGAGGCTGAGGAACTTAAGGAAAAAGTTCCTGAAAAGAAACAAAAGAAATCTGTTCAAACAGCTAAGCCAGCTGTTCAAGCCAGAACAGAAAAGAAGAAACAAGCTACTGCTGAGCCAAAGGAGATGGCTCCCAATAAGAAGAAGAAGACATCTGTTCAAACAACCGAGCCAGCTGTTGAAGCCAGAACAGGTGAACCTGCTGAGAAGATTGTTGCTGATGATATCATCAATCAGACAACAAAGGAGATAGAGAATATGTCTCTTGCTTCACCTTCAAGAACTATTTCTGCTGAACCTGCTGAGGATGTTGCTCACCGGACAAGAAATCAATTAAAGGATACAACTACATCCAAGCCCATTCAAGAAGGAAGAAAAAGGAGCACAATTAGAAAGAGGATGAACTTCGTGTCATCTCCTACTGAACTTTCTAACTTGGTCAGAGAAAGTCCTCAATCAGCAGAGAGGCCTGCTGGAGCTGAAGAAGTGTCTGCTGCCAAGGAGTCAGCCGCTAATCAAACTACTCAACAGACTACTTCTACCGCACCAACAGATGAGGTAGTTCAACCTCAAGATGATCCTAAAGTGCAGATCATCGAACCTATTCCAGTTGCACCAATTGCATCTGCTGCCCCTGAATCTACTGCTAAAGAAGCACAGACAGCTGACAAAAAGAAAAGAAAAATAAAAATATTTATAAGGAGAAAGAAAGTGTTTGCTGCTGACAAGAAAAAGAGAGAAGAAGCAGAGCAAAGGAAAAGGGACGAACAGGAATTTCAGAGAGCTGTTGAACTTAGCAAAATTGCAGCTGAAAAAGATGAACAAAAGCGAAAAATGGTTGTTGCTGTGCTTAAAGCTGCTGAAGATGCAGAATTGGCACTGGTCATTGAGCTAAGCAAGAAGGACTCTCATGGTCCAAACATAGCTGGTGGCATCAAAATTGGTGAATCAAAGGATGCCAAGCCAAAAATGCCTTCTAGCATAATTCCAGAAAAGAAAAGGTTTGAAGTAAGAAAAGCCTTTGATATTGTCAATTCTGATCTCTCTGTTTTCTACGGATTTGAAGTTGCCCTGGCTCATATTGATGAGAAGTTGCAGCAAAACCTTGTTCATCCAAGAAAAGGAGAGATACATAAAATGGAGAGATTACAGGATGAACAAATCTGTTGAAGAGCTCCAGAGCTGGAAGGAGTTTGCAAATGAGGAGAAGTGGGTCCTCAGCTGGTTGCAGACCGCTTCAGTCAATAAAGCACTGGATGCTGATTATGTCAGAGATGTGATGCACAAATATGCACAAGAGTTTGCTGCTGCTGAAGCCAAAATCATCTCTGGTGCATTGCCAGCCAAAAGAAGAAAGCAAGATGATCCTATCAAGAGGGCTGTGCAAATTGCTGTTCATACTGCCTTAGAGAAAGGGCTGAACGTTCAAGGTATGAACAAGGAACTCCAAGTGATTTGCCTAGTCTACCCAGTGTACATCAGATTACATTTTGCAAAGAAATGAAAGCGTATCAAGAGTTGCCTAAAGTGAAGACACCTGCTGCAAATAGTCTGTCTGTTATAAAGAGAATCCGACAGACTACTGTTTTCACTGAGGATGGCACTATTGTTACCAAGATCTTTGAAGATGTCAAGGAACAGTCTGCTGCTGCAAATGAGTCTTTAGCTATTGAGTGGAAAGCTAAGGAAAAGACTGATGAAGAAGTTGTTCTAGAAGACGCTCCTGTCCACCAGGAAGAAGATCAGACTGCATCACCCTCTATTCCAACAACTGATATGCACTCATCACTGATGGAATCCTTCCAGCTGATGCTTGAAAATTCACTCAAGGAAATGGAAGAGAGGAATATGATGCTGATGAAGCAAATGCATGAGGAAAACGCAAAAATAGTTAAGAATGCCACTGACAACTTCCCACTTCCACAAGATAATTCTCTTATGCTGACCAAGAGCATTCTTGATACGAACAGAAGCATTGAAGATGTTAAAGCTGATGTTGGTCATCTTCATGCTGTTTTTAAGAGAAGTGAAGACTCCATAGCTCATTTAACTGACACATTCATCAAAGTTAGTAATGAAGAGACTGAAAAGAATCTGTTATTGGTTGCGGAAGTTCAAGCCACTGCCAATAAAATCCATCAAGAAATCTCTACTTTACAACTCAATATTGACTGCGTCAATGATCAATCTGGAACCATCAATTCTACTCTGAATCATCTAAGTACAAGACAGGACTTCATGGATCAGAACATCAGACACTTATGCACTGCTGCCCAAATCCAAGCTGTTGAGCAAAACCCTGCTGATTATGACAAAAAAGGGGAAGAGAAAAGGGAAAAGACAACTGTTCAAAGTACTCAGGAAAACTCTGCTGCTGCTCAAGAGGAATCAAAAGAGGTACTTGATGAAAAAGCTGAAGGAGATGGAGAGGCTGATAACAAGGAAACTAATGAACAAGCTGCTGAAGAAGAAGAACCTAAGGAAGCAGTCAAGTCTGACAAAGAATTGGCTCTAAGGACACTCCTGAAGAGCAACTTGATCCATATGTCAAGTACAAAAACACAGAACGAATCGAAAGGAAAATTAAAGAAGTTGAAGCTGAAGCAGAAAGAGAAGAAAAGATGAAAGCTGCTAAGGCAAATCTGCTTACTGATGATGCAAATGATGAAGAGGAAGAAGAAGATGATGATGAATCAGAATATGAGTATGAGGAAGTTGAAGAAGAAGGAAGTGAAGAAGGTGATGATTAGTATTGACTATTTTATCATTGTATCAGTTTATTTTATTTTCTTCAGTTATCTCATCTGATGAAAAACTTGTAACTTGTAATCTTTTCCTATCATATATAAAAGCTCAAGTTTTTACTCCAACATACATTTCTATCTCAGAAATTTTGAGGACTAAAACATTAGTATAGGTAACAGGTACTTAGCTGAAGTTTTGTCATCATCAAAAAGGGGGAAATTGTTGGATGAAGATGAAGATAGAAGTGCATTAAAAATAAAGAAGTTAAGGGAGGTTTTGATGATTTCCAAAACATCAAGATCAGCTAAGTATGGAAAACTTAGTTAAAACCCTTAGAAGAATTTTGACCAAATAAGAAAACAAATAAGAAGGGTCAAATATTCAAGGTCCAGAAGACTACTGATCTGCTAAAGAAAAGAAATTAGACTGGTGAAGATCAGCCGACTCAAATCAGATTTGTTCAAGTTTGAGATCAGCTCTGCTCACCATCAAACTTGTGTTCTCATCAGCCGAGTGGAAAGGATCAGGAAGTCTCCCCAACGGTAATTAATGCCCTTAGAGTAATAAATGCTGAAGACCGAGGATATTAATGGCAAATGATTGAAGAAATACCTCATATCAGCTTGGTGCATTAAATGCTGCCTGACAGAAAGTACAGTCTACAGTACTGTCACTGTGCAGAGAGCCGTTCGCGGAAATTAAGGACCAGAAACCGAGAAATTTGAATTGTGTCTCTCTTCAACGGACACTTTTCAAATCTGTGAGTATAAATAGCTGAAGAGACGAAGAGAAAAAACAACACAACAACTGAGAGATTATTTTCGAAGCAGAATATTTTCTAAGTCTCAAGAAGCTCAAGAACAGCTCACTCGTCTGCTGAAGTCATTTGTTGACAGAAGCTTGTTGAAGCAAAAACGAATACATTTTCTGAGTGAATCTGTGTAAAGAGAGTGTTGTGAGGAGTTCTTATCCATCTTTGTGAGTGATAAGTCTCTGTAGAATAGGTCTTCTTTGTGATTTCTTATTGCGCACTTGTGGTCTTTTCATTTGTTGTTCGACACAAGCAGAGTATACTGTAAACTTCGTGATTATAGTATAACCCAAGATCTAAGTGACTTGGATGAGTGGACTAAAGGATTTAAATCCATATAACCACTATAAAAATTCTGTGTGTTTTACTTTGCATTTTCCTTGCATATTTTCATATTGCATAAAACACTTGAAAAACTGTTTGAAAAGATTTTTAAAGGAGTTTGATAAAACTGGGGATAAAATCTTTCAATCTACCAAGCTTACTTGTGAAAAACACTTAAAACATCCGCTGCAAGTATTCTGGTGTTAAAACTGATTTTGACTAAATCAGCTAAGTGATTATCAGATTAGTGGTCAACTGTGTTGTTCAAAGATTTGTTCGCGGTCAGCTTAGTCAGCTTACTGTTCTATAACAACTTAGTCTGCTGACAGTCGTGTAAAAAGTTTTAAAGTTAGAATTTGAAGAGGTCTATTCAACCCCCCCTCTCCCTCTCTCTAGACCTCATCTGACCACTTGGGACCAACAAACTGCCTGGAGTCGTATGGGCCAATCGAACAACCGTGAAAGCTGCTAAAGGTGAAACTCCATTTAGTCTGGTTTATGGGTCGAAGGCTGTTATTCCAGTCGAAACTCTCATTCCGTCTCCCAGAGTCGACTTCTATGATCCAGAAAATAATCAGTCTTTGAGGGAAATAGAGCTCGATCATGCAGATAGAAAAAGAGATCGGGCTAGGTTGAAAATTCAGGCTGCAAAATCTAATATAGAGAAAGCATACAATCAGACGGTCAGGATCCGAACCTTCAAGGTCCGTGACTTAGTGCTGAAGAAAGTTGAGGTCTCGAAACACGTGGGGAAATTACAACCCAATTGGGATGGCCCTTATGTTGTTGTCGAGGTCGGAAAGAAAGGCTCATATAAAATTGGCTATCCAAATGGGGAAGTTCTTCCACGAATATGGATTGCAATTATTCTAAGGAAGTATTACGAGAATGAAGACTTTGTATTGGGTTTTCAGTTTATCTGTCGTTATTGTTCTTTGCTCGGCTTATCTATGTTTCCTATTATTATTGAAGAATTCAATGAAATCTTGCTATTTTAGAATGTTATCATCGGTTTTGTGCATCTCTACAAATTATCTATTATATTCAAGATCGGCACTCGGCCTCTCCTCGAAAATTGACTAAGGGTGAAAATCGTTGTTATGCCCCTTAGATCAAAATAAAAAAAATGGGTGAAAGCTGTTGCTATGACCCTGGGTGAAAGTTGTTGCTACGACCCTCGAAAATTGACTAAGGGTGAAAGCCGTTGCTATTCCCCTTAGATCAAAATAAAAAAATGGGTGAAAGCTGTTGCTACGACCCTGGGTGAAAGCCGTTGCTACGACCCTCGAAAATTGACTAAGGGTGAAAGCCGTTGCTATGCCCCTTAGATCAAAATAAAAAAAATGGGTGAAAGTTGTTGCTACGACCCTCGAAAATTGACTAAGGGTAAAAGCCATTGCTATGCCCCTTAGATCAAAATAAAAAAAATGGGTGAAATTTGTTGCTACAACCCTGGGTGAAAGCTGTTGCTACGACCCTCGAAAATTGACTAAGGGTGAAAGTCGTTGCTATGCCCCTTAGATCAAAATAAAAAAAATGGGTAAAAGTTGTTGCTACGACCCTCGAAAATTGACTAAGGGTGAAAGCCGTTGCTATGCCCCTTAGATCAAAATAAAAAAAAATGGGTGAAAGCTGTTGCTACGACCCTCGAAAATTGACTAAGGGTGAAAGCCGTTGCTATACCCCTTAGATCAAAATAAAAAAAATGGGTGAAAGATGTTGCTACGAATTAAACTTTAATATCGTCATATATGGTTATATGGACTAACATATAAATAATTGATCAAGCCAAATATTTTGATGTTGTAATTTAATAGTGTTTTGGTTATAAAAATTTTGATTTCATAAATGCACTCAAGAACATTAAGAACAATGGAAAAAATATTTAGTGATAATTCTAGTAATTTTTATAGCATTATTTTCTTTACAGATTTATGTTGTAATATATTTCTATGTTTCATTAATTCCTCAATATCTTGAACCATTGTTGGATGAACTCTTAAATTTGTACAAGTATAACGTCACTTTATTTTCATTTAGTTGTCATTTTACCACAACTTATAAAAGATATCGAGTTTGCAATTATAAAAGATCCCCCCAACACCCAAAAACCAAAAAAAAAAAAAAAAAGAAAAAGAAAAAAGAAAAAAAAAAACCCTTTAGTTCTGCCCCTAATTGTAATGATTGTATTCCTAGTTACATTGTTTATGAACTTTATGCTATGTTTGATTTTTGAATTTCACTGAGTAAAACGCTAAGAAACATATTTTTTCAATGACACAACTAGCTTTATTTCTTGTTCATTTGTATTTTACTTATCATTTAAGTAAGAATTCACTCATTGTCATGATGTTATGTTCATTCTATAAATGTTATGGTACATTCTAACCATAAGATCTAGGAGAAAATTCATAAACCTAATTTGAGCAAGAATGCCCCAAAAACTACAACCAAATAATGTCAGTTTTAATATAATTACCATTCACAAATTATGAAGGTACTGAAGATTTTGAAGCTTTGGGCAGACAAATGGTGAAACATTGTGAAGGTCTTCCATTAGCCATTATTGTTCTAGGAGGAATACTTTCGACAAAGCATTCTAAGGAAGAGTGGGACAAAGTGCTTTGTAATATTAAATATTTATAAGGGCAAAGGAAAAAGCATTGTAGAACAACAAAATCCAACATTGGTGACATTAGAAGATATTTTAACCTTGAGTTACAATGACTTTCCTCATCGATTAAAGCCATGCTTCCTCTATATGGCTGGATTTCCAGAGGACGCTTCAATATATGCAAATTCGTTATATCACTTGTGGATGGTTGAAAGACTAGTATCCATGGAAGATAAAATGGGAGAAGAAGAAATATTGATAAATGTGGCATAACGTTACATTGGAGAATTAGTCCAGCGGTGCATGGTTCAAGTGGAAGCTAAATTTTTCCCTAATGATTATAAAGTTTGAATCGTGTCATCTCCATGACATTATGAGAGACCTTTGTGTAAAAATGGCCAGAGATGAGAATTTCCTACAATGCTTTGACGATGGTAGGCAAAGACAAAACTTCGACACCCGTAGGCTTGTTATGACTATAGACCCTTTTAAACCTTCTTCTTGTGGTATGGAAAATAATGTTCGATCATTGCAACTACATACCCTTGAATCAACCGAATGGAATCAGCTTCTTTTAGTCAAGGCTCAACTCGAGGCACAACTCAAAACCTGCAAGCTACTCCGAGTTCTAGTAGTGACTTCTGATTTTGAAGACTTTTCACCAATATCAGTGGGGAACCTCACCCACTTGAGATTCTTGTCTGTGACAGGAGGCTATCACATTCATCCATGGCAACTAAATAAGTTGGTAAATTTACAAACTCTTGATATAAGTGGGTTGACAAAATCTTTGCCACCTGTATTACAGGATATGATAAAATTAAGATATTTGTATCTTCCAGTTGATGTTCGTTAGGTCCCAAAATGTATTTTGAGGCTTCACACATTAGAGATGTTGGAAGTGCTTGAATACTTTAACCCAAAGTGCTGTAATGCGAAAGACTTGTCCAAGTTGACCAATCTTGTGCAATTCAGCGCATATGTGGATTATTATTTTTGCGAAGAAATCATCAAGGGAATAAGCAACTTGAGTCAATTGAAACACTTATGTCTATGGATTGATTTATTAAATGTGGAATTAGCCACTTTAAGACAGTTATTTGATTGTGGTATAAGCAAATTACCAGGGGACCATGATGAGTGTATTTTTAGTAAGTCAATAGTCCTTAGGTCAATGTCTTTAGGTATAGGTTAAACACGACTCGCCAATATGAGGATTAGTAGATCAGTCAAACTTCACCTCAAATTTGTAATATGGATCCTAACCTGAAATCAAAGATAGCTACGTCAGGTTAAATGCCGGTGGTGACCCGGCGATAACCCTCCAATGCTTAAGTAAGTATCGAGATTAGAAGAGATCGGACAGTATTTATTGCTTAGGTTGTGCGTACCTTTTATCTCATTTATGAGGGCTATTTATAGTTTTCCTAATGGATTACCGGGTCGAATCATGATTAGACATCTTGGTTCGGATATGGATTCCAAAGCAAAGCGGGTCATATTTGACGAACGGGTATCGATGACAAACGATGAGTGAAAATTGATATAAACGAATCGACGATCGATACCCTCGATGCGTGTAGGTTTGGTGCGATTTCGAGAGCTTAATGCTCTCGAAGTATGATTGCAGTTAGTGTTATATAGTCGACTTGGGTAATTCACGGTCAACGATTGTAGTGACGAAGACTTGGTACAACAAGAGTCCCCCAAGTTCTAGAGTTCGAGTGTAGGTCGAAATCTTGAAATTTAATGTATATATTCGAGATGTAAGTTTTTTTATTCTGAGTATATAGTGGTAGTCCCCCAGGTTCTAGAGTTCGAGTGTAACTCGAGGTCTAGAAGTTTATCAGATATCAAAATTTGGCGCGGCGATGCTTTTAGTTTTCGCGCCCCTATCTTTAAATCGTGGCGGGGAAGATTTGAATTTTAGGGGATGGAATATGAAAAGTCGCGTACTTTCGGGGGGGGGGATAGTAGCGTAAGTTGAAATAAGTGGTAGTTTATTCTTCTATATATAGGTCATTTTCACCGCCTTACTTTTCACACTACTGTAAAAATTGTTTCTATCCGAGCGCTCAGTCGATTTTCCAGACAAACCTCGATTCTATAACTGTGAATAGTCCAGATGTCGAAACAGGCCTCCTAAAGTCCCGAAAACATTCCAGTGAATGAAGAGCACGTTGAGGATGTCGTGAGATCACTCGAGGGGGATGGAGGAAATGAAAGTGGAGAGGAGGAAGATACTCGGAACTATCAGACTGAGAGGGCTTATTATGAATTTCAAGCCGGTAGTTATAAAAAACCCTTGTCGTCCTGGATTTCTGCGTTTTCGGTCCTAGGTGGTTGGTCCGTAAGGTCTCCAGGGGAAGATGGTCGGATGCATGAACCTCCCGCGGGTGCGCTAGCTATTCATAAAGCCTCGATGGAGTGTGGGTTCCGAGTACCTATAGCGCCTGAACTAGCTTCAATTCTGAACAATTTGGGGGTTCGACCCACCCAAATAGTTCCAAACGGTATGTCGATGATTATTGCCTTCATCGTCGTTATGAAAGCTTTCAAACAGCCAGCCTCGTTTGGAAACTTTTGGTACTTATTTAAGGTATCGGAATCGCCGAAGTCGGGCAAGGGCTTCTGCCAAGTGAAGTCCAGAGGGAACAAGAATAGTTTTTTAACTAACACCAAGAGTTCTCATGGCAAATGGTGGAAGTCACGATTCGTTTTTATTCGGCCGCCCAAAGGGCAGTATTTGAATGTATCGTCTCCGTGGCAAGTCGGACCAATCGATGTCTGAAATCCTCCAAAACAAAGCCTTTCGAATACTTTCATCGAGAACTTGCGTAAGTATAGTTTTGATGTTAATAAACTTGTCGAGAAACCGCGTCTTCGAGCTTGTGGTCTATCACTGTCGAAGAAAAGACCAAGCGATCCAAGTCTCGATGAAGTACTCCGTGGGGCTTTGGTTTCTCCTCAAGGAAATACACGAGTATCTCAATCTTCTGCCTCTAAAGGTCATCCTTCTAGTGAAGTAGCAACAAAGAATGCTGAAGATTTAGTGTCTCGTCGAGAGAAGATTCGTTTAGGAAAGAGACCTCGGCATGAGGATGATATAGAGGAAAGGAGGGGGAGTGAGCGAGCCGATGTACCGACTGATGATACTGATGATAGTTCCGATGCCGAGACTTTGGATCTCAATTGGACACTGACGGGCTTGCTCAACTCCAATATTTCCCATCATGGAGATTTGGGTCCAGAAAACTCTGTTCTTCAGAGAGGTTCTCGAGATACCGGTTTCACTGCTTTTATTAACAGTGTTTTCAGGCGTGATCAGAAGTGGTTGGCCAGGAAACTGTTGCAACAAAATTTACATAGTGGTGGTCGAACCATTATGGGGGTAAGATATGATTCTCGTCCTTAATATTATTTTCATTTCTGTTGATTAAATAACGACATATGATGACCTGTGATTTGCTTTACGTCGTGTGCAGTCGTTGCAATATATGTTCCAAGGATGTTATGCAGCTGAACTGGCCCAGGTGGAGTTGGTGAGATGCAAGGTGGATTATGAGGCCACTATAAAAGAAAAAGAAGAACAACTCGATCAAGCCATGAGGGATTTGAGTCTTGCTACCCAAGAAATCGACCGGATTCAATCGGGTTATCCTCCAGAGCCTAGGGTAATCTCTCCTGCGCAACGGCTGTCGATAGTTAAGGAGTTCCTGGAATCCCCTGTCTATGAGTATATGGCTGATGCTAGGATGGGTATAGAGCTGATCGATGTGCACGAGAAGACGATAAAACAATGTCGATATAAAAGCTTTTTGACTCCTGCTTTCGATCCTTCGGTTGTAGGTCCAACCCTTGATGAGTTTTGTCAACCTGTAGAAACCGCTGTCGCCGAGGATGAATAAGAAGTGAAAATCGCTCGAGAGCATGAGTTCGGTTGTTTAATCCCTCCTCGCCAGGCTGATCAATCGTAGTCTGAACTGTTACGTAGATGTATAGGGCTGATGTATATTTTGATTTATGTATATCCCGACCTTAATATAAATTTTTGATATAATGAATGTTTGTTTTGATTTTATCTGAGGTTATTTGGAACCAACTTGTGAATGGGCTAAGATCTTGGGCTACCCTATCTTCTGAGGGGCATTATTGGGCTGGAGGCTTATTTTATTGTTTAGAAATTTAACCGCCGCGTCCTTTCAAACATTTACAAATAGGCGCGCTTTTGAGAGTTTGTGTTTATAAATAAGACTTAAGCATTCTAAACGGTCATATTTATAAAGAACGTTTATGCAGAGCTTGTCTTCGGAGCAGTGATCGAGACTCTCGTGCAGTCAGTCGCGTAGTCAAAGTTTTTCATTCCTGTCTAGGTATTTCTTTAACTCGTCTTTTATCTATGTCGAATGAGTCTAAGTCGATTGGGGATGAGTCTGTTGGGGAAAAGGAAGGTATGTCGGTAGAGTCTATAATGTCACATTTCGATGTTCCCTTTGAGGGACGACACCATAGCCCTTTGTCGGCCCAGTTATTAAGCGTTGTTCATCCTAAGAAAGATGTCGTCGTTACGATAAAATTGATGTCTGTCCGACATCGAACTAAGGAACGGTATAGCGATATATCAGCATGTCGTTTACGCGTCTCTCTTGAGTCTTTATTATCCAAATACCAAATCCCCGCTGGTTGGTCTTTACGCATACCCTCCTCGGATGAAAGAATGAATGATCCTCCGAGTGGGTTTAGAACTTTTCATATTGATAGTTTGGAAAATGGTCTCCGTTTCCCTTTAGCTGATGAATTCATCGAGATCGTGAATGGTCTCAGTTTGTGCCCCACCCAATTGGTCCCTAATGCTGTAGGGTACATTATAGCATTTTGTATAGTTATGAAGTCGATAGGTCAGCCCGCGTCCTTAGCTAATTTTTGTGGGCTTTTCGATGTCCGTCCGTCTCCTCAGTCGAATGAAGGTTTTTACTTCGTGCGATCTAAACCGAATGTTAGGTTCCTTAGTGATTTAAAGTCGTCACATGGGAAAGGTTGGAAGAATAGGTTTATTTTTGTTCATGCTCCCGAGAACTATGTATGGAGGACGACACGCGAGTGGAGGTCGGGTGGTATTCTTTTGAAGAATGTTCCCGCACCTTCATGGGGGCCCGACTTTCCATCGCAATTGTCGGAATCGACATACGACACAAATTCATTGTTGCGGGAGCCCGTTTTGAGTCTAGGAGGGATATCGATGGCCCCTCTACCAATTGATTGTCCTTCCTTAGGTATTTTACTGTGATATCCCTTCTTATCGATATATCAATGTCCAGTTTTTAATCTGTTCTCAATTTGTAGCTTCCTGTGTTATCCCAATGACGAGTCGAGCGTTAAGGGCAATAATGAAGGCTCGCTCGATAGGAAAGCCCCCGAATCCTGTATCGGCGAGTCCTGGTAATATTCCTATTGCAAATCCGCAGGCTCATTCCTCCACTGTTCCGCCTCCAGAGCCTTCTAATCAAGTCGAGAAAACTCCCAGCTCGAGTCACGGAAAGAGGCCGGTTTCAATCGAAGTCGAGCAGGAGAAATGGCGCATCCAAAAAAGGCCAAATCAGATACTCAAGCTACACCGTCTAGTGGTGGTACGACGGCTCTGGCTTCGAGAAATCTCGAGGCCATCCTTGCGAATCACAAGCAAAAGCAAGGGGACCGAGTAGCCGAGACTTCAATGATGAATCAAGTTTTCCTGGATTCATCGATTAGTCGTGAATCATGGGAGAAATTCTTGTCGACTGTCTCTTATGAAGATCACGAGGCTCTCTTGAAGAAAGATCTTGGCAACGTGCTGCGTTTACAGGCTTCTCTCTCGCTCGCGGTATTTATCGAGCATGAATCCTTTTTGTAAACTAATTTCTCTTTTCAACTAATTTATTGTCATTGGTTTTTATAGTTGAGCCAGACTATGTACTCGTCTGCCGCTCGGATGGATGGTGTCCGAAAGCGCCTTGAAAAGTACATAGCTGCATATAATACCGCGAAGAAAAAACTCGCGCAAACCGAAGGATCTGTGACCGAGCTTCAGGAGAGGATGACAGAGTTGGGGAGCGAGGTATCTGAGAAGGATACTCGAATTGCTGAGTTGGAGGCGAAGCTTGCGCAGGAAAAGGTTGATTTCACTGCGTTGTTAGAAAAGAAAACTGCTGAAATTTTCGAGTTGGGCCAGCAAGCAGCCCTCGAACGCCGTGATGGATTGCTGGCTGAAGAGAGGAAGGCTGTCGTTTTAGAGTTCTTCAACAGAGTTGTCTACGAGGAGCTGGTCGATCGCCAATCCGGAACTAATCTTTCCAAGATGTTCGATAAGGGCTGGAAACAATGTCAGGCTCTGGGTTTCCTGAACGATCGGTTTGAGGCGGGAAAACTAGATCCTTCTTTCGACGAGAATGGTGTTCCTGTCAATTTCGATCCCTCTGCCGATGAAGGTTCTAGGGAGGACCCGGAGAAGCATGAGTTTGGTTTTCTTCTGGAGTTGCAAGCTTCCCAACTTGTTGCAGAAGTTGCAGCCGAGACTGCTGGCGAGGAAGGGGAAATCCCTAAAGGTCCCGAGACATCGAGGACATCCTCCCATCTCGAGCAGCTAGACTATGAAACTCATCATGAGTGTTGAAAACATTTACTTTGATTGTGAATTTATGTATTTGTATATTTCTATTTGTTTGATCTTACGCAATTTCGTAGTATGATCGATATTAATGAAATAGATACGATAAACGATATAAAATGGAAGAAAGATCAATGTATATGTATATTCCGAACGTAGGGATACAATTTACAAATATTGAGGGTCCTATTTGAGCATTATAGGATGCCGTACAAGCTAGAGGGCGAAATACACATAAAGTGGCCGAGCTAATCTATCCGAGCTATAGCTTCGAACGTAGTGCACCTGGGAAAGTGCCTGTGTAGTCATAAATGCTTGGGGTATTTATAGCCGGGAATGAGGGTCGGCCCATAGCCTTGGTCTTGGGATCGGCCCAACATTAACGTTTAATCAATGGCTGCATCAAATGGACCCAGTTACCTTTGCTTCATCCCGAGCTCGAGTCCGCGTCCATAGAGTCGAGATTCCGGATCTCCGAGCGTATATTAGTAATAATAGATGGGGTCCAAATTATCCATCATCAATACTCCCCCATTTCTCGAGCGTAAAGAGAAACTTAAGCTCGAAGAAGTATGTCTTATTCCGAACATCGAGATGATGGGATCACATGTTGGTCTGTTATGGACGTGCCTCGTTATAATCCTAACTTGGAAAAACCCATTGTGATAAAAACCAACTTAGGGAAAAAGAGTGCACATCACTAAAATTTCAATGAGCTCTCGATGATGCGTAAATATTATCTCTTGATGATGACTTGTAGAGTTATTCGAGATTATTTAATTTGTATGTCGGGGGTACTGTTTTGATAATATCGCCTTGCTTTCTTTCTTGACTCTGCTTTTCCGATCGTACAGCAGCAAGTTGATCCAAAGATGTGAATAAATCTTTGATATTCGGGCGTTGTGTTTCTTTTCGTGTTGGGCCGCGGCCCTTTGATCCGGAGAGTATAGGGGTCTATTATGCAATAATCAGAGAGAAATAGGCTTTAAAATCATCTTCTAGAAGTTCAATCGTCAAGACTTCTCGGGGACCGGATTGCAATTTTACCGTTTTGTCCTTATATATATATATATATATATATATATACACAGCCTGATCGTGGGATGTTTATTTCGCAAACAAACCCTGAAGTAACCCCTGATCGGAGCAAATAGATCGATAAAAAATTTCCCAACATTTGTCCGATCATTCCGAAAATATAATGTCTAGTCCTAGCGACTCCAAGGGCAAAGCTAAGGTCATAGAAGAGCCAGAGAGTGGTTCAGGCGAGATGCAGATCGAGACTGTCCATTCTTCAGGTGGGAAAAACATAAGGGTTCCGAGCCCTAACCCTGGTTCTGACAGAGAAGATGAATCTAACCCTAGTTCCGAGGGTTGTGAAAGCGATTCTTCGAGCGAGAGCACTAATGAAGAGGCCACGGAGGATGACGTTCTTCCTTTAGGAAAGAACGAGCAGGCCAGATACATAATCGGTAGAGGTGTTGTCGTTACTATTTTCGAGTGGTCGGAGCCTTCGACCAGCACCCGACTTAACAAAACCAAGAAGAGAGCCGATGAAACCATTTGTCGCTATACTGAAAAGCACCTAGAAGACTTGGAGACCAAATTTGGTAAGTTTTTGGACGATGGATTTTCGATCGTCGTCCCGACTCCCGAAGATCGAGTTACTAATCCTCCCCCGGGGAGTCAAGCTTTTTACACTAGGCAATTCCTTTATGGCTTACGGATACCCTTCACTCCTTTGATTCGTAGCGTTTTACAGGCTTTTCGCTTGTCTCCATCCCAAATCCTCCTGAATTCGATCGGGTATATCATCGCCTTCAGCGTGTTAATGAAGGCCAAAGGGAAGAAAGCAGCTTTCCAAAATTTCCGGAGGGTTTTTCAAGTGAGCTCCTCCACGTCTTCGAATGCAGGTTATGTATACTTCTCGCAGCGGCCTAATCGATCGATATTGTCGAACACAGTTTCGAGCAATCTTAAAGGCTGGAAGAAGGAGTTCTTTTTTGTTCGAGGCCCCTATACTCCCCCCTCCGCTGAGTCACCCGAACCAACCCCCTATGAGTGGCCTGGAGAGTGGTCTTGGATTTATGGTAGGCGAAAACTTTTAGGGCGGATGCGTCATGAGCTCCCAGATGCATTTTTGCAGTAACCCTTTGTTCTGACATTTATCAGACCGCTTTACTGACTCAAGAGAGAGTCTTGAGAATGGCAGGACTTAGTTCATGTTCTTAGCCCGCCCCTCCCCTTAGTTTTGGAGAATCTTCATTCACTATTTCTAACGACCCAGCCGTCCCAGTTGCCCGAACTGATGAGGGGGCTTCTGCTGTAACCGTTCCCCTTACTTTAGGTATACTATCTCCTCTCGTAGAATTTACTTCATTTTTCTTGACCTTAAATAAACCATTGTCGATTTTTCAGCTGAAATTGTTGAGAAGTTTCGAACTTCTGTCGCTGGCTCGATTGTTGCTTCATTTTCTACGGAATCTCAAGGTCTGCCTCGCAAACAGAAGAAATCGAGGGCTACTTTAATGATAGAGGCAACCAAGGCCAGAACTGATGATTCTACTGCTCCGAATGCGGCTACAGACCCTCTTCAAATAGCTACTGAGGGAACTTCACAAGCTCCAACTAGTGCTCTTCTTCGATCAGTGTTTCCAACCAATTCATCTAATCCTAGTGCTGCGGGGTGCAGTTATTATACGCTACAGGAGATTCGATCCAAGGAGATTACTGAAGCTCGAATGGCAAGGAAAAGGAGTAGCGGGGATCCCGAGTCTTCTCGAAAGGTAAGACCATTTGGTCGGAATCCAGGGCCAATTCAATGTCGACCCGGCCGCTCCGAGCCTGAGTTGGTAGACTTTATCGAGGATCATCTTTGCGGTCCGAGGGCTGCTGGGTTTCCAGAAGATGGAACCATCCAAGCTGACCTTGGTCCCAATGGTGAACATACAGTGGACAAATCCCTCCGACTCTTAATGGCCGCAAGATTTAAAGATGACAACACCGAGCTCTTCCAGAGGGATGGTTTCCAAATTATTGGTGATTACGCCTATGTACACGAAAAGGTACCCTTTTCTTTTGATTGCGCTAACCTTTCTCCGAAAACTTGTTTTATTGCCTAAGTCTACTTTCTTTTGCAGGCTGGGGAGTTATTTACTCATCAGACTTACCGAATGGCCATCCTGGAGGAGGAGTCTCGGCAAACCCACAATGCTCTTCTCCGTATTTTGAAAGAAGAAGCTGTCAAAACTGCTGAGTTGAAGGAGACTTCTGCTAAGCTCTCAAAGGTTGAGAAGGAACTCGAGGATGCCAGGAAAGAACTTGAAGGAAAGAGAGCCCTCGAGGAAGAGGTAGCCAAATTAAATTCGGATCTCGAGCAGGCTAAGGCATTATCCGATTAGGCGTACGCTCGAGGCCGAGAAGAAGGCAGACTACCTGCTATAAGGGAGTTTTTAAAGTCGCCCTTTCTCGATGCCTTGGTTCGGTTAAGAACAGGCGAGATCAATCAAGCCTTCTTCTATAAAGGGGTTCAACAACTCCTTGTGGCTGGACGGGTTCAAGGCACTATCGATGATTATCTTCCCTATATGAACCCTTATAAAAATATACTTGGGGAAAATTATAAGGCTTCTTCTCTTCCTCCCAAGCTCGAAGGCTTAGCCAATCATGAGTTCGCTCCGTTCCTTGCCGAATTTGGTGTTCCTATGCCTAATCTCGATGTGCTTGAAACGGAGAATTCGGGGGAGAAGGATGAGGATGTCGACATTGAGGGCGAATCCGATGAGCAAGAAGGAGAGAAAATCGATTCTCCTAAGGCAAATGATCCCAACCCTGACGACCAGAGCAGCGGCGAAGGGGATGAAAGCTTGAGCAGCACCTCTGACGACAGCTCGAAAAGTGATTCCGAGGAAGAAGGCGTATAGATGGAGAAGGGTCGCGAATCTGGCACCGAAAAATCTGATTATTGATAAATATCGTAGGAATTCGTAGCTTGTAGATTCATGTACTCACGTTTTTAAACTATATGTATATTTGCTCCTATACTTCTTCAGTCGAATTGATGTCTTTACGAGAGCAATGATCTCATTACCACATAGTGAGGCCGCTTTACCTTACTTTATTGTAATATCAAATGTTGGGATCGGGGCTCTCTCAACGAGACGTAAATTCGATCTTCAGGCATGCTTTTTAGGAGATGCATGTTTTCTTATGTCAATAGAAAATTCTAAGTCGAAAGACACTTCGATCCAACTTCCTTTTCCTCATCTGTTCCCAACGGTATGGAAATCTCATTTCGTGTTAAGACAGTGAAAATCTTCTAGAGCTCATGATTCTTGCTGAATCGTGGGATCGAATATCAAGCTGTTTACATACGTTTTTCGAAATTGACCTTTTCGAACATAACTTCCATAGATTTTTCTCTCCCTCTTTTCCCTCCTCTTTTTTTTTTTTTAGACCAAACAAAAACGTAAATGTAGTATCTCGTGCATTTGTGTTCGAAATTACCGTTGGTCAAGCGGAAGGTCGAATTTTTGAGTAGATAATGAGCCGTTTTGACAATTTCTTTTCCTTCATAACAGTTTGCATGATGTTCTCGCCAAACATTACCTTATTCCTCGGGAAGCTAAACAGTTGCTTAATCCAGACCGCATAAATTTCTACATCTCATCCGTTGGATTGCGTAAAATTGCTCCTATAAATGAGCCCTCTCCTTTCCTTAGATGGATCCTTCTCCTTTTAGTAGGATCTTCTTCGATCATGTCGATCAAGGAATACTCTTTTTCATCCCAAGACTTTGAAATTCGAGTTAGAACGTATTTTGCAAATCACAAAATATTGAGTATTTTATCATCGACTAGGATATCTGTAGACGAAGAAATATTCGACCTTGAAGGCCAACAAGGTGCATTGCTGACCATCTACGACCCTGACAACTCCGTTGGTTCTTCGAAGAGTAATCCATTGTTTCTCCGGCACGGTTCTCACCATGGGGAAATTGTTGCCCCAAAGTCCGCTAAGGGTGTGGGATGGTGCAAATTTAATAAATTGGTTGGTGTTCGGACTGAGCTATTCGATCTCAAGCATCGAAGTAGTCCTTCAACTTTCCCTTTTGATTATCAACCAACACCCAATATTCGTTATCCTTGTAAATCTTTCGAGTAAGGGTATTATCGCAAATTTTCCCCTTATAATAATGATTAATGGATTAAGGAGCTCGGTAGCTCCCACTTGTCAAGCCTAAAGAAGAGTTTATTCGTCCTCCTAGCTAGGGAAGTTGGATCAACTGGATTGGGCTTAGTCAATAATAGGATTCATAGCTTGTAATAGGATCGAGATTTTCTTCTTGTAAGCTGCAATAGAAACGAAACCTTCTTCTTATGGCTTGCAATAAGATCGAAATGTAATTTTTACTTATACAAACATTCTTCACGAGGTTCTTGCTTCGTTTGATCTAATGCTCTTTGTTTTTTGTTGTTGTGTATACGTTCCAAATTTTGGTAAGTTTGAACTTTCCAAACGGTTCCTCATTTATCGGGAATTGCAACGGTCGTCAAATCTTATCCATTCGTTTCACGGATTATCCGCCGTTGGATTCCTTCCAATTTTTGCTATATAAAAGGCTGTCATAGCCTTGAAATTATCTCTTTCATCGTACTGGCACTTTATTTTTCCGATCATGGTGATCAAGATCATTATTCGATTAATTCAACTTTTTGAGCTCAGACTTCGAACAATCTTCGAGCGGAAGAAGAACTACTTTGACCTCGCTTAGAATATCGATAGGCAAATATAATCTCCATCTGGAAGGCCAATATGCCAGATCCATGGAGTCCGCAGGTTATCGCGTAGGTCTTCGATTAGGGACCTATTGCCACAATGCATTTAGGAAGATATATTGGGGAGGGAACGACGAAGAATACAGTTTCCCGACAAACCGTGCGTTCGCCCCTTCGTCTTCGGAGGATCGCAAATAAAGTTAAAAGCCTGCGGGTCCAAAGGAGATTCCATGCTCGGAGCTAAGTTACTCCGAATAAACGATAGGAGAGGAGACCGAAAATTTCATAGGATTGTAGAAAGTAATGGGATTCTTATGTAACATATTAGCTTATGTTATGCTTGAAATGTATCTCCAATATTTTTCCTTTGAACTCTTGTATCTCTGTAATAATATTCATAAATGCCTTTTTTTTTTCCTTGTTGATAAAGTAAAGTATAATCAGATAAATTCTCATCTTCAACAACCCGATCTCGAACACTTAAAATTAATAGGGGAATAATCGAACACCATTTTCTCGAGCGAGTAACAAACAAGCATTCTGGTAACCAATTAATTAATCTTCCTTTGAAAATTTCTATGTATTAGCATTCAATTGATCCCAGGCAGTGCCAAATTTCCAAAGTTGATCGAGCTCTTCAATTCGAGAGTCTTTAACCGATCGTAAATCTAAATAGTTCCAATTTGTTTATGCGACATTCTTCACCTCTGCCTTTATGCTTCGTCCGATCACCATGGATCGAGTTTTACCTTTGTTAAAAATGATTCGTATTACCTCTAAAATAAAGGAGTTTGAGATTAGAATTCGGACCCTGTTTTCCGATCCTGGTCCCTTCGGTGTAACCTTTTTCGCTTAGAATATCGACAGGCAAAAGAAATTGCGCCTAGAATACCGGCAGGCAACCTGTTTTCTCATATATACCCTATCTGAGACGGGTTCAAATTCCGGTTTTCTGGCGTAGTGTCTGATCGGGCAGCTGGTTAACCTCAGAGGAGCTCTTTAAATCTGGAGCACCAGCTTCCTCGAGGGCTTTCGTGAAGTATAGTTCCTTTGAGGTTGCTTGGAGTAATTCCACTGAGGTAACCCTCCGCTGCACTGGATCGGATTAGGCTGTAGATAATGATTGTGTATAACAATCATTGTTTACAGATGAAGACCTAAGATCGGTTAAAAGTCCTGCAGTGGAGCTCCGATCCGGCTCTTATCCCGTTATGAAGACGGATGTGCGACACGTGACGAGTGATTGCCATGAAGAATTACTGTTGAGTTCTGCATCTGTAGCGATCTTTGGGAAT
This sequence comes from Penstemon barbatus, assembly GCA_003313485.2. Taxonomy (NCBI): domain Eukaryota; kingdom Viridiplantae; phylum Streptophyta; class Magnoliopsida; order Lamiales; family Plantaginaceae; genus Penstemon; species Penstemon barbatus. The sequence continues at coordinate 45,892,623 of CM064879.1, read as the reverse complement.
GCGGACCGAACATGTCTATCTTTTACTCGTAGAATTTGTAGTAGGGTAGGAGTGATTGTACTGTACTTCTTGAGCCCGAATTTTAATATTATATTCGAGGCTTCACTTGTAACTTGATAGAAGAATAACAATAATAAAGCTTAGTTTTCTTCTTGAATTTCATTGTTTATTCTTTTATGTCTTCTCGATTTCTTTGGTCGAATATAAGTGAGACCCGTTGGAACTTGATTGATAGCAACTTTGTGTATTTAACTTGAAGTCATCTAACCCTTCCCTTCAGAATCATAAATTTCCTCGGTGGTCGAACGGTAGTCCACATTAGGTTGCAACTTCGAGGATTTATATAATTTGTTACCGTTGCATTAACGGACGTTTACTGATATTTTATCGATTGCAGGATCCACTCCACTAGAAATTGCCATCGACCAAGGGAACGAAATCAAATCTGTCCCAACTGATCGAGAAAAGAATCTGATAACCAATAAATAATCTTTATAGATTATGTGATTGATCGAGAAATAATCCGAGATGATAGTAAATAATTTATAAATTCCGACCGCGATTGATTCGTGTAATTATTCTGAGATTACCAAATTTGATAATCAGAAGAAAAAAAATTCCGAGCATTAATAGGTTGTAACTCCAAAGACTCTCATAACCTATTGTCGTTAACTGATGATCAAGCTGATCGGATTAATTCTGTGTTGGTTAGTTGAGAACGATATCTGTAAAACTTCTTGTTCATTTATGCATTATCGCTCCACTGCTTAAAACTTTTTATACGCATAAACAATTTATATTTTCGATGAATAGAGAATTGTTTAATCGTGGAAAATAAATCCAACAATGGAATAAATGAATTGGACAATTGCAGAATAGAACCACCAATCTGAAGATCGAAAATTCACTCTATGGGTCTTTAGCAACAACTTCCACCCTTTATATTTATTTCGATCTAAGGGGCATAGCAACTGCTTTCACCCTTAGTCGTTTTTTATCGGTCATAGCAATAGCTTTCACTTGAGGGTCTTAGCAACAACTTTCACCCTTATCATTTATTCCGATCTAAGGGGCATAGCAATGGCTTTCACCCTTAGTCGATTTTATCAGTCATAGCAACAGCTTTCACCTGAGGGTCTTAGCAACATCTTTCACCCTTATCATTTATTCCGATCTAAGGGGCATAGCAACGGCTTTCACCCTTAGTCGATTTTATCGGTCATAGCAACAGCTTTCACCTGAGGGTCTTAGCAACAGCTGTCACCCTTATCATTTATTCCGATCTAAGGGGCATATCAACGGCATTCACCCTTAGTCGATTTTATCGGTCATAGCAACAACTTTCACCTGAGGGTATTAGCAACAACTTTCACCCTTATCATTTATTCCAATCTAAGGGGCATAGCAACGACTTTCACCCTTAATCGATTTTATCGGTCATAGCAACAGCTTTCACCCTTATCATTTATTCCGATCTAAGGGGCATGCAACGGCTTTCACCCTTAGTCAATTTTATCGATAGATATAGATATTGGCCATAATAAATTTCTTGAATATAACGAATTAATAATATTCCTGGTGAATAAGTTCTCCATTGAATAGATAGTCCTTGTTGATATAAGATAAGCGAAGACAAGATGAGATAACAAGATGGTAGATATTCCCGAAGATTATGTATAGTTTTCCCTGTCTATAATAATATACTCCCAAACCATGAATAAGACTTCCATTCGTCGATATGACGTCAATATGATAGATAATCATTTTACCCCGCATTTCCGAACCATGCTTCTTGTTAAATTCATATCAAGGGAAAATAAAATAGAGCTCGATTAGCATTTTTCCCGATCTATCAAGAACAATCCTCCTGATGGCAATTGTATAATTTTACTGTAGGAAACCTGCAGAATGTTCGAATAAAGATTATAATGATAAAGGCTGTCGATATCTTTACCAACGTTGGTAGCTCTGTTACCTAATTACAATCTAGCTAGAGCATCGTATGATCCTAATTCAGGCTTTACATTGGCGAGGGCTCCGTGGGTCGGAGCACTGTCTTGCGGAAGAATCGGCCTGATTTCTGGTTGCTGAGCCGCCTTAGATAGATTGTCGGGCTCATTGTTAACTGAGTTTTGAACCCCCGCAGCGTGGGATGGTTCTCCTCTGTTATACGTATTCCTCCTCGTAGTAGGCATTTTTCGATCTAACACCCAAATAGGGCCCCACAGTGGCCGCCAATTGATCTTACGCAATTTCGTAGTATGATCGATATTAATGAAATAGATATGATAAACGATATAAAATGGAAGAAAGATCAATGTATATGTATATTCCGAACGTAGGGATACAATTTACAAATATTGAGGGTCCTATTTGAGCATTATAGGATGCCGTACAAGCTAGAGGGCGAAGTACACATAAAATGGCCGAGCTAATCTATCCGAGCAATAGCTTCGAACGTAGTGCACCTGGGAAAGCGCCTGTGTAGTCATAAATGCTTGGGGTATTTTATAGCCGGGAATGAGGGTCGGCCCATAGCCATGGGCTTGGGATCGGCCCAACAGTAACGTTTAATCAATGGCTGAATCAAATGGACCCAGTTACCTTTGCTTCATCCCGAGCTCGAGTCCGTGTCCATAGAGTCGAGATTCCGGATCTCCGAACGTATATTAGTAATAATAGATGGGGTCCAACTTATCCATCATCATTGTTTCTATCGAGTCATGTGTCGGCAGTGTGTTATTTATTTCAACGATTTTATGAAGGATGCAAGTGTTTTCCCTTTTAATATTCTCTCTATTGCATGGTCCTACTTGTCAGCATTGTCTAGTATGCAGGTCTTGATCCCTATGTTTGATTTTTATTTCGAACCCTTGGATGGGCGGTTGCTTGTCTATAAATACTGACTTCAATTGACATCGAAATTCACAGAAAGTAGCTGTCTCTAAGCATAAATCTTGAGAAGTGACTATATTTAATTATCGTCAATTCCATAAGATTTTAATATGGGAGAAATTGGAAGGTGTAGTAGTTTCGATGCATCTCATGATTGTGAGAAATCATTCTTTGCGCCAATCGAAAAATGTCTGATAATTGAGATGCACAAATCAAGGCTTATCCTGTCTCATCCGACAGGAAGTGTCGGCTGATCGATATATATATATCTATCGATTCATCGTTGTTTGATTTTATCCGTGAGTACAGTTGGGGTAATTGGAGGTATTTATGAGGGTTAATCTGAGTCGTTGCCTTGCGAAACCTTGCGGAACCGTTGGATGCAGTCCACGTAGGTTACCTCGGTTAGTGCAAGAGTCGGCCTTATTTAATGCGTAGCATCTGGGCCGTTGATCCTGATAAATCTGAACCGTCAGATTAAATGGTCCCGATCTATATATAAGTGGGGGGTACCCACTTTTATTCATACCAAAAATAAGCCAAACATGTCTTCTCCAAGACATCATCTGACAAACATTCTCCTAAACAGTCCTTCCAATATTAAACTAACGAGGGGTGTCCTGTTTCTTTCGACACCTCCTCATTTCGTCCGACCTCCCGATCGAGGGATGGACCAAATTATCTTCGATTGGGTGGTCTCGATAAAGGGGTTTCCCCAATGGGTCAGCCTCGTCGTTCGAATGGGTGGCATCGGTAATAACGACGAGGTCGGTAACGTCGATTCCCCGGTATGTCGATGCCCGGATACTGTTCGTCTTGTATCTGAGTAGCGATGTCTCGGGATATCGACATACCCGAAGTGTCGGGGTTGAGGTAGAAGGTAGGGCCGCCGATCAGATGGTGGAGGACTTAAAGCACAAAAATACAATAAGCGCTTATTTCCTCTCCCGTCTTTCGGTCAATGCAGTGAGCCCCATCACCTATGTCATTTAATTGACTGAGATGGAGTGTCTCTCTAGCTGGCTGTTGCCTTAAAGAGGAAAGAGATTCCCCTGGCCTTCACTAACACCATCGAGGGGCCGAGGAAACGTCCCCCTGATGCATCTGTTACTGAGAGGTAGAGCTCGTTAAAGCTTTCTCTCATTGATTGGTGCATTGAGGAAGACGTGCTCTGGTGTCACTCGAGGTCTCCAAAGAGCTTGGTTGCCGAATACGTAGGAATCCAGACATAAGCTCATATGTGGTCCGATGATCGATCTGCGAAGAAGATTATTTTATCCATTGAATATAAAATAGATTGTAGTAGGTGTTCGAATTCTCTGTAATTACTTGGAATGTAATGTAGTCGATTCTTGTAATTTGTATCAATTACCGAGGTTTGAATAAAATTTAATTATCTTATCCATTTTCCTCTGCCTTGATTTCCTCTGCCTTAATTTCCTCCTTTAGATTTCATCGATTCTAATTTAGCTTTCGACTACTTAGTACGCTTGATTTAAAATTTATGTAACAAATTTATTCTTCAAATGTCGATATATACATCGAATGTCGATTCTTCATGACACTTTTGCACTGATCGAGTTTAACTCATATGAGAATTTTTTCTTCAAATGTCGATTCTTCATGACACCTTTGCACTGATCGAGTTTAACTTACATTCTCAGTTCACTTAATAATAAGATTTTTATATTTTCCCTTTGCCCTACAGTTTCCTCGATAACCCTTTGATAAGGGGAGGAAATGAAAAGTGTCATCGGACCGACGTGTCACTTGGTCTTAAAATTTATTCATTGCTTCAATTTATCAACATCGAAATGTTGAGATGCACAACTAGCATTGTCACTCCATCATCATCGAGAAATGCTATTTCAGGTTAACATACGAGATGTTTTTTCGATATCGACAGGCCGGTTTGCCGCCCTACGATAGATCTGAGGCAGTTTGGCGTATTTAATGGGTCCAATCTTAGCCGTTGATCGTGATGCCCTTTTTAACAGTTGGATGCAGTCCACGTAGGCTTTCTTGGTTAGCGCAAACGTCGGCTTCTTTAATGCATCTAATTTGGACCATTGATCATGACGATTTATAGCCGTTGGATCAGATGGGCCATGCCTATAAATGGGTGAGGGGGTTACCCGTCACTTTCACACCAAACTTTGCCAAACATGTTTTCCTTTAAAAACCATCCTAGAGGCTTTCCTTTCGATCGTCTTTTCCTTATAACAAAATCTTCAGATGGCACTGTCTCATTTTTTACAACTTTTCATAGTACTCGACCTCCAGATCGAGGAAAACATCGAGATCGCTTTCGATTGGGTGGTATCGGTAAAGGGGTTTCCCCAATGTGTAGGCTTCGTCGTTCGAATGGGTGGGATCGGTAAGGACGACGAGGCCTACCCGGAGGCGTCTCGGAATCTGATTCGTAGGGCACTCTGCAACATATATCTGACCCTAGATGATTTCGAGACGTCGCCGGAAAATATTAAGGGCAGGGGTGAGGTAGGAGGAATGGCCAGCTATCAGATGGTGGAGGAGTTAAACCGCCAAAAGCGACATTTTCCTCTTCCGTCACTCGATCAAAGCAGAGACCCAGCAGACGTAGTCGAAGCATTGATTAAGATGGCGCGTCTCTGAAGTAAGCATGCTGCCATTAAAAAGATCCTCCTGTCCTTCGCTAAGATTGTGAATGAACCGTCCCCTCAATACACCGATCGGTTAGAGATAAAGCTATAGGCGGAAAACTTCCATATTTTCGCTAATAGCCACATTGAAGTCGGGCGTCATTGTCGGTTGTCGGTCTATTCCACTGTAATAGCTTGTAATAGGTTCTCGATAATTCGTATAGTCGATTCGGTTACTGTCAGTTGTATCTATTTCGATATATTGAATAAAAATGAATTGTGTCGTCATTTGACATTTGCTATTTTGTATTTAAAATTTTCAATTCTAATTTCGAATGCAGTTGTCGATTTTTCTCAATACTTCAATAGTTAGTTTGAAGTTCAAAGAATTAGCTTTATGAAAACCTTCGATGCGTCGATTTCTTCCGTCTTAGTATGTCTCGAGGATTCATCCTCGATGCCTTTGATTGTAGTTATCAATTTCTTCTCGATGCCTGTGATTGGCGATTTCATCTCGATTCCTCAGCGGCTGTCGAGGAACATGGAGAGTTAGCTTATTAATAGCTTTCTTTCTTCAATTGGCGATTTCATCTCGATGCCTCAGCGGCTGTCGAGGAACATGGAGAGTTAGACAGCAGTTCTAATTTAGTAAACGATAACATTGTGTTCCGCAAAAATGCATCAAATATGGACAAAGAAGTTCATAGTATAATTCCAAAACCAAGAAAGAAACCATTATGAAGTTACAGATAAAGGTGAGAAAATTTCTACGCGTAGAACTTCCTTAGGTTTCTCCCATTCCAAGTTCTTTTACCGGTTCTCCGTCTAATTTTGTCAATCGATACGCCCATTTTCGGCCTACCTCGATCACCTTGAAAGGCCCTTCCCAATTGCAATCGAGTTTTCCTTTCTCTTTGGAGACGTCTACTAGTTTTAGAACGAGGTCTCCTACTTGAAAAGATTTTAATCTCACGTTTTTATCGTAGGCCTTTGCCATGGTTGTTTTGTATGCTTGTATCCTAGTAGAAACTCTTTCTCGTTTAGATTCCGTCTGATCGAGCTCGAAATTCCGTTTGTCCGTATTATCTGATTCATCGTACAGATCGATTCTAGGGGATGCTACTTCCAATTCAGCAGGAGCGACTGCTTCGGAGCCATATACGAGACTAAAAGGAGTTTCTCCTGTTGCCGTCTTTTCCTTTGTTCGATTGGCCCAAACTACCCAAGGCAATTCATCTAACCAGGCACCTCCTGCTTCCGACAACCTTTTCTTTAGAAGCTTAACGATTTCCCTGTTTGTTACTTCAGTCTGTCAATTTTGTTTGTGGGCAGCCCACTGAAGTGAAGCGCAAAGTAATTTTGTGCTTTGAGCACCATTCTATTACTCTTTTCCCGACAAATTGAGGTCCATTATCTGAGATGATCACTCTGGTAGACCAAACCTGCATATAATCGACCAGTAAAAGTTGATTATTTGAGTTTGAGAGATTTGTTTTAGTGGTAACACCTCTACCCACTTGCTGAAGTATTCTACTCCCACTAGTAGATAACGTTTTTGTCCCCTCGCCATTGGTAGTGGTCCTACTAAATCAACTCCCCATTGATCGAATGGCCACGCAATAGATATCGATTCCATCTTTTGAGCCGGTTGGTTTGGCATAACAGCATGATATTGACATTTGGCACATCTTTTAGCATGGTTGTTGGCGTCCTTTACCAAGGAAGGCCAATAATATCCTAAGCGCGACACCCGGACCGCCAGTGCTCTGCCTCCCGAATGGCTTCCACAAGATCCCTCGTGAACTTCCTTTAGTATTGAGTCTGTCTGGGGAGATACTACGCACTTATGCAGTACTTCGGTAACGGAACGTCGATACAACTCATCATTAATAATAGCGTAACGAGGTGCCTGGTATTTGAGTCTTCTGGCCTCAGTGTTATTGGGTGGTAGGGTTCCACCAATCAGATAATCTAAAATTGGCGTTTTCCAACTAGCTTTCTCATTATCGAGATACGGTATGTCTGCTCTTGAGATATCTTTCTTGGTGTCGATGGTTGGCTTTTCTGATACCATCAGAGTTACCTTTCGAGTCTTGACTCCTTCTATTAGATTTCCAAACTTCGAGAGAGCATCGGCCCAGGTATTTTCTGTCCTCCTTATATATTCGAGTTGGAAAGTCTCAAATCGTGATACTTGTGCTTTGACCAAGGCTAGGTATTTGATCATCGAATCTTCTTTAGCCTCGAAAAGACCTTTAAATTGTTTCTCGACAAGCTGGGAATCAGTGTAAGCGATCAAGTTTTTTACTCCCGTTTCAGCTGCCATTTTTAATCCGGCTAACAAGGCCTCATATTCCGCTTCGTTACTTGATACCATGAAGTTTAACTTTAAAGCGAACTCAAGTTCTTCATTTGGGCCTTGAAAGTAGATTCCCGCACCTCCTCCTATCGATGTTGAGGAGCCATCGACATGAAGCATCCATTGCTCTCTCTTTTCCTCATTAATTTATGTGCTTTCCAGCACAAAATCAGCTAAAATCTGCCCCTTAATAGAGGTTCTGGGTAGGTAATCTATATCATATTCTCCTAACTCGACTACCCATTTGACTAGCCTTCCCGACGCGTTTGGTTTTGAAAGCGTCTGCCTCAATGGTTGGTTGGTCAGGACGATGACGTTGTGCGACTGGAAATAGGGTCTCAGTTTTCGCGCAGTAGTTACGATAGAGAGAGCAAACTTTTCGATTTTGGAATAGTTTTTCTCAGGACCTTGCAGAACACGACTAACATAATAAATTGGGTTGCTCTCTTTTATCTCCATCCTCACTAAAGCCGAACTGATTGCCTGTTTCGAGACGGCAACATAAAGGTACAGTTTCTCATTATCTTTTGGTTTGGCTAAAAGAGGAGGCGACACAAGGTAGGCCTTCAGTTCCTCGAAGGCTTGATCGCAATATTTCGACCACTCGAACTTCTTTGCATTTCTCATTATTTTGAAGAAAGGGAGGCTTTTATCGGCTGAACGAGATATGAATCGATTAAGGGCCGTGATTTTTCCAACCAACTTCTGTACTTCATTTAGGTTTTGAGGAGCCTTTAAATCTATGATCGCTTGTATTTTTTCTGGGTTTGCCTCAATGCCCCTCTAGTTTACCAAATAGCCAAGGAACTTTCCAGATCTAACTCCAAAGGTGCATTTGGCGGGGTTGAGTTTCATTCCATATTTCCTCATTATGTCGAATGCCTGCTTGATGTGTACCAAATGATCTTTTTCATATAGGCTTTTGACTAGCATGTCATCTACATAGACCTCCATTGATTTGCCCAACAAGGTCTCGAACATTTTATTCACCAGTCGTTGGTATGTCGCTCCGGCATTTCGTAGTCCAAATGGCATCACTTTGAAGAAATACACGCCCATTTCTGTGATAAACGCTGTCTTTTCCTGATCTTCCAAGGCCATAAAGATTTGGTAGAAACCCTGAAAAGCGTCCATCATGCTCAAAATTGCACATCCAGCAGTGGAGTCGACTAAAGAATCGATTCTAGGTAGAGGATATGGATCTCTTGGGCACAGTTTGTTAAGATCCGTGAAGTCATTGCATATTCTCCACTTTCCTCCTCCTTTTGACACTAGGACAACATTGCATAGCCACTCCGTAAATTGTATCTCGGCAATATAGTCGGCGTCCAGAAGTTTCTTCACTTCATCTTTTATAATCCTGTTCCTTTCGGGACCGAAGTTCCTTTTCTTCTGTCTCGCTGGGCGAGATGATGGATTGATATTGAGTCTATGAACTATGATCTTCGGGTCTATTCCTTGGAGGTCAGTGGTAGACCAAGCGAAGACGTCCACATTTTCCCTCAAAAATTCGATCAGTTGAGTTTCCAGTCCCTCAGAGAGTTGAGTCCCTATTCTTGTCGTTTTTGACGATTCTCCGGGCACCAACTGAATTGATTTGTGCCCCTCGGAAGGTTCAATTCTCTCGAATTTTCTATTCCTGGAATTCGCCTCTTCTTGCTTCTTATTTTCTTCGGTTGAGTTCGATTTCTTTATCTCATCCACATTGACCAGTGCTGGTGGATTGGTCTTCTCCTCCAACCTTCCCCCAGATTTCCACGAACTTCTCCTACCCCACTGGTTGTCGGAAACTTCATTTTCTGATGGTAAGTGGAGATTACGGCCTGAAAGCTATTCAAAGCTGGTCTTCCTAATATGACATTGTAGGCGCATGGCGCGTCAACAACCAGAAACTTAATCATTCTAATTTTCGAGTTCCCTGTATCTCCCAAGGAAAGGGACAGAGTGAGTGTACCCTTAGGAGTAACGTGAGCTCCTCCAAAACCTACGAGTGAAGTAGTCACAGCTTCCAGGGGAGTTGGACCGAGATCCATCCTCTCTAAAGCATCTTGGAAAAGGATATTTGCTGAGCTGCCTGAATCGATTAAGATTCTCTTGACGGTAGCTCCTGCAATTTGTGTTGTTATTACCATTGGGCAGTCAGGTACATCCTGGTTATTGAACGATAGGAATTCTGGTTGGAGGTCAGATTCATCAAAGCCAATCATCTTATTCTGCCAGGTTGGTCGTATTGAGAACACTTCCTTTCTTTCATTTTGACTTCTATCCCTGATAATCCGAGACACGACCCTTCTAGAATTTTTGCTATCTCCCCCTGCTGGCCCCCCAGAAATCATATTGACAATCGTTCCCGGCTGAGCTCTTCTTGGCTGCTCTTCTCTGTCTTTCAGGCTCTGGTCTCTCTTGGTGGGAGATCTCGATCGTTAGCGATTATCGTTTTGTCGATTTCTGGGCTGCTCATTTCTTGGTACTTTCACATACCCAGTTAAGTGACCTTCCGATATTAATCTTTCGATTTCATCTCTAAGTTGATAGCAGTCGTCAGTATCGTGTCCTCTCTGCCGATGAAATCGGCAATACTTTTTTGAGGTCGGGCTATCTTTGAGATGGACTGGTTTTCTGAGCTGGTTCTGGACTTGGATGGCGAATAGGATTTCAGATCTGAGTTTCTTGAGGGGAGTATAGTTATCGTAGTACTCTTTGTTTGGCCTCCCCGCTCCTTGCCTTCCAGCATTATAATTTCTTTCTTCTCTGTAGATTTTCTTATTTCTACCTTCATTGTAACAGTGAGTTTGCGGCCTCTCCATAGGTCGTTCAGGGATGCTAGTCTGTTGTCTGTCTTCGGGCTTTACCAAACCAAAGAAGGTTCTTCTCAGCTTGGTCATCTCTTCCTCATTCATGTACTGATTTGCCATTTCCATCAGTTTCTTATACGTCGCAGGGTTTTCCCTTACTATGGCACTGGCGAATCCTTTGTTCAACGTACTTTGGAACTGAACGGTAATTAAGAAGTCGACCCTCGGCATCTCGACCTTCAGGAGCTCATTATTAAATCTACCCATAAAACTTCTAAAGGTCTCGTCTGGCTTATGTACGATCGAGTATAGGTGATTCGCTGGGGGTCTGACTGCCCTCTTACTGCCAAACTGACTCATAAACTTATCACAGAGCTGGTCATAATCGAAGATGGATTTTTCTTCCAGCCTTCCGAACCATGATTGGGCCATTCCGGCTAATGTGGTCGAGAAAGCCTTTGCGGCCACATTGTCTGAGATGTCGTGGAGCTGCATCTGAAGATTGAACGAAGCTAAGTGCTCGTCGGGGTCCTCTGTTCCGAAGTAGCGCGGCAGCTGGGTAGGTAGCCTTTTATCGAGAGGCAGCCTCTCAAAGAATATTTCGTCACAAAACAGCGATTTTCTCAATCGAGAGTTCGACACTGGGAGCTCGTTTTTTCTTTCTTGTCAATCTAACTTTTGATGTAACGATCTTACTTCGGAGGCCAGCTTGTTAACTTCTCTGACTGACTGCTCCTCCAAGTCTTCTCTCGCTCCATGCCTAGCTTGATGTTGATCGGCCCGACTTTTTGCTTCGTTCATTTCGACCCCTACCCTAGCCTCGAAAGCGGCAGGGCGTGGGAGTCTCCGAGGCTGGTTGGCATTTTCTAAAGCGATTTCCGCGAGCCAGTCTTTCTTAGCCTCCGCAAGAATGGCCCTCAAATCTTCCCTAGTAACTTGGATGACCGCTGGAGCCGGGGGCCTCGATGTCCCCCCTTCGGCGAGATCTATTGGATCAAGGTTCCGAGGGATTAAATTGTCCCCTTGGCCTTCTCCATTTTGATAGCGATTTCCTTCTTTCTCTCGTGCTAGAGCTGCTTTTGACCTCGTAGTCATCTTTTTTCGATTTCAAAGTTAAGTTTCCCACAGACGGCGCCAATTGATGAGTGTATTTTTAGTAAGTCAATAGTCCTTAGGTCAATGTCTTTAGGTATAGGTTAAACACGACTCGCCAATATGAGGATTAGTAGATCAGTCAAACTTCACCTCAAATTTGTAATATGGATCCTAACATGAAATTAAAGATAGCTACGTCAGGTTAAATGCCGGTGGTGACCCGGCGATAACCCTCCGATGCTTAAGTAAGTATCGAGATTAGAAGAGATCGGACAGTATTTATTGCTTAGGTTGTGCGTACCTTTTATCTCATTTATGAGGGCTATTTATAGTTTTCCTAATGGATTACCGGGTCGAATCATGATTAAACATCTTGGTTCAGATATGGATTCCAAAGCAAAGCGGGTCATATTTGACGAACGGGTATCGATGTCAAACGATGAGTGAAAATTGATATAAACGAATCGACGATCGATACCCTCGATGCGTGTAGGTTTGGTGCGATTTCAAGAGCTTAATGCTCTCGAAGTATGATTGCAGTTAGTGTTATATTGTCGACTTGACTAATTCATGGTCAACGATTGTAGTGACGAAGACTTGGTACAACAGACCAATCCATTCTCTCTCGAAGTCCCAAAGAGTTGTGCCCTGATAATCTTGTAATTTTGGAAGAGGAAGACTTCATGGAAACACTTGAGAAATTTCCCAATTTGCAAATACTCAAACTAATTGTTTGCAAAGGTGTGAGAGAAATAATATGTCATTCAAATAGTTTCCCTCAACTCAAATTACTCGATCTCACTAATTTTCCCGTCTTGGAGAAGTGGAGGGTGGATGAAGGCGCTATGCCAAAACTTCATTACCTTGGAATCTATTATTTGCCAAAACTGGAGATGATTCCGGATGGATTGAGGTTTATCACCTCCCTCAAAGGTCTCGAAATTCGCGATATGAATGAAGAATTCGATGATTGAGTTCGAGTGGTTAATGGACAAGAAGGAGTCGACTTCGACAAGATTCGTCACGTGCCTTCCATCAAAATATAATAACTGGTACGATGGAGATATTTGGGTGGGGGTTGGGGGGGGGTTATCAATAAGTGTTGGGACGTTTTATTGTGACTCTCCCAAGTACGAGAGTCACCACTTTTTTAGTGTAAAACGGTGTATGCCTTGTACGGGTGTATGTACCCAGCTAAAATAATGTACTCAATATTATGACCAAAATGCCCCTTACAATTTCTTAATTTTTCGATTTGCCCTTATCATTTGAAAACTCCATTCTCTCTCACTTCTCCACAAAACTCATCGTTCTCTCTGGAAAATCTATGAAGATTCTTCTTCTCCACAACCTTATCCATTCACAGAGAAGTCGTGTTCTCCGTCAAACGTTTAGGGTCATCTCATAGTTCGGGAAAATCTATGAAGATTCATCTTCTCCACAACCTCATCTATTCACAGAGAAGTCGTGTTCTCCGTCAAACGTTTAGGGTCATCTCATAGTTCGGGTTTGCCCTTGTCATTTTTGTTATTTTCCCCTATAATTTATGATATTTGTTGAAGATATCTGGGTTCTTCGGAATCAATTATTGCAGGTTTGATTAAAAATTGAAAAGAATGAATTATAATGTTTTGCTATTTTCTCCTATGAACAATATTTCTATATTAACCTGACATTTTGAAATATTTATGTTATAACTCAAAATCAGCTATTCTTTACTCATGTTTTATGCTTACATCTGGGCATCCATCAATTGAATATATTCCGACTGTACAGGAAGCAAGGGATAATCAGCTATTCTTTACTCGTGTTTTATGCTTACATCTGGGCATCCATCAATTGCAATATATTCCGACTGTACAGGAAGCAAGGGATGATTTGGTAGGCCGTCTCACATTTCTATTTGCAGATGAGGTATACCATCCTGAGGAGAATATTACTTGACCTTTATATTTTGACCTCTCACAACTCTAATGCTATATTGTGATATTTCTAATCCAGTTCTTCACTAAAAAAGATTTCCCAATATAAACACATTTTTGTTAATTTAAAATTTAAGCACTTGCTCCAAAGTAATATAGATTGGGCTTTAAAAGATGATATTATGGAGGGGGTTTTTCTGTTATTGTGTCCATCATGCTCTTTTTCCCACAACTAACTTCATTTCCTTTTTGGTGTATATGTCGATGAAGAACGGGAGGTTAATTGAGTTAGACTTATAGAGCTGAATATCCGCTGCCTCTGCCCAAGTAATGGATTGAGAATTCAGATTCACTGTCAGTTCCTCAGAGATGGTGATATTAACGTGAGCCCTCTTCTAATTTTGAGGTTCTCCTCTTAAGCATTTTTCCAAATAATTGATGTGCTCATTTGTTGAGCCTTGATTCAGTTGTCTTCCAGCTTTTTATTGTGCAATTGTTGTTGTTATTTATTTGTCACATCTATACAAAAATAAGTTAATTTGAGAGTATTATAATATAGGAATTTTGGTAAAGAGTACTATAATATATGAATGGCTGAAGGGGGACCTCAAGGATCAATGGTAGACATTCTTGTGTTTTTTAGATGTCATTTTCCCTGAAGGATTGATTTTACATTTAAGTTGAGGGAGTATGGAATATTCAAATACAAAGGGAATATTTATGATAAAGAATGGTTCTTTTTGCTGCATATTAGGTGATAGTTTACCAGAATTTTACCCTTAACCAAGTTTTTTTGAGATGGTATAGCATAATGATTAATCATGACTTTGTTTTTTCTTAATTGGCTTAAGGTAAATACAATTGATGATGCTAGACCTGCTCTCTGTAGATTCATTGAATCCTGTGAAAATAAGTTGTTTCCCGCAGCATATCCATATAGGTTAGTAACTTTGTTGAATGTCATAACAATTTGTTTGAAGGGGCTATTGTATTGCATTTTACATTTTTATTTTCCATTTATTATCGAGAGTTTTTGCCATGAAACTTTTCAGTTCTGATGTCACATTTATAGTTCATACATAATTTGAATTATGATGAAGAATTTCCCATTAGTTTGGATTGTTCATGTATTATTTTTGTACAATTGTGATTTCACATTTGTAACTGATTAAAACACTGAACAAGGATAACTGTTTTAGGAGATTCCCACCCACTCCCACCCCTGTAATTGATTGAAACAGTTTATTTATGGTGTATCATAATTTGTGGGATTATATGTTAAACTAAAGCAACATTTTGATATTCAGTATTACAATGCTTTCATACCATGTATATTTAGATTATTTATTTAATATGACTTATTTTTGGAATGTATCCATCATGTTCTGTTAGTGATTGTGTCAGTTATATATAGCTTGTAGATGCAAATTATTTTTGCTGATGTTGCACATTTGTCTCTATGAATCAGGCAACTCCGCTATTTTGAATAGAAATGATGGTTATGAGGGAATTTGAAGATTACATAATCCCCTTGTTAGAATCATTTTAATGTGTTTGAAGTCTTGTAATTGTCATTTTGTAGTTGGACATGTTTATGAAATTTGATCACATCTTATGTGATTTTGTTTAGAATGCTATAATATTCTATTTTTTTTAAGAAATATGAAGAATAAAAATGAACTATTTAATGTGAATGAAATCTTTTACTGCTAATTTGTCATGTTAATATTTTGGTTGGTCAGTTGGAAATGTTCATGAAATTATATGTTGAATTTAGTGATTTTGTGTAGAAATGCATCTCAGAAATTATTTTGAGAAATTCCATTGAACAATGATTCCACTATTTATAGTTCTGTTGATGGATTTGAAGTTTTGTAATTATAATTGCTTATTAGATTGAACTATTTGTGCTTAGTTGATACATTTATGAAATTCTATCATTAAAGGTTGTTATTTTATTTAGATATGTTACGTAGCATTATGTTCTTACCTTATTCGTGATAAGACTATCCATTTTTAAGATAAATTATGATATATCCATAGTCTTGTAAAGACGACTCCAAACTGAGTCATTTTCTGTAATACACTATATTAACAATGAAATTCGAATACAATGTCAAGGTTGTTGAACATATTTGTTTCTTAACTAAAGAATATGGAATAAGGCAAATCTTGTAACGAGTATGCTTCCATTTACTAAAATTGAGTATGGAACATATTTGTTTCTTAACTAAAGAGTACGCTCCCATTTACTAAAATTGAGTAAATTTATTAATGTTAATTATCTAATTTATGTTTATGGTATGATTATTTTGTTATACTAGGGATTATCCTTGGACCTTGGCCCTGAGCTTGCCTAACTACATCAATTTGGGAAATAAAATCAGTGAACTGCATGAATTATTCCATCAGGTAATTTGTTACCACATTCCCTTCTCTGTAACTAGTATATCATTCAATTAAAATACAAGTTATATCTTATATTCCCTTGATAAGCACAATAGAACTGATTAATACATAATAGATCACTTATATTTACATAGATTCCAAAAGATACAGAATTGATTGTTGATGATATGATTTAGCAGGTTCAGGTTGATAGAATTGGCAGTCTTAAGAAATGCCAGCATATCCAATAACTCGTTGGTACTTGAACAAAAATAGAATAAGTACCAACGCGTTATTTAGGACCAAAAATATAGGTTCATTCCTAGTACAATTCCTTCAAAATAACTGGACATTCATATTGTCTAAACATTTCATGCAAATCTATTGATCATGGCCTCATAGAGTTGTACAGCCAATCTCCGTCGAGCTATAACTGATTCCGCCTGCAATAATGGGTAATGGTTAAGCAACAGATTCAGTAATTAGCAGGAAGATAAATAAATCATTCAACAAATGATTGTGAATGTGGTGATAATTTACCTCGGTTAGCTGCCTTCTCATCCCCATACCGAACATCATAATCATACAAACGTAAAGCCCACAGTCATACCTATATTGTGATCGTTGTTTTTCACAATAAATTTTCAGATTAAATTGTTTGGTAGTTATAGGGTAAATAAATTGAGAAAGATGTTAACATTACCCGTTTGGCTGCACTGGCACCCAGTTGGGCTTGAACCATAACCAATTGTCAGCATTGTTTTGGCTCTTGTAAGTAATTTCTGGCCATTTTTGCAACAAAACTTCCAAACGCTTAACCTAGTTGATGCAAAAGTTGTTAGAGAGCATATTCAAAAAAGGACATTAATTAATAATGTAATAGGGTGCAGTGTCATTAATTTACCACTCTTAATGCAATCAGCTTCCTCAATGCCTCCATGTCACAGGATGGTGCAGTGTCACAAATGGAAATGTGGAACTCATCCAAGTCTATAATGATAATGAACCAATGTTGGTGACAATCATTGATAGGTATGAATATTTTTTGTAGAAACTCCATTCTCGACACAAAGTTCTCTTTCGAAGTAAAGAAAGCCTTTAAAATATGAGTATATGTCATGTGTGGGATCAAACACATTTGCTGCAATACAAAAAAATCCCAAATTTATTAAAATTTATAATATAAATAATAAAACCATAGACATGTAAACATATAGAATGCAAAAAATAGTATTGGTTGGATAGAAAGTTGGTAACATACACTGAATATAGGTGGAAAATACCAACAAGTTTGTCTGGGATTCTCCTCCCTATTTTTGGCTGTGCAATAGTATGCGACACAGTCCATCACCTATAAAGATTCAGTTAAGATCACAATAATAATATTTGGCCTTTTAGGGTTTAAGGAGCCTGGTTTAAGTTGAGAGCTTACTGTTCCATTGATATACTCTTGAGGTTTTAAACACATGATGTTGTCCCTGGTGCAGTGCCAATTCCCATAGTCAACCACAACTTGTCTGTAAAAGCATTTATGTTAAAATTGTTTAAAAAGTGATATTGAAAAACTAGTATTTTCTGAATTAATCAAAAATTAAGGTATACCTCAAGTTCAACCCATCTTCAAATAAGAAAGAACAAATAGCATCTGGAGACGACTCTGGATTGGCTGGACTATGACACATTCCAACATCTGCTATCTTGTCAGATTCATTGTGGCTTATGGTCTTTGTATGTCCTTTTGAACTACAGACCTTTGATTCTGGTGTTTCTACACCTGAACTTGGAGAAGATGGCAATCCTCCATGTTTTAGGCTCTTTTGAAGGGCTTCCTTTATGGATGCATATAAGTGGTTGTTAATTGTGTTAGGGAGATCTGTGATGGATTGATATATCTTTGGAATAAGGTCTGCAATGTTTGGTCTACTAGATATATTTCCAAGTGAAATCTCATTGTTCTTGCTGATGATTCTAGAGACCTTCTCGTCCAATTCGTTTACCTTTCCAAACAATAGATTGAACTGTTCATATAGGAAGTTGTTGTCAATATGTGATGGCTGGTGTTGTCTGACTCCAATATATGAATTAGGGTCCAGCCCCCCATCACTAGGCTCATTCTCATTTGCAAGTTCCTCATCCTTCGCTTGTTCTTCCTCATTTTTCTCATGAGGTATCTCATCATCCTTTTTCGTATGAACATCAAATAACCTTGAACTAGATGATTGTGTATAACAAGTGTTGATTTGAACAACCTTAAAAATAAAAATTATGCATTGTTACAGCATACCATACATTATATGTATATTTACCACACAATTATGAAATACAATAATTACCTTGGGACTCCAGTAGCCTCCCATCTTACGCATATCCAGTGTAAGCATATTGACCCTTTGCTTGCTTAGGTATTCTATATAGGGGCATTCTTTTTCCAACCTGATATGATAATTTGTTCCAACTGGGATCACATAAGCTAAGAATAGAATCTTTTTTTAGCAAACAAACAAGTTATATTATTAGGAAATTGTACGGACCACCACAACATTTGGAATTGATTGTTAAATAACATTAAGAATAATTACTGTTATAATCATGTAGGTTAATTACCTGCAATACAAGCACACATCCACTGACATAAGTCTGACCACTCTTCCATTGAGTAACTCCCTCCTCAAGTTTCTCAAGAACTAATCCTGCCCAGTTGTAATCCTTAATCTTTTCCAAATCTAGCAGCAAATTTAGGTAATGCTGAGGCATGTTTTGTTGGGACCCTGGAAACAACACTGTGGCTAAAAGTAAAGCCAAATACATAACTTTGAATTCATCTCCACAAGTTGTGCACTTCTTTAGTTTATCTGACAGTGCTCCGATTTCTATTTTCCCTTTAACCAGGGTAAAAAAACTCCCATATTTTAACCATCCACATGACGAGTCGACATTGAACCTAATAGGTACCTCTGTTTTAGGTATCCCAAGGGCATCCCTGATAGCTTCTTCGTTGATTTGAAAATAACCATGGTGCACATTAATGACATGATCATCATAGTTATAATTATCCATTATCCATTTCAACATGATCTATCTATTGAATCAATTTTTATCTTGCATAATGAACCAAATCCCATCTCCTCAATACACGCTTTTTGTGCCACATTCAAATTACTATTAACTTGAAGAAGTTTGTTGAGGGATGTTCTATGTTCTAACTTAATTCCCTGAAGAGATTAAAGATACAATCAAATATCATAAACTGCAGGTAGAAACTGTATGTTAATTGACATACAATAACATGTAATGTGTAATAAAAATCATACTTAAAATTCATACCTCCTTGGGCTCCAAATACTCCGAGAACTCCTTCATAAGCTTGGTGTTGTGTGTTGTTAAAAGTTCTTTCATAGCAGGGGATGTATCATCTATGAGACTGTTTACATCTAAGAGTAATGCATCATCATTTGTTGTGTCAGTTATATCAAGAAAATTCCTCAACTCATCTTTTAAAGTTGATACGACCTCCTTCCCTTTGACTATTTTCATAATTGGTGTTGATATACCTTTACCTTTGGACAACTTAGAAGGATTGAATTCATCAGCCTTACTTGATTTGCCTAGGCAGAATTCCAGTTTCCTTTTTGCTTCACATTTTTTATCATCAGTACCCCTAAAATGTCATCAGTAAAATGACATTATTACAACTTAAAAAATGAATTACTAGTAATATTATTACAGCATTTTGGGAGTTGGCAGAAAAACTTGATATTATACTTCCCATCAACCTCATCCAATAATTAAATAAAATTGCTAAGAAGTTAACATGGCTTGAAATAATGAAATTAAAAATGTTTCTGTGTAAAAGATAGGCATTTTACAGGTGAGACAAATCTTGATGTTGAAAAACTTTCATTAAATGGTATCAAACCTTGTAGAAATTATTTGTGTGCCCATGGTTTAGTGAAGTATCTATTTCATTAAATAATACTTATGTGTATAATAATTGTTTGATTGTTTCCATTCTGGGTTCAGTCCAGGAGACTTATTTTTGTAATAAAATTAGAGATTTCTTTGTGCTGTGTGCTTATGCGAAACCCCCATCATTTAATTACTCTGTGCATTTAATTTGATAAACAAAAGGAGGTAACATAAAAATGAGTGAGTTCAGCATTTACTTACATGGTTCCTTTACTTCACGTTGAGGAGTAGTTGGAGAGTCTTTAATGGAGATATATTTAACTGCAGTCTGCAGGTGTGTTTTTGTTGAATTATTGGTGAAAATGATCTATATGCAGAGATTCCTTAATTAACGAGCTGTACAAATGGGAGATTATAGGAAAAGCAAAGAAAATGATATTGGCGGGAAATTGGCATTGGATTTACCCGCCAATATGGTTAGCCTGTTGTAATGATGATTGTTGGTGTTTAGCATAGACTTGACACATTCTTGGGACATGAAAAATTTTACATTGGGGGCTTCTTGTTTCGGCTGAATGATTTGCCATATATATATGTAATTTTTTTTCTTATTTGTTTGAATTTGTGATTTATTCTTGTTGGTGAATTTAAACTTGATAAGAAAAATTTGTGATTTCATGGGGTTACTTATAGACAATTGTCACAGGGAAAATTGCTTTTTTGGTACCATAGGATAGGCTGACTTGCACTTTTTGTACCATTGGATATGAAAATGCAAATTTGGTACCATAGGATAGGTTTTCATTGCAATTTTGGTACCAAACCCAATTTTTCTACAAAGTTAATGGCAATTTACCCCCTACTAAATGCATAATGTTCAATTTAACCTATCGTGATTTTAAAAAAAACATTTTACCTCTTTAAATTTTGTAAAAATTTCACATCGCCTCCTTGATATTTTTATAGGCGGCACTTAATCCAATTTTATTATGATACTGTGATTTTTTACCCATTTTGTTATGATAAATGTGGCAATTTATCCCCCCTATGTTAAATAAAATAGTTTGCATGCATACTTTCAATTTCGGCAAGTGAGTTACAATCTCCGGCTGAAGGGGGTAAATTGCTTCATTAAAATTTTACAGGTGGTAAATTGATTTTTTTTAAATTATAGAGGGATAAATTGAACATTATGAATTTCATAGGGGGTAAATTCTCATTAACTTTGTAGAAAAATTGGGTTTGGTACCAAAATTGCAATGAAAACATATCCCATGGTATCAAATTTGCATTTTCGTATCCAATAGTACCAAAAGTGCAAGTCAGCCTATCATATGGTACCAAAAAAGCAATTTTCCCCAATTGTCATATTTAAAATCAGACAAATGGATGTTACTGTAAATCTCGGCGTGCATCTGCAACCATTATGGGTGCATTCTTCACACACCCTACACATGAATATTTTGATTATCTATATTTTAAGCATTTCACACTGCCTCTTGAATTTGAATATGACATTATTACACAGACACCCGGTGTGGGTATATTGATTAGTACGGGGTAAATTTGGAAAATCAAAATTATTTTGAAGTGACATCATAAAATTCCGTATGTTTTTAACGCCGTAAGGGGTTTCTTGTAATATGCCCAAACCTGATGGGGTGTCCTTGTAATTATTGAAACATTGGGGGGTTTCTTGTAATATCCCCAAAACCAAACCTGGGTTTGAGTGTAAATCACCCTAGTTAAAATATGTTAAAGGGAGAATTTATGTAATTGTATACCAAGAAACATTTTTAGTATATTAATAAGAAATTCGCTCCATGAGTTTCGGATTACGGATCTTAGTAATCGGATGAGGTCCATTGAATCTATAATCGGACAATTATCCTAATAAATCGGACATGAAACATGAGTTTCAAACGGATCCGGAATGAAAGCCGCCCCATTGACAGCCCTATGTGGAGTATATACCATTTAATGTGAATATTTATCCGTAACTTGATTAGTACTAATGATAAATTATATATCGTGTTTGGGATATTAAAGATAACAGGGTGACATTAAATGACACCCCTTAGAAGATGTTTTTGTAAACATTTTTGCAGGTTTAAAGGGGTGTTCTTGTAAGACCCCCTAAAACCAAAATGGGAAACCTGGTAGAAAATAGTAAACTACAGGAAGTTCCTTGTATTATGCTAAAACCTCATGGTATTGACTTTTGATGATTAGAAAATATTAAACTACAGGTAAACAAGAGTCTAAGCAATTCAAATATAGTACATAGTTGCAATTCAAATATTATTTATTTTGAAATCATTTAACCCAGTAATTAAAGATGGCGTAATATTATCTAACAAAATAACCAATTACAACTTTCTTCATTTTGTGTTTTAAGATGCTAAAAACACCATCCATGAAATACAATTGAATGTTTTAGTTCCTGAACAGTTGTCCAACACAATCATATACAGCACAAAACATAACATTGAACCAGTATATTGCGAGGCACGCATAATAAAAAGCATACGGAATTAGGAAACCACACTCATCTCTTAATTACCATTCAACTGACATGTACACTTTCGAGTCATTGCTGGGCTCATGGACAGGGGGCATGAGAAGATGGAATTTAAGGGTTTCACCAATTCTGAACCGAAGATCTAATGCATGTTTGGTCCAACCGTCAGTCAGTGCTACACGTGTTGTTTTGTATCCTGTTTTGTAAGGACGAATCTTGACTTCCCACCTTATTTCATCGTCATGTGGAACTCTGAACACTGCAACAGTCTTCCTATCCAGGTGATGTTTTTTCCACTTGTCCACTGGAAAGTACTGCAACAATTGGTGACATATGGAGAAAAACATGTTATTACTAACATTGTTAGACATAAAACAATGAATACATACGATATAGACCATAACATTTGCTTTACCATTCGTGGAAGTGTCTTTGTACAGTAATGAGGAACCATATGTTTCCTTGTGGTTATTGTCCAGTAATCCAATACATTTTGTGGAACTGGAGGTTGATCATTCACCTCTTCTTCATCAGCCTCACCATTGGATACATCCATTTCATCATCCTCATCATACCGAATTTTCCTAAGTTTAGATACTACACGATGAGGTCTCTCACCATTACACAGGCACTTGAAAACATCGGTCCCTTCTTCAACTACATAAAGGGATAAACCATTTAACTAGGTTTGTAAATAAATATGAGATTTTTATTAGTAAAGTAATACGCATCCATGTGGTTTTGGTTCATCACCTTTCACAAAGAGCTTTCCGTTTAGATTGCATTGTTGTTCACATCTTCAATGAATTTTGTAAACTGTTGCTGTGAAATCCCCACTTCCATGATAATCCATTTGAATAATTTATGGAGTACGCAGATCGTGGGCATAGTAGAATGAATACCAACATTGACCTCCCAGCCTGCCCCAATTTGTGCCAAATTTAAAATGTATACTCCATGATCCATTTCTTGTTTGAACTCTGAAGAACTTGTTGAAATCCGTACTCACATTAAAAAACATTTCCTCTGGAAATTCCTGCATTCGAATTAATAATGTTGTCACTCACAATTCCTGATTTTCTAAGTTTTATTAGTGGATACTAAATAATCATTAAGATTTAAAGATAATCAATTACCAAGCAATAATGTGAAATGGACTCTACAAATAACTTGACCGGCTCACCATTACGCAGTTTTCCTATTTTCTTCTCCATTAATGTGTTACCGCAGCATACAACACACGAAAATTCAACACTGCCAAGGTACTCAAAAAACAGCACATCATCATCCTCCAGCTTAAAGCCTTTTGCAAGTTGTAGAATTCCGTCCCCAGCGATGTACACCGCAGTTCGACGATAGAGAACCTTACATCTATATATCTTCCTGCATGCCTTAACAGTTGCATTTTGTCCATTCCTCAAATCATGAATAGCAAATTCTCTGAAATCTCCAGGAATTTCCTAATTCGAACAAAATTAATAAGACCACATTGTATTTATTTTAGCATATAAATTGAAGAAAACATTATCTAAGTATAAATTGAAGAAAACATTATCTAAGTAATTGAGGCTTAAACTAACTTAAATACCATGCTGATATCTACCAATCACAATACCATGCAACTATGCATGATATTACCCAAATCAATTTTACATCCTATCATGCAGGAATGCCATATGAAACAAATGGATCCCAAATAGGATAAACATAATGCAAACATGTATTAAACTGTGCTAATAAGATTCTGCCTTTTGCCACATCCTTACAAATTAGGTACGTAATTAAATGTTGAGACACATATGTGTCCTTATATATCTGTGTAATTTGGCATTCCCATTAACGTGAGCAATTCATACTTAAAAAGATAGCTTAAACATGCAATTTAATCTCACTCATAATTATCAACCAAATACATGGTATACAATACAATAATGTTTTTCCTTTTAAATATAAATATGACACATCACTTTCAAACTTCTTCTTCTATGTGCAGTTGCAGACCAAACAATTTTTATTCATATAATAAACAGTCATATACATTACCTGAAATAGAAGCATTATGCATTTAAGAAATTAGTTAGTGTACCATACGATATACATAAATGTAAATCTTCCTTATTTTTTCTCCACTATTAACTGTCCTCTGAAATTTTTTGTTCCAAATGCTGACTTCACATAAAATTAGATTTCTCCACTCCGCCGTTTAGAAAAATTCCATATACGAAAATGTTTTGCCAGGTTTTGATGAAACATTAACCACCCCTATACATACACTGTGCTAATACAGTACGTACGAATATTTTAGTAGCTATAGTTGGTAGAATAAACCACACGAACGGAAAAAGATGTCGGTGTTTCTATAATCTAGTTATTAACATGAGGTCTGAAGTACTAGGGCACTTACAATTTTCGTCAGACACATTTGGTTCACCCTCGTGAAAAATCGCATACCCACAGCGAGATTGCCTCCATACATGGTTTACAAAATTGATACAAATTTTCAGTTTAATGGAGAGACAACAAACCCTAATGGCCCCTTGTTTGCCTAATGGGATCTTGTTTTGTTTGAGAGGATTTAGTGACCAGTTTGGTATAATCGCTTTTTGGGAGGCTCCCTAATGGCCGAGTTGGGAAAAATCCCTGCTCTTATTTATTATAAATTTTCTTGGTTTAAAAAGCATTTAAATCTAATTATAATCTTTAATACTAATATAAATATATTGTTTCATCCATTTTAATTTTTTCCAGAAGCTAATAAGGTCATCCCTGTATAATTCACGATTACGTCGTATTCGGGCTTGTTAATTGTCATTTTAGTATATAGATGTTAATAAAATTAATATTATGCATGTTTAGTAAATAAATTATATTACTTATACGAAGTAATTATTATATACATAACTAGGTTACATTGCAAAAAATGGTATCACACCGAACTTATGAAAATTTAATACTAAATCACAGTTTAGCTTTACTAAATAAAATATTCACAAAATTAAGTGTGATAAACTCATATCAGATACACAAATTGTTTTATCACTACCAAACTATATATTTTTAGGATACACAATTATCTTTGTCCAATAATACTTAATTAATGGGGGGGTGTTAAACTAAAAAGCACTTACACTTACAATTTTAATTTTGGAAATGGTTCCTTTTATACATAATCATGTTTTAAAATGTGTGCATTTCGTAGTTTGTAGTATTTTTAACTTACACTTTTAAATTTTGATAAATAAATATAATCATAGTATATTTATATGAGCATACAAATTAGTTGGGATATTACCATTATAATTATAAGTTAGATAAATTAAATATGATTTAATTTTAGTACATTGTGCAAAAAATACTTATTTTTACTTAAATGTAGGATAATGTTTAAATTTTATGCATAGTACATATAGAGAAATTTGTTTTTTTGGTACCATAGGCTAGGCTGACTTGCACTTTTGGTACCATTAGACATGAAAATTCAAATTTTGTAAGATTTTGCAAACCTCAGGGGAGGACCGAGTAGTTAGTATTCTTAGAGGGGAATGAACACGAGTTTCACCAAACCTTAGGGGAGGTCCCTGTAATTAACCCTAAATTATATTACTTATACGAAGTTATTAATGTATACAAATCTAGGCTACATTGCAAAAATGCTTAATTCCACTGTGCACCCTTTAAATTGGATCACTTTTCACTTTTAACCCTACAAAATTAATAGTATCTCACTTAATTTACATCCTATGCAATATTAAATAATTATTCATGTTAAAACTTACCATGTCATAACACTTATAAGAGCATCACCAGTGGTGTACCCAAATATGCACCCTGCTATAGTGTTTTGCCCTCTCTGAAAAAGTTTTTTTCTGCAGCAATAGACATCAAAAGTGTGAACCCATTTTTAAAATCAATTTATATTAAATTTATTTCACTAACTTAAAATTAAAGTCTATTTAAAAATACAATCAAAATTAATTTTGGACTAAAGAACATATAAAAAAATTCAAAATATTTGTAATTTTTTAATAATTATTAATTGTAGACAATTAAAACACATTGATGGTGTCTTCATTATTTTTTTCAAGTGCGGATCTATATTTTATATTATTCTATCTTTGATATGCTTTTTTATCCATTTGAATCGAAATTGGATATTATATTATGAAAAGTTTTGTGATAATATTTTTATCTGCGTGTCAATTTATAATTAGATACTGAGATTTCAGATAAGATGTTTGCGTTCAAATTTCTTATCAGATTTCTTTCCCACATCGTATACGTGTCAATTTATGATTGGATGTTGAAAATGGGTTCAGCAATTTTGAGGTCTCAAATTTTATATATGCAAATTGGACTTGCCCTTACTACTACACCATCCGAATACAGACTTCAACTTGGATAATAAATGGCTCCTGTAATACTGTACTTGTGTAGTGGGAATTTTGTCAACTTGTGTAAAAGTGCAAGGGCAATAATGTATGGTTGAATTTGTGCAGGACAGGGACATTTAGTGGAGCTTGGATTGGACTGTAACGTGTGAACTTGGTCATAACCATCTAATACACAATTTTTTTTTTATTTCTATATGGACTTATATTTTGGACCA
>CM064879.1:45773015-45860515 GCA_003313485.2 Penstemon barbatus | reverse complement strand
TTGTAAAAAGTAGAGTGCAACACTTGCATTATTAATTATTATCATACCATTTCAGAATATTTTGGATTGTGCTTTACATAGATTTTGGCAGGAACAAAATCTCTATGAAGATTTCAACTTAAAATCATCATTTTCTACTATTTATATATGTGCTATTCAAACCAACTTATATTTAAAAACCTTTTACACCATTCCATCTTGGCAACACAAAATGACTTCAAGAAACCCACCCCCTCAATGTAAGTTATTTTACAACAAATATTGGAATAAGGAAATGGATGACTTGTTCATCCACAAGCTTGTACAAGAAATGTTAGCACACGAAAATATGGAGGGTGAAAACAAAAAAATTGTCCTTAAGCGGGCAATAGATGAAGTTAATGTCCAATTCGAAACCAATTTCGGCATTAGGGAGGCGGTCTCCAAGTTTCGCAAATTGCAAGAGAGGAACCATATATTTTCGGGTATATTATCAATGTTGGGAACGGGGTTCGACCGAAATGCAAATCGTGTTCTGATTGGTGATGCTTCACAATGGGATGCGATTCTTCGAGTTAAATTTCTGCAGTCCAATTTTTACTTAATTTTTTTAAGCTTACAGTTCAAGTTATGTTATACTAATCATTTTAATTATAGGAGTATAGATTGGGTGAAGCATACATGAACGAGGGAGAGCCTGAGTGGGACAATCTATGCATTATTTTTGGGAATCCAGTGGAGAATATACCCCACCAGTATCGAGGTCAAAATGTTGGAGCTATCGGTGCAATCCAAGAGACGGTGCCAGGATTAGATGTTCCGCTTGAAGTAGCGATCCCGCCAAATATTATAGTTGCTCCTAGAGTCCAGCCTATGGTTGATGCAAATATGGATGACCCCATGTTCTGGTTTGACCTGGCTATGTAAGAAAATCATAATGGTTGGGGCGGCATGATGTGAAGTTATATATTTTGAGAATCCTTTTTCAATAGTAACAAGATTCATGTTTATGCTCAAAAATTACAAAAGCTTCCATATTTTTGAGATCTTGTCTTACTCTGGTCTTTTTGAGCTGGGATACAACAGATGTATAATCTTGTTATTGTCTACAAATGCATGTTTATTTTGATCAGTAATAAGAAATGTTTGTTGTATTACATGGAACTAATCATTTTTATATAACTATCCTCCCACTCCAAACTTAAAACATTTTTCTTTATACATTAGCTTTTATACTAAATCCAATAATGCTCGGTTCATACACGTTAAATACATGAACACAAATTTTCAATTTTTCCTCAACGTTAATAACTATCCTAGGCAGTCAATAACAAATCAAGAACACAATCCTATTTAATATGCTGCCAAATCAGTACCTAAACAAAAAAATTGTCCACCACTTAAATTAACAAACAATATCTTCATGAAACATTCACATTTCAGGACTTTGGAAATCCTTGATTTAAAATATGACATATTTAGGTAACAAGGCCATGTACATTGTTTCACTCTGGACCCTTAGAATTTGATATTCAATATATTGGCCCACCCTTAGGTTTATATCTGTTGCAAGTAAGCCCCACCATTTATTTAATACAACAGCACTTGTATTCGGGCTTTTTGCACGTTTGTAGCTCTGCACCTTAATCATCCAAGTCCTTCCAGCATATCCTTGCACTTTTACTTCTGCCATTTTCATGTCATCCAAGTGATATTTTCTCCATATGTGGGTAGGAAAGTACTGCAAAAATCCAGTTGAAATTTTTTGCCTTAATTATCTGAGGCTAGAAGCAAGTTTAAAAGATCCCTAAGTAAGCCAAATTAATTACGAAACTCAAATTCGTACCAGCATTGGAATAAATGTTCTTGAGGGTATTACCACATTGTGTTTAAGGATCACAGTCACCCAACTCTCAAGTGGTGGATTGAGTTGTGCACCGTAGGCCTGGTGGTCTGCTAACTGAACCTGTTTTGTATTAATTGGTGCCTCGTGATCCAATTTTTTGCCATGACTGATATTGGTAACATCATCACCTGTGTCATCATGTATGATAGGATATTGCCCTGCAAGCCAATATATTTAGCTTGTATTGGAACTATCATTATCTTTCTTTAGTATAAATGACTTAGTACGCAAGTTTATTTATACGACTATAAGGATAAACAATGGCCAACTTCATCTCTCGCGAATACATTTAAGTGATTGGATGAAACCCTTAGATTACATTTGACTATGGGACGATTCATGTCAGTACTGAGTGCAATCATGAAACAGTCTCAAAGGTCGTAATATTAAAACTGTTCCAAGTCATAGATTCCAAACGAGACGGGGTATCGTAGGAATCGCCAAGACTTGTACAAGTATGCATGATTCACATGGAGTGAATTTGTAGCGTTTCATGAGCAAGGCATTTGAGGCCAGTGCATATGAGTAGGTGGTTCAATGGAGGATTGAACGCATCGAACGACCCGAACAGAGAAACCCATTGTGGAAGCGCATGTCGCATATCGGTGATGGGATGTTTCTCAAGGATTATAATAGTGTACGATTTAGTCCTTTGACTTGAGGTGCTAGGGCGAATTCGGTGCATGAAAGTGCGTACTTAGATCTAAGTATAGGCCACTTAGCTTGGTCATAACATGCCTAGGTTGGGTGCGTATGGACATGTACGCGAGTGGTTAGTACCAATATGGAATCTATTGACTCATTGTAATGGATGAGAGAATTTCCTATACGATTCTTAGATAATATATCCGAGGAATCCACGGCCGTGGTTGGTGACGGATTTGGGAAGGGGTTTCCAAATTTAGAAGTCACGCTGGAATATTATCCTGAATTAGAAAGTATAGTTATCGAGACAAATTTAGAGGTGCCGATCAATTCACACACCCTAAGTCTTGATCGGGAATATTAGTCGATAGAAGGACCGTATGTACATGGTAATTATATGAGACGAGGTTCACAAGTATCAATTCACCTGAAGTTGGGCTTCATGGGCTTGTGGCTAGACATCGACCATGAAGTGTAGGTACTCCTGAGTTAATAGAGGATTTGATTCTAGGAGTGGTCAATTAAAGGTTGTTTAATTGACCGGAGCAATTTATTGTTCATAAATTAAATCACGAGGAATTCGTGGGCCTGCTGCCAATTGATGGTGAACCCAGAGGGTCACACACAATACAATTGGAAGGTGACTGTTAAAAAGGATACTAAAGGAATTAATTGATTTAAAGGTAATTAAATCAATTAAATGAATTAAAGTATTTAATTCAAGTGGGAGATTAATTAATTGGCTGACTTAATTAATTAAATACTTAATTGAAATTATATAAATGAAATAATGATTTAATTGGATTGGGCATTTAATTAAGTGATTAATTAAATGAAAGGCTTGCAAGACATGGGCCTTTAATTAAAAGCCCATAAGGAGTCTTGCAAAACCTAGGTCAAGAGGGAGTCTATAAATAGGGTTCCACTAGAGCTCAAAAAGCTAACACCCTAGAAGAAAACCCTAGACTCTCTTCTCTTCCTAGCCGCCGCCCCAACCCTAGCGCCGCCGCCTATAGCCGCCGCCCCTTGCTGGCCGTGAGCTGCTATGGTGCCGCCGCATATCCTCCCTTGTTCCACCGTGTTAGATCTTGCATTGGCAAGTAGATCTGCACAATCCTGCTTCGACAAATCTCCTAGATCCAGTTCTGAGCCTAAGACTAGGAGGTGTTGCCAGAATCCAATTGATGTGGACTAACTTTGGAGGTGAGACGCTTGGATCACTTCTGTGAACCAGATCCACATCCAGACCCAGACCCAGTTTCAGATCCAGAACTGAAGGTTGCCACCACCTTGCCTGTGGTGAGGTATATCGCAAAAACCCCCTTGTTTAATTTCTCTGTGTGTTTTTGTTTCTTGCTTGCGTATATATAATATGGAGAATCTAATATGGGACCTTGGGTGCTTCGAAAAATTTTAAATTCCGCACTGTCGTTGTTCTGACAATCGAGGCATCCCAACCACTATCCCAACAGTGGTATCAAAGCCAACTCCATCATTATTATACGAAAAGCCTGAACATAATGTGTTTTCACCGTATATGTTTAATTATGTATATGTAAACACGTGATAATTATGTTCTGTAAATTGATTCTTGCTTGTTATGACTGGATCTATGATTGGGTAAAACTGCTTTTTTAGATCTGTGCCCATTTTATAGTTTTGGAAAACTTCAGGACTTTTTATGCAAAAATCGCATACAGGGTTTTTAGAGGGCTAAAAAATTCAATTTTTGAGATTTGGATATTTCAAAATTCTGGACTGTTTTTGCAAATCTGGTCGCACGGGTTTTGGGGTCAATTTGTAATTTTCGAAAACTTTGGGGCTGTTTTGCAATTACCGAACTTGAGGGGTCAATTTGAAAAATCAAAAAATTTTCAGAATTCAAAATATTATTTTCTGGTAGCTGCCCAAATCTGCCCAGGGGTGTTTTTGTAACTTTTTAAAAGTTTTGGGGTCAAAGTGCAATTTTTGAAAGTTGAGGGGCGAAAATGCAATTTTCAAAAGTTGATAAACAGAATCTGAATTTGAGCAGAAAATTTATTTTTGTTTACCCGAATATTCATTTTGTCATAATTAGTAGTGACTAAAAAGTAAGAATCATAGGAAGTTAGTTTTAAAATGTAGTTTTAAAATTAGGGAAATTTACATAGACACCCCCTGACTTTTACCCTAATTACAAGAAATTACCCTACTGTTTGAAATATTACAAGAACACCCCCTCGAGGGGTGTATTTGTAATGATTTTAGGGACCAAATTGGTAATATTTTTTGTGTAACAAGGGGGTGTCCTTGTAATGCAATTTTTGGTTGAGGGGGTGTTTTTGTAATATTTCAAACAGTAGGGTAATTTCTTGTAATTAGGGTAAAAGTCAGGGGGTGTCTATGTAAATTTCCCTTAAAATTAAGAAAGAAATAGGTAAAGGATGTTTGCATGTTTCTTGCTCTACGTGAACTGTTTACGTGGTTTTCGATCGAGCCGAGCCTTGACCTTAGCTTAGATGTGATTGGTTTAATTTATTGTTGGTTTTTTAATGGGCCTGCGAGCCTTTTATATTTTTTGGGCCACTTTGAGCCTTTGTAATAGAATAGGGCTTTTTACTGTTTTCCTAGTTTAGGATGGAGGCCCGTTTACAAGCAAGGTGGGAGCCCAAGAAGATATGAAGGCCATGTATGCGTGGTACACTGTGTAATAGCATAGGCCTGTTTGCTAACCCTTTAGATTGACCAATAGGGCCAACATCATTGGCTCGATGATGGCCTGCATAGGAGGCTCCCGATCGAAAGCATATTGTGGTAGTATGCATGTTAGGCTTGTATGTCTTTTATTTATTTGTCGATTTATATTTAGCTTGTATGGTATTACGCGCTAGAATATTAGATCGTAATAAAAGATAAAGCATAACTGAATCGGTGAGATCTCGAGGAGAGTTAGCATAACTTTCAAACCAGAAATTCCCCTCTCGAATTAAATATTAAGTCATATTGGATTAAAATAAAATGAAGTATTTATATAAATCCAAGCCTTCCATCAATAGGGACTAGCGTATGTTGTCTACTTATCGATAGAGGTGATCCAGAGTCTGGCACCCGAGTCGAAGAAAGGGACAATACGCGAAATTCCTTGACTCCTATTTTTAACTAAACACGACAAGGGTGAGGACTGGTCGGGATGTGAGGATCGACCGATAACTAGTTACGGAGAACTCACGACCGGGCCAGTTGCTCATCATGATTGATGGGTTAGACTTAACGATTAGTAACACTTATGATGTAGCAGTGCTAGATAAGTGCGAAAACCGAGGCAAAATAGCTTGAAGGTTGTGGAGTAACACAATTGGCAATAAGTATGCCTACCTGGGGAATTGGTTGTATGGCCACGAGTCGTGGGTGCAATTAATTGCCGCTGGGACGTCAAGACCTACTAGGAAATAGAATTTCCCGAACAATTGAAGGGGTAATTATTTCGATAAAATAGTGGGAGAACTTCTACGATAGAAAGTCCAACCTTCGTATATTATAAGTATTATTCATTAACTAGTCCACTGAATGTTTGTCTTCTCTTTAAATTAGATACTGAGATATCTGTAATTATCCATTGTACTATTTATCCTCGACTAATAAAATAACTGGATCAAAATATCGACTAGGCAAGACTTGAGAATTGTCTTAAATTCCAGAAGTGGGAATGATGTTCTTAAACGACGAGCCTATGCCTTATGCGCTTCCGAGATAAGTCAATATATAAGAAACGAATCACCCGTAGAGTATGGGAATATTAATGATTGTTCCCTCATATAAAGATGAATCTCAAAAGTGAAACGAATCACCTATGAAGTATGGGAATCTTAATGATCGTTTCCTCAAATAAGCATCAAGATTGAACGAGCTATGGAAGCAACATTAGGAGCATGTCTGAAGCTTCCACCTCAAAAGGCCCGTTTTGAGGACCAGTCTTCTGAAACAAACCTCCACCTCAAAAGGCTTGTTTTGAGGAGTAGTTTTGAATCGATTTGATTCGAGACTTCAAAGGAATTGTTTCAAAACTCGAGAATAAATGAAGGAACTAGTGTCAAGGATCACTATCTTTGTTTTATATAAACGTAGGCCTGCAAGTGATCTTAACATTAACTTCCTCATAAATTCTCCTCCTGCTCATTCAAATGACTCTTGAAATACACTGATCTTATTTAATAAGTTGATCACATTTCATGAATCAACCAAAGTACTGGTTAAAGGCAAATAGGATAAACCTGTAATGATCGTTTACACTTCATAGACTGCGAAGTCAAAGAAGAGTAAAATGAAGAAGAATTAATTCTCTTCTAAATTCGACCATAAAGGTAGTCAAAAGAACGCAAGTAGCCTAAAAGCCGAATTATCCCACTGCATCTAAGAAAGGCACTGATATGTTTAATTGATTAAGATGATCTAATTAATTAAGCAACCTTTCAATTAAAGGGTTAATTGAAAAGGGAAAGGAAGCAATTAAAGAAGTTAATTGAAAGGAAGTAAATTAATTGAATTAAACCATTAACTCAATTTCATTGAATTAATGTGTGAAGTTCAAATTAATAATCCATAACTTTGGTACGCTAGACTTGGACACATCTCCAAGAGTAGGATTCAAAAGTTGGTTTCGCCTAAGCTTCTTGAAAAATAGAACTTGGATGAACTTCCAACCTGCGAATCATGTCTCAAAGGAGATATGACCAGATCTCCCGTCACAGGGAATCCGGAGCGAACCAAACAAAATCTGGATTTAATCCATGAGTATGGATCACTAAAGGTTACTGTGAGAGGAGATTACTCATACTTCGTACTTTTTGCTAATGACCTTGGTCGTTAGTGAAAAATGAATCTAGTGAGATGCAAATCCAAAAAACCAAGAAAGGTATTTCAATGCGAAGTAGAGAATCAACAAAGACAAAGTATTACGACCATTCGATATAGTTGAGATAGCAAATACTTGTCAAGGATTCCTCAATTATCTTAATGAGAATGAGATTCTCATACAACAAACTCATCCTAAGACACCTCAACTTTTTGAAGTGTCTAAAGAGATGGAATCTAACATTGTTTAATATTGTTCGATCCATATTGAGTTTTCTTAAGCTTCCTTATGCATTCTAGGGGTTAGTCCTCCTGATTGCATCGAAGATACTGAGCAAAGTACCTTCAAAGTTTGTGCCTACAAAGCTTTACCAAGAAAGGTATGGCAAAATACCTCTGTGCTCTTACCTCTGAGCATGGAGATCTCCTGGCGATGGTAGAAACGAGAAAGGAGATAAATTGGCTAGTAGATCCAATTTGTATATAATTGTGGGGTATCCAACGAAATCCATTGGATACCTGTTCCACGACAATGGGAAACAATCGTTTCTCCTAGATACCAGTTCCTCTGTTGATGAATCTCTCGTCAAAGGAAATGGAAACGTCATGGAACTTGATGAAGTCCAAGATTTGGACCCGTCCCCACAAACAGTGGGAGTTAATCCAGAATTTACTAAATCTACTAGTACACCTACTCTTCAAAGGTCTGATCGAATTCGTAAGGAGCCAGAGCGATTTGGTTTCATTCACGAAAATGAGAAAGTGGAAAGTGATCCAAGGACCTATCAAGAAGCGATGTCAGACATAGATTCGGATGCGTGGCTCGAAGCCATGCAACCCGAAATGGATCCCATCAATTCCAACAAGGTATAAACCTTGATTGATCCACCCGAGGGATTTATCCCTATAAGTTGGTTATAAGTTATAAATGGATCTTCAAAACATGGAAAGAATGGAGAGGTGTTGCCTCTAAGAATTGGCTATTGGTAAAAAGGCTATTCACAATGTTCTGGAACAGACTTTGATGAAACCTTTTCTCCATTAGCAATGTCTGGATCCATTTAGATTCACATTTGTTCTGATGAGATAGTCAAGACATTTGACTTCATCAAAACGAGTATGAACCATGAGTGTACAAAAGGATTAGTGGGAGCGCGATGAAGCTCATATTTTATATATCGATAATGTTCTAGGTATCTGGTATGATATCGGAATGTTAGCACAGACAAAAGCATGGTTGTCCATGCAATTCTCCATGAAAGATTTAGGAGAAGCATCTTGCGTATTGGGATACATATCTATGAAGTAGATCAAAAAAGATGCTGACACTCTCTAAATCTAAGTACATAGAATCAATACTGAAAATATTCAGTATGAAGAATCCAAGAAAGGATTGCTTCCAGTAAGACACTGTATCCCTTATTCCAAAATCGATGTGCCCTATATCAAATGAGAATAAAGGAGAATGTCTCAAATACCTTATGTTTCAAACAAAAGGTTGCATGTGGCATGCTTTACTATGTACTAGACCAGACGTAGAACTTGCTCAAGTATCGCGAGCAGTTGCTAGTCAAACTCCAGTGAAGAAGTACTGGACCACCGTAAAAGATATCTTTAAGCTCTTGACAAAGACTAAAGGATTTGTTCTTGGTCTACGGTGGTAGTGGAGAATTAAAATTCAAAGGATTCACTGATTCGAATTTTCAGTCTGATGTGGATGAATTAAATATATCCATTTTTGGATAAATATCCTACCTAAATGGGGTAACGGTGAATTTGAAAGGGTTCCAAGCAAATCACCGTAACCATCTAAACCACTGAAGCAAGATATATTGCAGCATTAAATGTAGCATTAAATGCGGCTTAAGAAAGTGTTTGGATATAAAACTTCATCCTTCGGTTAGATGTAGTGCCTAGCATTGCGAAGCTCATGGTTATCTTCTATGATAACATTGAAGCTATTGCTAAAGCAAAGCATTCGAGATCTTACCGGAAATCTAAACACAATTGAAATAAAGGTAACATTTGATTAGAAAAATCATTGGTAGAGTTAACGCGCGTAATGGATCGCGTCAACTCAAAAGACAACTTAGCGGATCCACTAAAAGAGGCTATATCATGAAATGAGTTTGAAGAACATCTTTAAAAAGATGGGTCCTAGAAACGTTTGTGATTGGCTTTAGGGCAAGTGGGAGATTGATAGGATAGTGCCCTGCAAGCCAATATATTTAGCTTGTATTGGAACTATCATTATCTTTCTTTAGTATAAATGACTTAGTACGCAAGTTTATTTATACGACTATAAGGATAAACAATGGTCAACTTCATCTCTCGCGAATACATTTAAGCGATTGGATGAAACCCTTAGATTACATTTGACTATGGGACGATTAACTTCAGTACTGAGTGCAATCATGAAACAGTCTCAAAGGTCGTAATCTTAAAACTGTTCCAAGTCATAGATTCCAAACGAGACGGGGTATCGTAGGAATCGCCAAGACTTGTACAAGTATGCATGATTCACATGGAGTGAATTTGTAGCGTTTCATGAGCAAGGCATTTGAGGCCAGTGCATAGGAGTAGGTGGTTCAATGGAGGATTGAACGCATCGAACGACCCGAACAGAGAAACCCATTGTGGAAGCGCATGTCGCATATCGGTGATGGGATGTTTCTCAAGGATTATAATAGTGTACGATTTAGTCCTTTGACTTGAGGTGCTAGGGCGAATTCGGTGCATGAAAGTGCGTTCTTAGATCTAAGTATAGGCCACTTAGCTTGGTCATAACATGCCTAGGTTGGGTGCGTATGGACATGTACGCGAGTGGTTAGTACCAATATGGAATCTATTGACTCATTGTAATGGATGAGAGAATTTCCTATACGATTCTTAGATAATATATCCGAGGAATCCACGGCCGTGGTTGGTGACGGATTTGGGAAGGGGTTTCCAAATTTAGAAGTCACGCTGGAATATTATCCTGAATTAGAAAGTATAGTTATCGAGACAAATTTAGAGGTGCCGATCAATTCACACACCCTAAGTCTTGATCGGGAATATTAGTCGATAGAAGGACCGTATGTACATGGTAATTATATGAGACGAGGTTCACAAGTATCAATTCACCTGAAGTTGGGCTTCATGGGCTTGTGGCTAGACATCGACCATGAAGTGTAGGTACTCCTGAGTTAATAGAGGATTTGATTCTAGGAGTGGTCAATTAAAGGTTGTTTAATTGACCGGAGCAATTTATTGTTCATAAATTAAATCACGAGGAATTCGTGGGTCTGCTGCCAATTGATGGTGAACCCAGAGGGTCACACACAATACAATTGGACGGTGACTGTTAAAAAGGATACTAAAGGAATTAATTGATTTAAAGGTAATTAAATCAATTAAATGAATTAAAGTATTTAATTCAAGTGGGAGATTAATTAATTGGCTGACTTAATTAATTAAATACTTAATTGAGTTGCTAATTAATTATATAAATGAAATAATGATTTAATTGGATTGGGCATTTAATTAAGTGATTAATTAAATGAAAGGCTTGCAAGACATGGGCCTTTAATTAAAAGCCCATAAGGAGTCTTGCAAAACCTAGGTCAAGAGGGAGTCTATAAATAGGGTTCCACTAGAGCTCAAAAAGCTAACACCCTAGAAGAAAACCCTAGACTCTCTTCTCTTCCTAGCCGCCGCCTATAGCCGCCGCCCCTTGCTGGCCGTGAGCTGCTATGGTGCCGCCGCATATCCTCCCTTGTTCCACCGTGTTAGATCTTGCATTGGCAAGTAGATCTGCACAATCCTGCTTCGACAAATCTCCTAGATCCAGTTCTGAGCCTAAGACTAGGAGGTGTTGCCAAAATCCAATTGGTGTGGACTAACTTTGGAGGTGAGACGCTTGGATCACTTCTGTGAACCAGATCCAGATCCAGACCCAGTTTCAGATCCAGAACTGAAGGTTGCCACCACCTTGCCTGTGGTGAGGTATATCGCAAAAACCCCCTTGTTTAATTACTCTGTGTGTTTTTGTTTCTTGCTTGCGTATATATAATATGGAGAATCTAATATGGGACCTTGGGTGCTTCGAAAAATTTTAAATTCCGCACTGTCGTTGTTCTGACAATCGAGGCATCCCAACCACTATCCCATCAATGTATTGGCTCATCATTAGCATCATCATCAGATATATTTATTACACGAATTTGGACATTATTGAGTGATTGAGGATGTTGAGGATGTTCCCTAATTCGCATCGTCTGACTAGGCTCCACTGACTTGCACAGGCACTTATATTGTTCAGATCCTTGATGAACTATGCAATAAATAAATGATATTAGCCTTTCATATTTGCGGTTCACTTATTTTTACGATCACAGGTTTATCAATAATTGAGAACAAGCATAAAATTTGTTTAAACACATCACCTTGTCTGAACAGTTTCCCATCAATCACCTTACGTGACTCGGAAGATGACTCCTGGTAAATGGTTTCTGTAAATATCTTACGAGTGTATATATAGTCCATCTGGATTATGCAAGAACTGTTTACGTCGTGTGCTTTAGCAAAAGACCTCCAACATTGTCCTGTCAATTTGGTTTGGCTTTCATCTTTAATGAGCTTTACATTCCACGTACCAAGACGGGTTTGAATATTTACAAAGCTTGTTCCATAGGGGCCCAGAAACCAGCATAATTACATGTCATATAAGCACAACCTATTAATACAAGAATTATGTGTCTTGTATCTTACCAATACATCACTGTTATACGAGTTCTTATTCACACAGAAATGCCTTGGACTGTCAAAATTATTGTCCCCACGCTTCTCCAGGAACTTGAAATTGTCGATAACAAAAATTTGAAATTGTGCATTCCCCATGTACTCAAAGAAAACTAATTCATCAATTAGGAAGCTGAAGTCTTCCTCCATTGTCTGAATTGCATCCCCACCTATATAAGAAATCCCACTTCTCATATAGATTCTGCAATCATATGTCCAGTTATGGGACCTCAATTTTACTTTGCTGTTTGGCTTTAGCTCGTTCGCAGCGTGATCTACAAGAACTTGTGGAACTTTCTGCAAGTATCAAATATTTTGTGGTATTCAATCATTATATATTTCCTCACACGGATATGCAAAGAATAAAATGCATATAATAATTAATGGTACCAATAAAATAATTAGGGAAATAACATTTGAGTATGTGTCATGAAGTCACGTTTGAGTACATCTGAACTCTCAAACTAAAAGAAAATGTGAATAATAACACATCTCAAAAACTTCACATGTGGCTCTAACCATATCACACAACCAATAATATACTGTATTAGTAAAAGATTTTAAAATGGAAATCAATTAGATTATACTCTATTAAACTGTTAAGAACTTACAAACATGTACTCAAAGCTATCTTCAATCCTTACGAAGAACCGCATTCCCAAAGCCATTGATGCTCTTTTCATTTTGCACAAACAGCCTAACCCAAACGGTTAATAAGCCGAAAATCCTTAATTATCATCCATGTAAAATTTCAACCATGTTATACAATCAATAAATTTCAATTAAACTTATCATATGGAATAATACGTCTGAATTAACAATTATTGAGACCAGTCACCTCGAATCGTGTTGCTTCCGTCGGCAACTTGCTCGATTAGTAGGCTTATGAAGATTACCCTAGTGCAAATCACAACTATTTAGCGAAGTGTGTGATATCTAAGCTGATTTCACATAAGATAGAGGTACTGGATTTGGTGACTTAACCCTAGTTCGAGAGGGAAATCTGAGAGGAATTGAATCGTTTTTAGAATCTACCAATTAGGGAAATGAGAGCTATTCGTGGAAAAGGGGGTCTTTAATTGACTTAATAAATTTTAATTGACAACTAATACAAAAATTCTAACATGATTTAAATTTTGGTAAAATAATGCAGATAATTTACTCCTGTATTCCTACTCTGCTAATTTTAACAATTTATGCCTACGCAATAATACTTATTCTTAGTACACAAGTTTAGTACACTAATAATGGTACACTCAGAAGACGTAATTTTTGGCTTCACGTGTGTATCCTAACTGCTGCCCTATCGTCAAAACTTAATTTTTAAATTAAATACTTAATTTGATAATACTACCTAATTTAAAAATTATTTGTCATTTTATATGTTTTCACGCGTATGTATTAAGGTACATAATAAATAACCTACTTTTAGGTATACCCCATAATAAAAGGAATATATTTTCATACAAAGGAATATATTTTCATATTGATATCTACTATGTATATCCAGAGATTATAGTAGATGGCGCATTTCTTCTACGTAACGTGGAAGAGGATTGAAGCATGCCGCAAGACTCCAATGGGATAAAGATAGGTTGTCAATAATGTAGATCTTGAAGGCTATTTATGATGCGGGTTGATTCTAGAAATTATATTAGCTCTATTCATATATGTTCGGAATGCGAACTCATAGTTTATTCACATTGCATAGTATTTTTGAACGTGATTGAAGTTCTCTACTTGGTCCCAATTTCGAATCTCATCACAACTTGAGTATAATTGCTTTTGTAACTTGATTATTTTAAAACGCATATAGTCCTCGAAAATGAATCTGATCACAGGTAAATTATAATATATATTTTATTTTTGATAATTAAAACACATACAGATGCACAAATATTTCGAACCTGATTCTCCCGTCCCGTCCATTCTCTAAATATCTAAACCAGATGGGTTAAGAAACCTTTATGTTTACATATTTAATTATTATACATATATATCACTATAGTAATTATATTCTTAACACTTGCTCTTATCAATGCCATATTATAAATTTATTTCCTCACAACTTTAAATCTTAACTTTTAACCTGGACTTTAATAACGATCGGAATTATTAAGCTGTATATAAATTTCTTCAGCTATACACAAATTTTTAATTCACTATGAAACACAATGAGATATCATATGTATTTAAAATAATAATACGAAGTTTTTTTTATTGTAGATTGTCCTACAAATGTACTAGTTAGTAGACGAAAGCAATATCCTCAAAATAGTGGTATGCAAGTTCTAGGACTATTCCCCAACCAAAATTCAAGTATGGACCACATCATGTTTAACTTAATACCCTTTGGCAAACTAGTACTTATATAAAGACGATCGACATGTACATGGATTGACTATCCACCAAATCTTCCACCGATCGCCTTAAAATCTGAAATTCCACTGTCTGGTCTATCCTTAGCTGCCTAGCAACGTTGTCCCATCCTCTCGCCAACGCAACACTCATGTCCTTGTAGCCCTTAGTGGCTTCATACCTCTGCACGTCAACCTCCCATACCGCATCTTGCAACCCTAGGATAGTTACAAAACATTTGGTCTTTTCATCCAACTGATGTATCGCCCATACATTCTTCGGAATATACTACAAAAAAACATGTGTATTGAGCTACAGTAATATGACTTGTTCATTATGTTAATTTGATCAGGTA
The DNA here is from genome assembly GCA_003313485.2 of Penstemon barbatus. NCBI lineage: Eukaryota > Viridiplantae > Streptophyta > Magnoliopsida > Lamiales > Plantaginaceae > Penstemon > Penstemon barbatus. The sequence continues at coordinate 45,845,660 of CM064879.1, read as the reverse complement.
TTTGAGTACTAAGAAACATATACCAGCCTGGATGGCATCCTTGAACGTGCACTAGGCATCATATGTGGCAGAATTTTCTTCCTCCATGCATCGAGAACCACACATGGATTTGGCGGTGCAACAACGATCCCATAAGCCGGGGCATCATCTTGCGTTGTTGGGGGTGGGACAGCTTCGTTGCTTCCATTAGTACTATAGTCTAAATGTGAAGCGCAATAACATTCTAATCCCCCTTCAATGTCTTCACCTACATGTACCAATCCACGTTTAACTACGTATTCATGAATATAGTAGGTATGGAACATCCACAGTGTAACTTGGCTACCGCCATATCATCAACAACTTTACCCGGTTTATAAATATTTCCATTTAAGACGAAACTTGGCTCACAATCCGTGCTGCTGTATAAGGTCGCGGCAAAATCGGATTCGTTGAAAAGCTCTAGCAGGATGCATTCACAACGGCGTATTCTGTGTTCCTCCCTGAACGACTCCCAACAATCTCCTGATAGAACTGGTCCATGTCTGTTTGTGGTAATCTGGATTTTCCAAACACCTAAACGGGTATGAATTCTCACAAAAGCTGGTTCTAGTAATCGGGTGAGTGACATGAGATGGTTTGGCAATTGCTGCAATCAAACAATTTTGGAGTAATGCTGTAATTCATCCTCCATAATGAATGTTACATTTTAAATAAGAATACAATAGTCTTGATATAGAAATTGAATTGCATACCATGCCCTTTTTCCCAAACGACCCATCGTCCACAAAGAATATGAAGGGGGTTCGGTATGTGATTCCTGGTGGCAATTTCTCAAGTCTGTCTATGCCAGAACAAATGGTACAGTTAAATTGTCTAAAAGCCACATATTCGAAAAATACGGTGTCCATATTTTCCAAATTTAGGTCCCGTGACATAAATTCTATTCCTTCACCACATAATATGAGCAAATCACCATCCTCCTCTTTAACACTACACCTGTATTTATTACCACGGACATTTATAGTGGCAGTAGGTGGGATGAGTCCACGGAAATCGATACATGCTAGCCTTGTAAACCTTTTTGGAAGTACCTACAACCCCTCGCAATCACACAAATTGATAAATATGGACAATTCCAGCACAATCACACACACTACTAAACATGGACCACTGAAACATATTTAACATTAAATTGCAATCACACCCACATAAATGGAAGAGTGAAAATATCCTTTAAAATGAGTATCCCAATTACAATCACACAAGTTGATAAATATGGACAATTCCAGCACTATCCATTCCAATTGATGAAATTTAGAACATACATATAGATAAAGATGTTTCCACGAATTGGGATTTTTCATAATTTAAAGATCCCTACTGAATATGACATTTACGAAACCGAGAGCAAAATTTCATTCAAGCAGAATAGGTAAATTGTAGCCTAAATTTAGAACATACATATAGATAAAGATACCCCTTTTGAAATGCAACTGAAGTGGGACAAGTTTTTTAAAAGTTCAAAAAAAGGCTCATCAAATATAGGAACTGAGTTTTGTGCTCTAAATTGGTAAGCTTGACAATCAACATCCAATTTTACTCACATCGATAAAATTAGACATCAATTTCGTAAAATTGACCTCTATATTAATGTCCACCTTGAGATGTATACTTACAAATTCTTGGCCGAATCCCCAGCTAATCAAACACTTAAAACGCATCCCCGTTGCCATCCATTTGGGCAGATCCATATCTCCAATATATTTGGCTGTTATGAAGGAATTACTATTTAATATAAAATGGAATGAGGTTGCGACGAATAAGTTCGAACTGGATTTGAAGTTTTTATTGCACTTGAACGCGGTCTCCGTTTGTGCACAAGGGTTGAAGATAGCTAATATGGAATCCAACTATTAAATACCCTGTTATTACCAATTAATATAAACGTTGATTAAAAATTGTGGGTAGTTAATGATATAATACGGTAAATACCACTTTTGGTCCCTCTTATCATCAATATTTTACATAGTGGTCTCTCTTATATATTTTCCCCACTTTAGTCCCTACTATGAATTGTTTGCTTCATTTTAGTCCCTACTAGGAATTAGAAAGACGAATATATCCCTGTTAATCAAACACTTGAAATGACAAAATTGCCCTCATGAGCATATCAAATGTGCTCGGAATCTTCTTGGATCACTTGAAAAGGACTACAGTGAAACAAATTCATAGTCGGGATTAAAGTGGGAAAAAAACCAATTGAGGGACCACTCCACTCTGTAAAAAGTTAATGAATAATTCGAATAAAGAAATAAATAAAATCGAACAACAGAAACAATGATAGTTCATATTGTTTTTATTAAGGAGAAAATTATAAAACACATACTATCGAAATATTATTACGAAGAGAAAAAAATTACTAAAAACACATAGCACATTGACATATTGTTTAGAAGGAACAGCTATGTACATAAAATATTGAAAATATTATTGAAGAATTTTTTATTTAATATAATATTGAGAAGGTAAAAAAAAAATGAAAGAACAATACAAAACGGTTCTTCAAGGGTTTGAACTCCAAACCTCATGAAGACCTTTTAATAGCACTACCATCCGACCAGTACATCCCATTGTAAAGGTTTAATCAACACTTTATATAATCCGGACTAGAAAAGCAATATATTCCCTTCAAATATAACAAGTTTAGTTCATAAGTACTAAATTTCATAATTTTTATAAATAACAAATATATTGTAACTAATTTAATACTATTAATCATAAGTAATGTTCATTGTTATATTATGTTTTATATAACATGTCATTTATAGACAAATTAACGAATTTGGCCTATCCATCCAAAGCCGTCGAGGTCCGCCCTTGTCGCTATATATCAAACAATGATAATTATTTTTACAGTTCTTGTGCATAGTATGTTTATGAAAAGCAGTTTACCAATAATATTTGAATTTTTTAATTTTCGTCACAATTCATGCACACCCACGTCGTCACGTAAAACCTTCGTAACTAAATAAGTCGTGAGGTGTTTCAATTTTGATCAAAATTGACTTTGACTAAAGTTGTAAAAATTATAATAATAATTTAACTAATATATTAATAATAATTATTTAGTTGATAATATTTTATAACACAATATATATTAATATTTATAAGGTTTAATACACCACAAATGTGAATAATTTAATATGATAGGTAACAATTAAGATTAAAAAACTTGACCGAGTAGTGTAGCAAATTGAGCAAAATAAATGGAACGGATGAAGTAATAATTTATTAATTGATTATCCTATACTTAAAATTTATTTAAGTGTAATGAATAATAATGTCAATAAATTGTGATTCCCAAAATACAAGTTTTCTGAAGATTTTAGGTGGGGTGCTACAAATATCTAAAATAGGAATTGTTCCAATAAGCAAGCTCTTACATGCAGATAAAAATACACGATCGTATAATATAGAAGATCTAATTCCTAAAGTATTATAAATAGTTCATGAATCTAGATTCACTATCTCCAAAGATCACGTCCCTTCGGCCTTCAGTCTTCAGATACATCTGCAAAAATAATAATCATGACACAAGCACTTGAACACGCCTCTTCGTTTCCCTACTGCATAATAAATATATAGTGTACGAGTTCCAAAGCAAATCACTTATACATCGCACTTTTCTTTTTATCTCCATCTCCATCTCCATCCTAGCAGTACAAACGACAAGGATAGAAGATGAGCACCAGGTAAATTTCAGATGCCTAAGGAGGTAGATTTAAGATATATATGCATACTGTGTAAATGGTAACATTTTATTTTATGATTATGGTTATTGTTAAATTTGTTAGGGTATTATTCTATAAAAGTCATGAAAATCATGGATTGTCTGAAATTGTTGGGTTGTCTGAAATTGTTGGGGTGTGTTATGGTGTCTCTCAAAAAATTTCAAAAGGTTTCAAGGGATTTTATTGAAGTATAATTTTTCTACTAAGTTAAACTGATAAATATTCTCTTGATTATTTAAATTTGGATTTACTTTTGTTTTTAAATTGGGAAGAGTTAATTGATTATCTAAATACTGGATTTGCTTTTGTTTTTGGAAATCTGGAGTATAGGTTCAATTTATTACATGCATTAGTTGTGTTGTTCATTTAACATTTTCAAATACTTCTATGGTTAATTATTGAAATAGTAATGATTAAAAGGCTCAACTATGAGCTATTCCAGGCAAGCCCTGACATTTATTTCTTTTAATTTAAATTGTAGTTACAATGTGTGTTTTTATCTGAATGGTATATTCATACTTCATCCTGGGTTGACCATATACAAATTTATAGTTTCTGGGATATGTACTATACATAGGAAATGTAATTTTGTTTGCCTTAAGGTGATGCAATAAATCAAGAATACTAGTTCTGATTTGATAAAGGTTTGCCTCACATTCTAATATTATTGTAATTACTTTCCATGACTGCAAAATATCCAATAGCAGGTGGATTTACATAAATATGTGATACTCATGTCTTTATATCATAAACTTTAGATATCTTTTTAAGGAGGTTTGGTTTAGTGAAGCAAATGGCTATGCAAGGAGACATTTTACCAATTTTTGCTGCCACGAAAGTTCGTCCTCGTACCAGTATGAATAATCTTATGAGTAGTATTTTGTTGGTTCTTGAGCCCTTATGCTCATACACTGACAAAAATGTCTAATACACCATACACCAGTTCATGATAAAAATTTGTTCTCTGAATCCCAAAATACTTGTGCGTAATTGTCTTCCTTGGGCTGGAGGTGTAATGCATTAGCTCATGTTTCTCCTCCACATTTTAGCTATAATTTTTATGTGCTTGTTCATCTTCATCATGCATGTATCTATATCACTATTTTATAATCCATTGTGAGTTAACAATTAATTTTTGTGTCAAATACAGAAACAACATGAGGATCGAATGGACAGACGAGGAGACAGCAGCATTCATTGACTTCTTGGTTGATGAGGCGTTCCAAGGAAAAATCCATTACTGGGAGGATAATATGGAGGCGTTTCAAAGGATAATTCCAAAACTTGAGGCTAGGACATTGAAGAAATTCACCATCGATCAATTGTATTTGAAATTTATTTCCATGCACCATCGGTACGCCCTTTGGGAAAAGGCAAAAAACTGTGGTTTTGTTCGATGGGATCAGAACGAGAACGTGCTGGTTAGTGAGGAGGAAACTTGGGATACTCTTGTAAAGGTATAAGAATTTCAAATGTCAAAAGGTAGTCTATTTTTGCAATTATTTGCTCTGATTTTTACTTTACTTATGGTATAGAGCACGCTCCATCGCGATTGGGCACGTATGTACCGTCACGAAGGCGAGCGATATTGGTGGGAATTTAGCGTTATCTTTGCTTATAAGTTTCCATTGGATGAGATGAAAGTGTTACCAAATCAGGTGCTGCCACTTCGCCGAGCGAGGGAGACCGAGGGGGACAGCGATGACAACGATAATAAAAGGAGGAGGACTGCTTAGGGGATGGTGTGGGAGGTTATAACATGTGGATATGTTTATAATTCAGTACTAAGTATTTTGGGAAATATTTTGTATGAACTATCTTGCTGTTACTTTTGAATTCCGGATATGGGTTAGGTTTATGTTTTTATGAATGCTTTATGTTGACTGCTGTAACTATCATCACTATGTTGATGGTGATTATATATAAATTTTATGGTTATTATTATGAAATGTGATGATTTATTTTGAGTTTTTGTGTTAACTTTTATATTTGATGTAGTGTAATTCAATGTCCCTGACATGGTGCTCAATGTCTCTAGTTTAATCACTAATTTAATAGGGAATTGATTGTTAATAAATTTTTCATAATAAGCTGTGAAATTTAATAGGGGTAACAAGCTTTTCGTGTAAAGTTATTATGAACTGATTTTGTATTAAGAGACCTATAAAGATGTATTATTGATGAAACATCTAATTTCTACACATTAATTAATTGAATGAATTAAAACCGAAAGGAAGGGAGATAATTCGGCAAAGAAAACTAGTTCTAAATACGCAAATACGTTTATCTACTATTTTGACTAACAATCGAAATTACAATTGTTCAATCTTTATCACATTCCATTTTTGTTCAACTTCATGAGTTTCCTTCTAATACACTCCATAATACCATATGTCCCCCCCCCCCCCCCCCCCCGCGCAGAGTCGATCATTCTTTCGAAAATCACAACAATCACATAAATTTGAAGGGCTAAATAAAACATCAATCCAAGAGCAAATATGAAAAAGGGAACAGAGATCATTTAAACACTTGAACATTTTTATTGAAAGGGATGACTATCATTCTTGTTTACATGATACAAGTAATCTTCAAGATTTTAAAATTATACAGAGACCATATACTCATCCTACAACCAACACATGATTCTTCCTTTATAATAGTGGATTCAACTTTTTCATTGTTCAATTCATCTAAGCTCAGGACATCTTATAAATAGTCTAATTCGGAGAAAACGGGAACTTCGGTTGCATAAACGGAACACTTCTGGATGTGGCCCCCTACCAAAAAAGGATTGTAGTATAAATTAGCACTTATCTACAAATTATGCATATTATCCCATAAATAAATAAAACTTACAGTTTCTTGTTGCCACAACAAAGTTATGTTTGGTCCAAATAGATTTTGCCCACCAAAGCTATTCATCCTAATTGCATCAGGACCCACTGCCTGGGGATACATTGGAGCCAAACCTGGGATTGGTAGTACATTAAACACAAGAAGCAACATATGGTGATATTAGAGATTGAATCAAATTTATAGAATGTACCATATGACCCCAAATCCTGAAAACTGTTGAATTGCATTGAAGGTGGTCTGTTTTCTTCTGAAGTGAAATCTGCAAATTCATTTGAAACCTCAACACTAGTGCTTTTCTCTTTTGGGGGTGAAGATACCTTCTTCTTCTTATTCTTCTGTTTGTTCTTCTCATTATTTTTCTTTTTTGGATCTCCAGAGCTGGGTTTTTCTACCTCACAAGTAGTAGATTTGTGCCCAGGAACACTACAAAAGGTCCAAAAAATGATAAGTATAGTGGCTGGAAAAATACGTTGTATGAAATAGTTTCTAGGAAATGCATTGAAGGGCATACCCACAAATCCCACACTTTTGTTTCCTTCCACCAGTTGCTCCCCTAGTTTTGTTACGGCAAGGATCAACAATCCTCTCAATAGGTGGGTAGTCAAGTCCTGCAGCAAATGTGCATGTGTCATCCTTTTGCAAATTTTCAGACGGAACACTACCACATTGGGATTGCATCATTAATTCGTCCTTGGCCCTATCCGCTACGTCCCTCATGCGCTTCATGGAGCTGGAAAATACTTTTTCAGATTGAGATGACACGACAGACATGAGGAGAGCTTCTTTACTTAATAGACCAAATATTTGTTGTTGTATGTCATTTACACTTTTAGGCTCGGGAATTTTCATTCTCAAAATAGTCCCCGTCTCTTTTGACCATCTACGTTTTACAATGCTGTCTGGATATTTCTTCAATCTAAGGTTCTTAAACGTTGATATAATGTGTCTACATGGTACACCTTCTGACTCAAGCTTGAAGCAACCACATTCAAACTTTGAAATACTTGGATCAACTATCACAGTGTAATTTGAAACGTCATTTTCCTTCTCCTCACTAAATACAAAGACATCATTTCCATCCATGTCTTTGCTCCGGCTTTCACACAAAACACCTTGTTCATCCCTTATCTCCTTCCGGACAATGAAGTAGATCTTCAAGGTGTATAATCTAAGAGCTTGCTCATCAAAGCACTTCAATGGACTATCTCTTACTCTCATATTATCTACCTCAGATTCCTTCTGCATGATTATGAAATCACTCCTAAAACGTTCAAGAGTAAGCTCATAATGAGTGATAAAATCAGAAATGGTCATTTTGCGGTCAACACTTAACTTAATTAGGGCATTTACTGATTCAGCTCGTTGTGTGGTGGTCATCATGCTCATAAACTGCTTACAAAAATAAGCTGCTGCCCACCTATCTCTGATTTCATAAGTAGCAACCACCCATTTGTGATTGGATAAGTCATGCTTCTCAACCATATTAGACCAAGCAGATTCGAACTCTTCTACGGAGCACTTGCGATCAACCAACGAACAAAACTCGTTGCAAAAAGTCGAATTTCTAATATTTTTTCGAACATTACGACATAAATGCCAGCTGCATATCCTATGTCTTGTACCAGGAAATTCAGAAACAACAGCAGCACGCATAGCTCCATCTTGATCAGTTAGAACAGCTTCAGGAATTTTTCCTCCCATCGCCTCTAAAAAGGTTTGCAAGACCCATTGATACGTTTCAATCGTTTCATCTTGAATAATGGATGCCCAAAAAATGCATGTACAACCATGGTTATTTACCCCAGAAAATATCACAAGCGGATACATATAGGCATTTGTCTTGTATGTACCATCAAAAACCAAGACATCACCGAAAGCTTCGTACTCAAACCTCGATGAACCATCTGCCCAGAAAAGCCTAGTAAGTATGCCTTCATCATCCACACAATATTTGTAAAATAGCCTATCATATTTCCGATCCTTGAACTTTTTAATAACTGTGTTCAAATCGCCTTTTCTAATTCTTTCAGCTCGTAGCTTATTTATCCAATTGTATGCAGTCCTTCTTCTAAAAGAAAGTTTCCCAGGACCTCCAGCCAATTGCTCCAAATAATGTATCACTTGGGATGGCTTAAATCCAATGTTCGTCATCACGCTGAGAGTAGCCTTGTCCGAGGAAGACAAATAGCTGATCAAAAATACAAATCAACTAACAATTAATCAAAAACTTATATTATGTAAATAAATTCAATGTTAATAAATAATTTACCTCTTCATACATCCATGTAGCTCGTGATTGTGCTGACTAACAAAAGTAGAAACCACATATTTTCCAGAATTTTTGTCCAGCACAACACGGAAAATAGCTTTGCATCCACACCTGCTCAAAATTTTAGCTTCTCTTAGAAGAGGTTCTTGTTTTGAGCTACGAAACCCGTTTCGATTACAAACCCATACCCTGTTTTTTATTATTTCTCCATTCTTTTGCAAACTACGTCTTCGAATGTCAAAGCCTTCAGATTTGGCATAAGCCTTGTAAAACTTTTCAGCATCGTCAACGCTATCAAATACTAAACTGCTTATCAACTCATCTTTCAAAATTAGTTTAAAAGAATCAATTGAATATGGAGCTTCATCTTCACTATGCCAATTTCCATCCTTTAAGTCATTCAAATGTGTACAACAACATGGAACTCCATCTTCGCAATGCATTTCTAAAATTAAAATACACCTGTAATGGAGAGATTTAGTATTCGTAGAGTTATCAATAATTTACGACCACATACCAATTCCTTGTATAAATGTAAGTATACTTATCCCATGGGAAAAATCTATGAATTTAAAGCACAACTGATTAGAAAAATAGAATAATTGATGTTGTGCCAACCCAAATTACAATTTCTCCACAAAATATATCATCAGGGCCAACAATACTACAATATCTCCAAGTATTAAACTATTTAAATTTAAAACATACACGCAAAATATTAAACTCCATAAGTTAAAATACCCAACCAAATATTATATGTATTCAGAATATTCACAACCAATCACAACTCTACAATGACTCCAAATATTAAACCAATAAATAATATGTTCTAACCTGGAAATTGGAAACCTTTACTTTAAATTGAAGAAACAGAAATCAAGCTCAACAGAATTACCCAAATAAGTGAAAATGCTCAAAATCTTCGAACCCTAGAGAGGTTGCTCATCAATGCTCGGTCCGAGTTTTAATATGGAAGGCAAAGAAATTGTAATGTGGAACTGTGGAAGACTGGGAAAGGGAAATGGAGGTAGAAGACGATCGTTAACTGCAGAGAGAAAGAATTGGGGAAGAATTCGGGGGAGGGAAATAAAGAAAAGAGTGTTTTTAATTTGAGGGTATTTTAGACAATTCGAGTGATGCCTGTGTACGTACACCACGTACAGCCCAAGGCAAACTGTTGGTGACTCCATATGATGGAGAGTCACCTTAGAGCCTCCCATAAGTGTTAGTGTTGGATTCGAAGGACGTTGTTTCCTTCTGTTGCAATCTTTATATCTATTTAAACTAATCTAAACATTCCACGTAGTCACTTATGTTGGAAGTTGTAACATAAACTTAATCCTGTTTTAAAAGTTGAATTTGTTTAATTTTTGTACATGTAATTTGACAAAATGCCAGTTTTGAGGATTTAGACTATGCTAATTCCTCTGTTACATAATAATTGTCATTTTAGAAATTTTTTTCTTTCAAAATATTTATCGCTATGGAATTTCAATACAATATTAATTATCAATTTTTCAATTTTGCCCTTATTTATTACACCTAATTACTTTATCTTATAATCGAAAAATTCTTATCCAAGTCTGGCTTGGCTAAACTAATCTAACCACCAAGCAAATGTATTGCACTTGCTTTGTGATTGGTTACGCTCCTGGGATTTAAATCTAATCCCAAAACATGTGTATTGCAATTGCCATATAATTATTTTGGATTTGATCAAACTCGATGTGGGTAAGAATTTTCCCTTATCACCTCTCAAAAATAAATGTTATTTATTAGGTTCCCTAATACTCGTGCAAAACTCTAAAACGGCAATCATTATGGAAATGTATGTAGTACTAAATAAGACCAAAAATTAGAGTTCTATCTTATGGGTAACAATATAATTAATACTTCCTCCGTCCCATAAGTTTTATCTCTTGATTAAGTTGACTAGTCAACTTGATCAAATTTTAGAAATACTATAATAAATAATCTAATTTATTTATTCAACAATAATTTGATAATATTATATAAACTATATATATATTATTATTTTTAAACTCTAAAACACAAATAAATATAAAAGATTCAACTTCATAAGTCACTTAGAATATTAAAAAGTTTTACTTCAAGAATTTATTATTATATAGCTAGTTGCTATCAAACGAATTCAAAGAGTTCCAAGATAACGAACTTAGAACATAATATCCGTGGAGTTAAATTTTCCTATAAATAAGTTCACCGTACATATTTTGACTAGGTTGCAAGATAACGCACGTAGAACATATATAGCCACGGAAAATGGCTCACGATTTTATCACAGCCCATATATATAGCTATCATATTGACTTGTGTGCGATAGAAATTGATCAACATCATGCTTGTTTGTTTGGTGTTTTGGAAAGTAGTTTGGGAGAGTAGTGGAGGTTTGTGAAATAATCTCGATTTGCGTAATGTTGTTTGTTTGGGTTTTGAGATCGTGGTTTGAGAAATAAAGTAGGTTTTTTTTTTTTGAAGAGTTGGGTTGTATGTGTAAGACTTTATGTCAAATCATGTTTGTTGTGAGATAAATTGTGTAAGAAATATGTTACTTTATGTCAAATCAGAGTAGAGTTTGTATAGGTTTTGTTTAGAGATAAGAAAATTGTTGTTTGTTTGTGTTTTGAAAGAGTAGTTTTAGAAAATTAAGAGATAAAATAATTATTTCAAAAAATAGAAAATATGTTTGTTTGACATTTTCCAAACACGAAAAAATTTTGGGAAACGCCAAACATAGAGCCCCGATTTTAGAATTCGCCTAGGATCCTCGAATGTCTAAACGACCCTACCATTAATTATCAAAGTAATTTATTTGATTTCTTATGAAAGAATTTTGGTTCAAGCTTATCTTAGTCGCATATGTTATGGACTTGAATTCATTTTTAATGTTACATGAGCTTCGTTTAGTCCAAATCTTGGGTATCAAGACATTTTATTATTTATAATAATTTTAATCAAGAGTAAAATCATAATAACATAATTTTAATTTTCATCAATCTTTCTAAAAAGAAATAATGATAATTATCAGCAGATCCATCACACAATAAAATATTACATCACAAACTCTATAAAGTTCTTCATTTGACACTCTCCACCTACATTTTTCATTAAAAACAATAAATATATTTTAACATCTCAAACTCTCTAAAATTACTAATTTGACAACCACCACCTATTTTTCTCACCAATTTACAATAACTAAAACTTATCAATCCAAATAATACGTAACTCACAATTTCAAAATTAACTACCTAATATTTTTTTTTTTATTTCTTAATTGGACGAATTTATTAGAAACCGATGTATTGGTACCACTTCTTCCCCAAACCCTAGCTAGAAACTCCACAATCTTAATGAATGCAATATAATATACTACTAATTTTCGGACACAACACTTTGGCTATTACAACAATGATAATTGATTTTCTCACTTCTTGATTTGAGTATATAAAGAATTTGGCATCACTTCTCTCAATGGCGGAATTTAACCTAGAGAACATTTAACCAATATTTTAGTTGGTTTTCCCATCTCTTAATGTTTAGACGATTAAACTTTTCAGGCTTGACACTGCTAGCATCTTCATGTGATGCAATTTAGGAGATATAAAATCAATTCAATATCACTTGATAATGCAAACAAGAGAGAAGAAAATATAGTTCATTTGGATGGCATTCGAATCTCTAATGGGGCCCCGAGAGTTTCGCATCTCTTATTTGCGGATGACATACTAATTCTATGTCTGGCCACAGAGGAGGTTGCAATCTATGTCAATAATCTTCTACTAGCATATGGCACTGCTTCTGGCCAGAGTATCAACTTTGAAAAGTCTAGTGTTGTCTTCACCAAAAGCACAAATGAGGATCCTATTGCTGCGATTCTCTGCCAGTTACCTATTCAAAGAGAACTAAAGCATGATAGGTACTTTGGCTTACCACTTTATGTGGGAAAGTCAAAAAGAGAAGTTTTTGATTTTATTAGAGAACGTGTTTGGGGACGTCTACAAAGTTTGAGAATTAAATCGCTGTCAAAAGCTGGTAAGGAGATTTTAATTAAAGTTGTTATTCAGGCTATTCCTTCGTATTTAATGAGTTGCTTTAAATTGCCTGATTATTTGATTAAAGAGATAGAATTGATGATTGCAAGTTTCTGGTAGGACAAAAAGGAAAAAAGGAATATTCATTGGATAAAGTGGGATTCGTTTTGTTCAAGTAAAAGAGACGGAGGTATGGGATTTAGGGACTTGGAGTCTTTTAATGCTTCTTTAATTGCAAAACAGGCATGGCGCATTTTGACTTCTCCTAATAGCCTCATTAGTCGCATATTAAAGGCTCGTTACCAGGGCCGGTCCTGAGTTTTTGGTGGCCCTAAGCCAACTCTAAAATTGTGGCCCTTAAGTTTTCATGTGTAATTAAATTATGTTAATAACTAATATAATTTTTTATAAAAATAGAACTATTAATTAGAAAAATAAGAAACAATAATAATGTGAATAAAATATAATATCACTTTGTGAAAAATATCAGTAATACGAGACACAGTTCTATTTAATAAGAAAATGATAATATATATAAACACATAAAATCTTAGTAAAATATTACTTAAATATTCTTCTACTGGCATTTTTATAGTAAAATTACTAATTAAACTTGCATAACAAATATTTTTCAATCAACAACTAACCGATTTGATTTATTTTGTGACAATGGTTTATCAGAAGTAAGACTTAATCAACTATAGCTTCGAAAATATTATCTCTACAACTGCAACTGTAACGAGAATACTTAACAATATTCTATAAGCAATCCATCTATTTGAGAAATCAACATTATATAGTTAGCAAATAATTCAAGTTTTTTTAGTTCATTTGGTAAAGTATATCTTAAGACTCTCAACTCAAATAATTAAGTTAAGTTAATTACATCTACATCATAAGTATCATTCAAATAATATTCAAGTTTGAAACAATAAATACTTAAAAGCCATCATCAATAAATTTGAACATCATCAAGTCGAATAATTTTTTTTTTTTTTTTTTGATATATTAATATGGATCTCTTGGTCACATGATTCACAATGCCAAAATTTTAAAATTGCAATACAAAGATTCATTTTCTTACTTTTTGATTTAGAAAATATCTATCTTAATTAATGGGGTTTCGTTGATTTAATTGTCAATATGTTGGGCCTGATTTCTTTAGCTATGCATTTGGACTTTCCATACTAGAATCTTAGCTCCACAAGCAAAAATAACAAAAATTAAAGGCAATTTGAAGATGCAAGGATTTGAACACTAACCTCACACACACTCATCATGAGGTTTACCATCTATGCCACAAGTAATATTTGTATATATATACATATATATTAAAATATTTTATAATTGGAGGCCCTCGTTCACCGGTGGCCCTAAGCGACCGCATGTGCGGCTTACGCTCAGGGCCGGCCTTGCTCGTTACTTTCCGCATTCGGATTTCTTAGATGCTCAATTGGGTTCGGCTCCCTCTCTCACTTGGCGTGGTATTTGAGGGACGAAAAAACTTATTGAAATGGGCAATAGATGGAGAGTTGGAAATGGAGATGGGATTCGTATATGGAAGGACAATTGGCTTCCACGCTCACATTCCCTTAAAATCATTACACCACCTCGTTTACTACCGGAAGACGCAAAGGTTAGTTCCTTAATTGATCAAAACCAGAGATGTTGGAACAGGGATTTAGTTGAAAATCTGTTTGTAAATGATGATGCCCAGCTCATTTTAGCTATTCCTTTAAGTCGTGTTGCTTGTTCGGATAATCTAATTTGGCATTATGATAGCTCTGGTTCATTCACAATACGTTCAGCATATAAGTTGAGTCGTTTTTTGAAGGAGTCTGCTCATGAATCCATTGCTGGCAGCTCGAGTTCTGGTTCAAGTTTTATATGGAATCGTATTTGGACTATGAAAGTCCCCCCGAAGGTGAAGATGTTTTGGTGGTCTATTTGTAAAAATGCACTACCGGTTAGTGATAATCTTAGACGTCGAAGAGTTATATGTGAAGCACCCTGCAATCATTGTGGGGATATTGAAACATTCATCCACTTCCTCCTCCATTGCACGTATGCTAGACAATGTTGGGCCCTCTCGGGTTTTTCTCTCACTCATTATCACATTGATTCGCTAGATATTACCGATTGGTTCTCACATTTGCACTCAAATCTAGATGCTTCAGAACTTAGTTACGCAGCGATTTTGACGTGGTGGATTTGGCATGGACGCAATAAACTTTTATGGGAACAAAAAGACTTTGAACCAGCATCTGTAATTACCTATGCTCATAATTTCTTTTCCAAATTCAAAGAAGCGGCCTCTCTTACTGCCTCCCAGCCACGGAGCAAATCCATTATTTCAAAATGGAAACCGCCCCCAAATGATTTCGTCAAAATTAACGTAGATGTAGCAATTGATTCAGTTTCTAACAGATTTGGTATTGGAATCATAATCCAAAACAGCTCGGGTATCTGTTTGGACTGGCGTTCGGAAAGACAAGACATAAGTTGTGAACCTGAAACCGCGGAATCTTTGGCCATGGCTCGGGGTTTGGAATTTGGAATTGAAAAAGGGTGGAGGAACATTATATTAGAATGTGACTGCCTTTCAATCACTAATGGAGTTTCGGGATTTCAATCAGATAATCAATTCCATGTTAGCTATTATTCACATAAGCATGTACGATAATGGATCGACTATAATCATGCTAATTGCTTAATCATAAATTAGGTTTAGAGATACCTGTCTTCATACGTGGACAATCGGTAGCGGATTTACTGATTGAATGGAAGACTGGTTTCTCTCTCTTGCCACAGTTTCGAGTTTCTAATAATGCGTTAAGTTATGAGGGAACTTAACAGCTCTGGAAGCGTGTAGAGAGAGGACCAGTTTCCTCATTTATATAGATGCAGAACCCTAATCCCCACTACTTAGGGATTCTTAATCTATGGGCCTAACCCTAATGGGTTAATCATAATGGGCCATAATTTACATTCTCCCACTTGGCCCATGAGAGAATTAATCATTAATCGTCGTTGCATAGTAAACCACAAATACCAGTCATGGCGGTCCTAAGTTATCATTGTCCAACAAACTTCCTTCCATGTACCACGATATAAATGACCCACTACACAAGACCTATACTTGGAAACCTTCATAATGTCCATTCCTGTTATTGTTCACATAATAGCCATAATAGTGTACACAATCTTTAAATAACAGGAATATTACTTTCATGTTTCAGAAACGTATAAATAGAGCTCAAAAGTGTCAATATTGATTCATAAATGATCCTACAATACAATAATCAATTACTACCAAGACTCATTCGGTTAGCATGCTCATAAATGTCTTGTAGTAACAATTTATTCAAAGGATCAATAATTATCAGACCGGTTCTGATGATAATTTGACACTTTATGTTTCTGAATATCTTCTTCGACGACAAAGAGATTTAACTCCAAATATTATGCACCTTTGGAATGTTTGTCGTTCTTAGAAAGAATTGCGGCATAACTATCTCATAAATATTTCAACGACTTGGCAATAATGTTAACAAAATCAAGTCATGAAATAATATTATGCAGCCTTAATTGTGGCCTCGAAACATGCCACAAATACAGATTTCGTAGTAAAGTTGATAAACATGGCAATTTCTTTTGGACTTTTCATTATATTGTCCCTCTAGCCAAAAGGAACAAATAGCCAAAAGTAAACTTAATACTACCAAGATATCCAAAATCGAAATCCAAATATCTGATCATTTCAATCAAAATCAGATCTTTTATATGTAAGCATATAATCCTTATGTTTCTTGCAGATAACATAAAATCATATTGACAACTTTCTCGGTTAAATTGTCAAGCATACCGACTATAAAGATGATGTATAATTTGTGCGTGCATGAGCATACATCAAACCTTAAGTAATGAAATATTCTTCATTTCTTTCCGCTAAAAGATATTATTTGGCATTAGAAAAATTTTGATTTCTCTCTTAATTTTGGGACTACACTTAAATTTGCAATTTCTGCATCCCAAACCTTTGATATAAGTTTATGAAACAACTAATCAGTCTATGTGATTTATTATAGAATATTTCAATCTCAATCACATAAGTTGTCTCTCTCCAATATCTTATATAAAAAATTATGAGAAATTTATTAGTCCAATATAGCAAATCAAAATTGCTATTTGCCAAAAAAATATCATCAATATATTAAATGATAAACTAACTCCCACTGACCTTTAGATATATACACAAACATAATAGTGTTTTCTTTAAATCTTAAGGAGGCAATGACATCATTGAACATAAGATGATATCATTGTCGGGAGGTTTGTTTAAATCATTATATTGACCTTTTAGCGTACATACTATATATCCTTTTCATTAATGAAAGAATGAAATATTTTCTCATAAACTCTCTCTTATAGTTTCATTCAGAAAGACGATTTTTCACATCCATTTAATGTAGTTCTACAAGTGAATTACAAGTGTCACAATAATTTTGAGATAATCAATGTCAGTTCTTTACAATAAAGTCCTTTAAAATCAACCAAACTTACATTGTTCAATATTGCCTTTTGAGTTGAGTATGATTATGAACACACCCCCAACTCATTTTGATCCTTATGGCAATGTGACCAATCAAATTCGTGAGTGATTGTAATTCAAGGATTTCAACTTATCTTTCTTGACATCAATTTATTTCTCAAAGTTTTCACTTATAATGGCATGTGAATATAACACCGGATCATGATTCACCAAAAGTTACTTCCAACTTTTGATGATAAAATAAATCACTCAGCGTTGCAAAACCGCATTACGCTATGAGATTTTCTTAAGGCAACTCTTTGTGACTCACATTTTACAGTTCATTATATGAGTAGTAATTTCAGTTTGTTGACCAGTTTTTTTAATTGATCAACATATATAGGAGTTACATCATGACAACTTATTCATTGTCACTCCCACTGAAATCATCATTCTCAATGAACCCTTCAATTTTCCGGTTTTCATAATTTATAAGTTATGGTTAAAAGGTAAAATATCAAATCCTTTGGAATTCTCAGGATAACCAATAAAGTATCCATCAACAGTTCGAGAATCCAATTCTTTCAAGTGAATTAGCTTAGATTATGTCGTACAACACCAATCGTGCAGGTGTC
The DNA here is from genome assembly GCA_003313485.2 of Penstemon barbatus. NCBI lineage: Eukaryota > Viridiplantae > Streptophyta > Magnoliopsida > Lamiales > Plantaginaceae > Penstemon > Penstemon barbatus. Next base: position 45,827,541 of record CM064879.1, on the reverse strand, counting down.
TTGAATTAGGTATCCCACAAAACGAAAACTCGTTATGAGTCTTTCGTTTTACTAGAACCCAATTGAACAAACATGACATTTTTAAGCACATAAATCCACAATGAATTACTATCATGATTATAACCATTTCTAACAATAGTCGATTATGTCTTTCAATCACACCAACATTCATGGCGTGCTTGTCATATTGCATAGAGCACATATGACAATTCTGTGAGATAATTGTTAAATAAATTGATGCATTTATTTAATATATCTCTTCATAATATTCTCCATGTTTATCAATTTTTCCTTTTCCTATCTAAGTGTCTCTCATTAAATATCTCAATGATATTTGAAACTTGAGACTATTCATAAATTAGATAGCAATTGTCCTAATGGAAAAATTTATAATAACAAGGAAAAATAGGATACCATTCACTATAAATGAGAAAGAGTTCAAGGAAGACAAATAGGAAGTGTGAAATTTCAAGAAGCAAAATGTTTGTTATCATGTCACATTTCACATCACCAAAATTGTGAATTGTAAGTGATCCATATTTATTAGGATTATGTTTCAGTTTAAATAAACCAATAATAAGTAACCAAAATCAGTAAAGGGTTACTTTAATAAACTGAAATGTTAATTTCCTAAAGTATGTCACATTCCCAACATGTTCTTGTGAACAGGAGTACATTCAAGCCACTATATATCCCAAATAACGATAATTAAGTATGATTTAAACAATAAAAAGGCCAAACTTTCGCCTCCTTTTGAATCATACTTTACATTTCGGGAATTCTTTATGATAGTGCTAAATCCAACATTCATATGTTCACAACTTACATAATTAGCTTCTTGAGTCACTATGTCGATGAAACTCAAACCTTAATGTTTGATAAGTGTCTCCCACTGAATCAACATACGGGACAATTCTTTGAGAATATCCATGTTCAGGAAGTAATGATTTCATAATAACATATAAGGATAGATTCATCAATAACGATACCTGATCACGATAAGTTTTACTTAGATTAATCATCTCCAATGCATGATTTCACATGCTTTTTGACTACTCAAACTTGTAAACAAGTTTAGTTTGAGTTGTCAAAACGATACATTTATCTAAATAGTGAAAACAATATCTCAAAATTATAACACTCTTCTTATCTTAAGGAAGGGTATTATTAATTATTCGGTATGAAGGTAAATCTCAAGAATTCCATATCAAATCTATTGACCCTTATCCAATCTAGTAAAAGAAAACTGGAATTACTAAGGGAAACAATAAACTTGAATTCATTTGAGAGCATCTTAAATATTGCAAGAAAGAAGCTCACATTAAAATTAAATTCATAAGCGCATATCATAGTAAGATTCAGTAAGATACTATAACACACTGAACAATATTCGTTATTGGCTTGACTCATGCTGTTTACTAGAAAAATGACCGAGCCTCCTTTGGGTCGACTCTTATGTCTTTTCATTGTAAACTGATTTATTTATCTTTTAATTGATAATATAAACATTATATTTGTGCATATAAATTCACTAGCAGTACTGATCAGACCACTTTGGTGACTAACAAATCATCATAATAGGAAATTTATGCACAATATTAAAATTATCAAAGACCAAATAAATAAATTGCATATGAAGGAAATTTACTAAATATAAAAGTCAGGCCACTTTGGTGACTAACAAACTAATATACATGAGTAAATCTCTTTTTCGTAATATGCTAATTCATATTTGGCAATAAATAAATCGATGTATTATTTTAAATTCACTAACAGTATTGATCATGCCACTTTGGTGACTAACAAATCATCATAATGTGAATTTAAAATAATTACACAATAAATCTGATAAAATCACCAATAAAGTAAATTTACACAATAGAATTGACCAATCATATTAATCAGACCATTATGGTGACTAAGAGACTAATACGACATCAAATTCTATTACATAATGTGAAATTTAAATATTGGTAAAAAACAGATTTATATGTAATTTAAAATTCACTGTATTGATCAGGTCACTTTGGTGACTAACAAATCATCATAATATGAATTTTAAATAATAAGTGTATAATGTATCACATTATACCAATAAATATGAAATAGCACATAAGGAAATTTTTAATTATATCAATAAGGCCACTTTGGTGACTAACAAATCAATATAACTTTCGAGATCCTTTTTCATAAATGTACAATTAAATATTCAGGAAGAAATTAGTGTACCATGAAAATTTACTAACCATACTGATCATGCCACTTTGGTGACTAACAAATCATCATTATGTAAATTTTAGTACACAAATTGTCACATTATACCATTTAAATAAGTTACACCGTAAGGATATTAATTATATTAATCGGGTTATTTGGTGACTAACAGATTAAATATAACACTTACGAATCATTTTACATAACGTGTAACTTAAGTTCTGGTAGTCAATAAACTAATGTGCATTCACTAACCCATACAGATCAGGCCACTTTGGTGACTAACAGATCTAATGATGTGAATTTTCACTTTCATTGCACATTTTAAATTCTGGGTTTACGACGCATGTTAATTAATCTTAATCGAGTAAAATTATATTAACTTTAACCCATCAAAATCATTAATACAGAGGAAATACGCATGACAATAAGATGCATTTTCTCTTTGCCTAAAGGAATAATAATTTCCTACAAAAATAAAATAGGCCCAATTCAAGAGAATAAATTAAATCTTAAGTCATAACACATGATGATACTAACATTAAATTACCCCCAAATCAGTTCACCGATAATTAAAGCTTGAGAACTTTCAAATGAAATCTGTTTTTCCTTTTTAGCCCGAGAGGTTTTTCACCTCAAAGCCTCATGCCTTAAGTTTTATTTTAACATTCTGCCCAAATAATCAACAGACCTATATCCAAATCCCACAACTTTAGGCCCAAAACTTGAATAGCCTAAATAAGCAAACTCTAATTTGCAGTCTGAAGAGGCGCCGACAACGGCACCGGGGCTGGGATTTCGGACCTTACGCCGACAATGCAGCGGCGTATCAAGAGGCCCTGATTTCCGATAAACGTCAGAGATTAAACCGGTTGCTACCCTCAGTGCAGCACCACGACTTGCGCGTGGTGCTGTCGTGGCTTCTACAGGTGTCAAATTGCAACAGATTTAATCATAGGAAATAGGCATTGTGGCTTGGCGCAATTCCCGGATCAGAAAAAGGCAGCTGTAGAGCTTGCTGCTTCAATTTAAATTCAAAATAGATCTGATTTTTCCAAATCAGAACAACAAAAATAGATATGGCTAATATAAAATCTGAGTTGACATGCGCTTCTGATTCAATATGGCATACATTTTCGAAAAGGACATTACATGTATAATAGGTTGAATCATGATTTCATAATAATCCTTATATCACCAAGTAGATAAGTAATTTAATACTTAGTTCTCAATTGTATATCAAATTGAAAATTGTTTACATGGATTTTGTAACTAAACGATGTAAAATTCATGTACTATTGAGAGCATAATATAAGTAATACTTAGATCTAACTGAATAATCATAATTATTAGATCATACAGTTATGTATTCTAAATAACATAAATATGGATCTAAAGATAAGCATAAATTTTAGATCACATAATTCAACCGAATTAAAATTGCCCAAACACGGGCTCTGATACCACTGTTAGCTATTATTCACATAAGCATGTACGATAATGGATCGACTATAATCATGCTAATTGCTTAATCATAAATTAGGTTTAGAGATACCTGTCTTCATACGTGGACAATCGGTAGCGGATTTACTGATTGAATGGAAGACTGGTTTCTCTCTCTTGCCACAGTTTCGAGTTTCTAATAATGCGTTAAGTTATGAGGGAACTTAACAGCTCTGGAAGCGTGTAGAGAGAGGACCAGTTTCCTCATTTATATAGATGCAGAACCCTAATCCCCACTACTTAGGGATTCTTAATCTATGGGCCTAACCCTAATGGGTTAATCATAATGGGCCATAATTTACATTCCATCCCTTGGGCCACATTTTTTTGATGATATCAAGAATATGGCTAGAAGTTTAGATTTTTTTACTTGCTCTCATGTGTTTAGAGAGAGCAATTATGTGGCTCACGCTCTAGCTAAATTTACTTTAGTTGTTATCCCCTTTCCCCGAATTTACCTACTTTTATTCAAGACTTTGTACTTTATGATATGGATCATTAATGATATCTACGCTTTGGGTTTTTCTCCAAAAAAAAATAAATAAATAATGCACACAAGAAGTGAATAAAAAATGTTGAATGTAACCACTCCAATCAATTAAATAGATATGATAAGTAACTAAAGCTAGTAATATATTCAAAAGATGACCGTTTATATATAATTTGAGACTACACTTTATGAGATAATTGCAAAAAATTATTAGCACAATAATTGTTTAACGTTGGCTGAATAATACTGTAAGGCTGCGTTCGGTTGGGTTTATTAGGCCACAATTATGCCACAATTAATAATTCAGAATCCAATTGTGGGTTGTGAATTGTGTTCGGTTGGTCCAACTAATTCGGGCTGTCCGGGTTAATCCGTCGTTTTGTGGGCCAGCCCCTTTAATTCGCCCAATTGCAATTGGACACCCCCATGCGATTATATAATCTCTGATTCATTTTAATGGCCCAAATACTAAAACACCTCCCGAGTTTGCCCTTATATTTCATTGAAATTACAATTTAACCTTACAAAAAATAACAAAACTCCCAAATTTTCCCACTTTCTCCCAATATTGTTTACATGTTTAAGAAAAGGATATGTATCATTTACCCGTGAATCCAAGCTGGAGGAGTGAAAATCCCTGAAAAATTCGAAGATAAGCCCTAGAGGAAAGGTATGCGCCGCCGTGGGTTTTGAGAGAGAAAGAAATCGTTCAAATGAAGTTGGGATTAGGGTTTGGATACATTAGATATAACCTCCAACCAACGGCCAAAATCACACGAAATAAATGGTGAGATCACATTTAACACATACATGGATTCAAGGGTAGTTTTGTCCATAAATTTAATTGGGCCAACCAAACCGAATATAATACATTGATATTGATTAATTATCGGTCAATTTGTAATAAGACAAACACATGACAATTTTGTAGCCCAAACTATATAATTGGACCAAAACCCAATTACCCCACTTACTAATAAGCCCAACCGAAAGCAGCCTAAGTCCACTCAGTTATACTAGGAGACTAAATGAATCCGATAACCACTTTGGGCATGTTAGTTTTGCATTTTGAGAGACTAATTTGTGAAATAATTTCAATTTGTGTAATGTTGTTTGTTTTGAATTTTGGGAGAGTAGTTTGAGAAATAAAGTAGGTGTAATATTTTTTTTGAAAGAGTTTAAATTGTAAGTGAAATAAAGTAGGTGTAATATTTTTTTTTTAAAAGAGTTTAAATTGTAAGTGTAAACTTATAATATGTGTAAGACTTTATGTCAAATCATGTTTGTTATGTGAGATGAATTGTGTAAGAGATATATTACTTATTAGCAAATCAATGTAGAGTTTGTGTAGGTTTATTTTAAAGATAAGAAAATTATTGTTTATTTAGCTTTTTGAAGAGTAGTTTAAGAAAATTGAGAGAGAGAGAGAGAGAGAATAAATGCATTTTAAAAAGTAAAAATGATGTTTGTCTCGCTTTTCCCAAACACGAACATTTTTAAAAAAAATACCAAGCAAATGTTTAGTACTCTTCCGTTTTGAGATTAAATATCAAAGATTATTTGAATTAAGTGAAGCAAATGGATTTTTGGCATTTTGTACCCTGAAATATAGGGTTTTGGCATTTTGTACTCTGTAAATATAATTTATTTGACATTTTGGACATCAGTGTGTGTTTTGATGAAAAAATTCATTTGTAGAAGGATAAAATAGTTTTTTTGATTATTTGTTTTGCACTTTGCACCCTAGCAATATAGATTTTGCACCCTCAAAATATAGAATATTGACATTTTGCACCCTAATATTATTAATATTGGCGATTTCACCCCAATTAAAAAACTATGGCACTCTGCACCCAAAAAATATAATTTGTCTGGCATTTTGCAGCCTATTGTGTTTTCCTTAAAAAAAAAACTCATGAATGTCGTCTATGTAGAGATAAAATGATCGTTACTACGCACAAAAATTATAAACAAATTATTCTTAATTTATTTTACTTTAAAATAACTTATTTTAAGTTTTTCTCATAGTATTGCCACTTAAGAGGTGTTTTATACAAACTCAATCCGTGAAATTCAAATTTAAGATTCTGATCAACGATCTACCAAAAACCAAATCAGTAATTAGGAATGTTCATGTATGTGACAATAATATCAGATAACTATAATTTTCTGAAAACTATAATTTAAACATTTACAAACAAATTTTAAAATATATATCATTTTCTTAGATAATTGTGAAATTTTGATTTTTTCTTTTATACAAATTCAGTAATTAGATGAAATCATATAAATAATCACAATTCATATAATGAATGACAATAACATATTATAAAAATAATGTAAAGCTTAAAAGTAAAACGGTTGGCCTAATCTAGAGTCACGTCACTAGACTTTATCCTGAGAAATTATTGTCTCCAATCGTGCATGTATTGGCGGTTGATCGCACCCCAAGATAAAAAAATTGGTCTCGCCGGAGTCTTCTCATAAGCACGCTCACAATAAAACAAGAAACCAAACTTTGCCTCAAGTACCTAGAAGAATGTAGAGAATAATATGTTTTTAATGATGCAAGTTAAGCTAGTGAGTAGTGTGTTTTTTGAACACATTTAACCCATATTTATAGTGTGAATGGGACATCTAAGATAAAATAATTTTGAATAACCACATAATAGTAATAAATGGAAATTATGGCATTTATGTTACACAATGCTATTACAAATAATTTAATTAGAATTTTAAAAACCTAAAAATTCCAACACTAAAAAATCAAACAAAACTTCTTTGAATTACGCGAAATGGAGAACATTTCAAAAAATTCTTTAGAAAAAGCCTCTTAGAAAAACAAAACGAACATATTCAGCATATATAACTTTTATTCCCTGTCTGAAAAATATCTAGAAAATGATGAACAAGTGACGAGGAAAAGTTGTATAGAACAGTTGGAAAAGAGCAATTAAGTGGTGGGAAAGTACTAGAAGCATTGGGTACGAAAATGATGAGAAAAGCAGGATACGTTGATCTGTATACATTTTGTTTCTTAGTTAAATATTACAAAAAAAATTGTGAATTTTTCGGCAACGTTAAGGTCCCCTGTATTAACACAATTTGGGCCCAAATTGAAAAAAGGTCACAAGGATGCCATTCATCCATGAAATAATTACACAAAAACGTGAAAGAAAAAGACTGAATAGCAAATTTATTCCATATGTTATTCTAAATAGGCAATTTAACTCCCTATGTTAAATAAAAGGGCAAAATACGTCATGTGATATCTTAAATAGGCAATTTAACTCCATGTGATAAGAAAAATGCAAAATATCTCCCTGCGTTTTTATCAAAGAAGCACATTGCCTCCCTCTAAATTGCTTATTAATTCATATCATAGGGAGTTAAATTGCTCATTATTTCATTTCACAGGGAGGTAAATTGTCAATTTTTATATCACAATGAGGTAAATTGCTCATTATTTTATTTCACAGGGAGTTAAATTGCCTATTTTTATTTCACAAGTAGGTAAATAGCCCATTACATATATCATAGGGAGTTAACTTGAAAAAAACCGAAAGAAAAATATTCAACTTTATTTTATCTTTCTCCAATTTACAATACATTTTCCCACTTCTATTTTCAGCGGCTCGTATTTAGTTCTTGAAGAAGCCTAATTGCGAGTCTATTTCTTCATTCAAGGTTAATTTGACAACTAATTTTCATTTGTATTGGTACCCATCTTAAATTTGTGTCGATATTTATTTATTTATTTAATCTTTTTTTTACCGTTTTGCAGTTGAAGTGTGAGAAGACTATATATATCAATTCCAACTTGTTCATATCTCCCCTTCTTTTATTTTCCCCTTCCTTTTTCACATCAATAATTTGATCCTTGTTACGTATTGCACCCTAGCTTCGTTACATCATTATTGTCAATTTCTTCAGCATTTAAACTGATTAGGAATTAAGAAAATAGTAGTTGTGTTGTGTATATGTAACTATGGCATAATTATGGAATTTTGGTATTTTTATGCATCAATCTATGTTCTTCAAACATTATTTTCAGTCTATGTTATTCAAGCATTAATTTTTAATAATGGGGTGTATTTGATGATCTTTATTCTTTAAGTATCTTACAGACATATTGCAAATTGATTGACGGAGGAATAACTATTGCTAATAAATGCTTCATCGATTTTCGATTATTGACGGGGAAGTTGGGCTTTGTAGTTGATATAGATCAGATGGCATTTTTTATATTTCTCACTTATTCGTCCAACTGAATTGGGTTTTAAGTTATTGGCCCAAGTCTAATTGATTCAATAGTTAAATGCAAAACTGGATTTTAAATTATCAATCCAAAATAATTAATTGGCCCAGATTGCAATTTGGTCCAATTACAATTATGCAAACCGAACGCAGCCGTAGTGTATTATTATAAGATCGGACTACAATATCGAAAAACACACCTTCTACTTTCATGAATTGATAAGAGAAAAACATAAAACAAAAAGAGTTTATGTAAAAAAAAAATTCAAGCGATTGAATTTTTTTTTAGTTTTTGATTTTTTCCTTAGGTCATTATATATTTGCTCTCAAAATACAATATTTTGGTACCATTAAATTACTTACAAAGTGCAATTTTCTAAGGTTATTTTGATCAATTTTGTTGGTTCATTTTTTTAACCACATCTATTTTATTAGAGTTATTTGATAAATAAATTTTCCTACTAATTAGCATATATAATTTCTAACAAATATGTTTATTAGGATCTGATTGATAATCAATTTTTTGGTTAAATTATTTACTAAACCACATATATTTAACTGAAAAAAATATTTATAATCAATTTTATGTTTAAATTGATTTAATAAATACTAATCAATTTTATACTAAAACATATTTTTTTAAGCAATCATATTAATGGTCTGAAGAAAAATCCAAAAAGTTTTTTTATTTCTTTTAAGATTTTTGACATAATTTTTTTTTTATCAATTACTGAAAGTAGAAGATCCCAATTTTTCCTCCATATTGAGGGTATTGTAGGTATAATGATAAAACATGAAGCATATGCCACTACAAGAAAATGCACCTTTTGTAAAGACAAAAGTTGTTACAATAAGTGTCAATTTCATTATAAAAATTTATTGCGAGTACAGAAATTTGTTACTTTTGTGGTCACCCAAAATTGAATTCTAAAGGTTGTTTTAACGATTTTGTCTAGTTTTCGCAAATGTATTTGAAACGATAAGAACTTCCTTTACAAAATGTTCTATCATAAGTGGCAATGGTTTCGCATATGTATTTGAAACGATAAGAACTTCCTTTACAAAATGTTCTATCATAAGTGGCAATGGTTTCGCATATGTATTTGAAACGATAAGAACTTCCTTTACAAAATGTTCTATCATAAGTGGCAATGGTTTCTTAATATTGTTAACTGCATGTCCTTACAATAAAATAGTCGTTACAAATAATCGAATTTTATAATTTTTTTTTAAAAATTGGTATTTCTTACATTTAAGTCCTTACCAATAGTATTGATGACAATAATTGTCCTTATAATCGATTTTTTTCTATATATTTTTTTAATATTGTCACAAAAAGTATATATAACGGAATGACTCTTTTACCAAAGATGCATTTGTTAGTAATTATGTACGTAAGGCATGAAACATTAATGGATCGACATTAACATGCATTAATTGCTTAATAAGTAAATTAGGTTTAGAGATACCTGATTCCATCGTAAAAGACATCAAATGAAAAAAAGGTATGAAATCCTTGGTTTCTCTCTCTTGCCACATATTCGAGTTTCTATCTATGAGGGAAATTTAACTGCTCTAAAAAGTGTTTAGAGGGAGGACCAGTTTCTTATTAATCATTATATAGATGTAGAACCCTAATCCTCACTACTTAGGGATTCTTTATCTATAGGCCTACCCTAATGGGTTATTCTTAATGGGCCATAAATTTACATTCTCTCACTTGACCCATGAGAGAATTACCGTTAATCGCCTTTGCATAATAAATCACATACACGAGTCATGGCGGTTCTAAGTCATCATTATCCAACATAATTCCTTCCATGTACCACGATATAATTCCATAACCTCAGGCCCATAATGCCAAAAATTGGCCCAATAACAGCAGCAGAATAAGTAACCTATCTCTATCTCTGTGACGGGATGGTGCCGCAAACGGACAGAGAACTGATTCCGATCAAAACACGACGTAGAAAATCATCAGATTCTGGTTTAAAACACTGACTGAAATTCCTTTACTTTCCTTTTGGTGCTTTCGCATAGGTCCACAGTGATAATAATGGCGGTGGCCATTGCAATATAATTTCTAAACATAATGAATACTTTATTCATATATAATACGCATATTCAAATTGAATCATAAAGGAACTCTAAATAGTATAATAGTAATAATATTCATATATAATACTCATAAATTTGTCACAACTATACTGGGCAACATCAGATTTATGCATAACAAAACAATTTTATAATTTGATTAAGTATATCATGCTTATCAAAATTAAAAAGTTGTTTAACATGAATAAAATCCAAAGATTTAGTCAATTTCTGTATTTATGAAGAACTTAATTCAAGCATATTATACAGATCTCACATAATTCAATCGAATTAAATATAAGCCCAGACATGGACACGTGCTCTGATATCACTGTTACCAATTATGTACGTAAGACATGAAACATTAATGGATCGACATTAACATGCATTAATTGCTCAATAAGTAAATTAGGTTTAGAGATACCTGATTCCATTGTAAAAGACATCAAATGAAGAAAAGGTATGGAATCTCTGGTTTCTCTCTCTTGCCACAGATTCTAGTTTCCATGAATGCGGTTAAACTATGAGGGGAATTTAACTACTCTAAACAGTGTTTAAAGAGAGGACCAGTTTCCTCGTTATATAGATGTAGAACCCTAGTCCTCACTACTTAGGTATTCTTTATCTATGGACCTTCCCTAATGGGTTATTCTTAATGGGCCATAAATTTACAGCATTTTTTTCTAACCCCCCAACACACACACACACACACATATTCCAATTTCAGATTTTTCACAACAAATAAATCATTATCTTTAAAAATGTTATCACATAATGATACTTATCATAATGAATCAAAACAAAGATACTTGTAATATGTAACAAAATCGAACTGATTACCAAATCGGTTCAAATCTGCTGTTACATATTGGTGTAAAATCACCTGTTACACATGTGGATGATTGTCAAGTGTCCAAGTGCATCAACTTCCCAAAAAACAAATCACACAAGGTTATTTTTATTTCTCCCACTTTCCTATACAACAAAATAGATTGCAAACCCACCATAGCCACCAGTAACCACCACCTCGACCGCCGGCCTCCTTCCCTCCTACCAGCCAACCCTAGATCAGCCATGATTTTTCGCACCCACCAATCTTCCACCAAATTCCTACACCATATCATAGATCGAAACTAAATAAACAGATAGTGAGATATACATGATGAAAAAAGAAAAATACGGAGGTAGTGGGACTTGAAGTGTTTGGAGTTCAGGGTGGGGGAGAGAGGCCTTGGATCAGATATTTTTTTTCTTCTTAATTAATCTTATTTGAAAAACAACTAAATTAATTTGTGCAGATTTAATTAATTTGGGTAGATGTTATCTACAAAAAATTTGGGTATCTGTTCCTTATAGATTTTGCGCGGTGGCGGTGTTCGGAGATGGGTGGCCCAGAAAGGTAAAATCTGTATCATAATTAATTATTTGGGTTCAGTGATTGGTGGTTGTGGAAGCCTGGAAGGTTAAGAAAGTGATGGTGGTGATTTTTGGTCCCAAGTGGTCAGATGAGGTCTAGAGGGGGAGTGAATAGACCTCTAAACTTTTTAACAATTTTAAACTTTAAAACTTTTGTTCTAACTTAAACAGACTAAGCTTTTACCGAACAATAATTTTACAAGGCTGATCGCGAACAAATCTTTAAACAGCTTTGTTGACCACTAATCTGATAATTACTTAGCTGATTTTTGCTAAAATCAGTTTCAATACTTAGAGTACTTGCAACGAATTTGTAAAGTGTTTTTTCACAAGTAAACTTAGTAGTTTTAAAGTTTGATCCCCAATTTTATAAAAACTTCTTTTCTTTTAAAACTTTTCAAACAGTTAAATCAAAGTGTTTTCATGCAACTGAAAATATGCAAGTGAGAATGCAAGTAATAACACACAGATTTTTATAGTGATTATATGGATGTAAATATCCTTTAATCCACTCTTCCAAGTCACACAGATCTTGGGTTATACTATAAACACACAGTTTACAATATCTCCACTTACGCAAAAACAACAAATGAATATGGCCGTAAGCTCGCAGCAGGAAATCACAAAGAAACTCCTACTCTCTGAAGTAATATCACTCATAAAGATGGATATCTACTTCTCACAACACTCACTTTTACAAAATCACTCAGAAGATGTAATTTAACGTTGTTCTTCAACTCTGCTTTTGTCAACAAATGACTAAGCTGATGAGTGAGCTGTTCTTGAGACTTAGGAGATTTTGCTTCGAAAGTCTTCTCAAAGATTGTGTTGTTCTTTTTTTTCTCTTCGTCTCTACAACTATTTATACTCAAGGTTAGAAAAATGTCCGTTGAAGAGAGACAAGATTCAAAAACCTCGGGTACTAGTCCTTAATTTCCGCGAACGGCTCTTTGCAGTCTGTCCGTACTGTCAACAGTACTTTTCTGCAGGCAGCATTAAATGCACCCAGCTGATGCGAAGCATTTGTTCAATCATTTGTCTTTAATAGCCTTGTACTTCAGCATTTATTACTTCCAGGGGCATTTATTACCGTTGGGATGGCTTCTTGATCTTTTCCACTTGGCTAACGAAAGTACGAGTCTGATGGTAAACTAAGCTGATCTCAAACTTGAACAAATCTGTTTTGAGTCGGCTGATCTTCACCAGTTTGATTTCTTTCCTTCAGCAGATCAGTAGCCTTGGACATTGAATTTTGACTCTTCTGATATCTTCTTTACTTAGTCAAAAATTCTTCAAAGGGATATTAGCTAAGTTAATTTATACTTAGCAGATTTGAAGTTTTGGAATGCATCAAAACCTCCCTTTACTTATTGTCTTCAGTGCTCTTCATCTTCATCCTCATCCAACAATTTCCCCCTTTTTGATGATGATAAAACTTCAGCTAAGTACATGTTTTACCTATGCTAAAGTTTGTTACCTTCAAAATTTTCTGAGATAGAAAATATATGTTGGAAACATAAACTTGAACTTTTATTGATAATCTGATAAATGAGTACAAGTTACAGTTTCTGATCAGATGAGATGTCTGAAAGATAGATAAAGTAAACTAATTAAAAAAAGATTTATATATTCTAGCTATCAGCTTCTTCATCAGATCCTTCCAGCACTTCTTCATATTCATAAGATGATTCTTCATCATCTTCTTCTTCCACTTCATCTTCATCAGCTTCCTCATCCAAAAGAAGATTTGACCTAGCAGCTTCCATCTTCTCTTTGAGTTGCTGCTCCTTCAGCTCTTCCATTGCTTTCTTAGCTGATTCAGTATTTTTGTACTTGGTAAATGGCTCTGTTTGATCTTCACCAGAATCCTTGGTTGCAGCCATTTCCTCATCAGATTTGGTTTTTTCCTTAGCTTCTTCTTCATACTTCTTTTTGCCTTCTACCTTTCCAACTTCTTCAGTAGCCTTAGTCTTTTCAGCAGCTTCTTCAGTCTTCTTAGCTTCAGCAGCAACAGTTTCCTTAGTTGGTTCTTCCCTTTTATCTTCCCCCTTTTTGTCATCATTAGACTTGGTGACATCAGGTTCAGCAGCTGGGTTAAGTGCAACAGTAGGAATCTTCATAGCAGCACATAAAGCTTTGATATTCTGATTAACTACATCATGACTGGCAGTAAGATGAGTGAGAGTGGTGCTGATGTCGTCAGTTTGATCATTGAAACAATCAATGTTAAGTTGCATGGTGTCAGCTCTACACGTATAACAGTTCCAGCTTGGTGAATTTCCTGCAACAATCCAACATTGATAGCTTTTTCTTCTTCACTGACTTTGATGAAGTTAGCAGGTAGATCAGCTATGTTGTGTTCAGCTCTTTTTAAAGCATCATGAAGGTGATTGACATCAGCCTTCACATCTTCTACATTTCTGTTCATTTCAACAAAGCTTTGCATCATCTGCTTGGAATGATCTTCAGGCATGGGAAAACTATCAATGGCATTTCTGATAGTTCTTGCAGTGAGTAGTTGCATACTTTCCAGCTGTAATCTGTTGGACTCTGCCAACTCTTGGTGCAACTTCTTCAGCTGTAAGCTGTTGGACTCTGCCAACTCTTGTTACAACTTCTTCAGCTGCGTGTTGTTCTTCTCTTTCAATTCTTTCATTTGATTCTCCATCAGCATCTGGAAGGCTTCCATCAGTGATGAATGCAAATCACTTGATGAAGCAGAATCAGCAGCTTCCCTTCCTTCATTCTCCTGGTGGACAGGGGCATCTTTCAGTTCTGTCTCCTGATCAGCTTTTGACTCCTTAGCATTCCACTCAATTGCTAAGGGTTCATCAGCAGCTTTGTCAGCTTTGTGCTCATCAGTGACATCATCATAGACTAAACTAGTGATTGTGCCATCATCATTAAAGGATGTTGTTTGACGGATTTGTCGCACAATAATCCATGGATTTTGAAAAGCATTGTTTCCCTTAGGCACTTCATAGTAGTCTTTGACTTCCTTGCCAAAAATAATCTGTTGAATGCTTGGCAACTGAGGCAATTCACTTGAACATCCTTGCTGATATCTTGACCTTTCTGTCCATCTCCTCAAGGCGGTCATAACAGCTATGTTGATTACTCTCTCAACAGCATTATCAGATTTTCTTCTCTTTGCAGGCAGAGTGTTTTTGATGATCTTGGCTTCCTCCATAGCATAATCCTTAGCATATTGATGCATAGCATCCCTTACAAAATGAGGATCCAAGGCCTTTTGAATAGAGTCAGTCCTTAGCCAATTTAGAACCCATTTTTCTTCATCAGCTAACTCCTTCCAACTCTGAAGCTCTGCAACAGATCTGTTCAGTCTATAATCCCTCCATTTCATGTATTTAGGCTTCTCGTGGGTGAACAGAGTCTTTAGCATCAGCTTCTGGTCATAATAAGCCAAGGTCTTTTCAAATCTTTTGAAGAGATCTTTATCAGCATAGATGATGTCAAAAGCTCTTCTTACTTCATATTTCTCCTTAAGCTTGACCTCTCCACCAGGCATCTTAGGCTTCTTTTCCTTTTCTTCATCAGCTTCATTAATTTTGATGCCTCCACCATGAACTGGTCCATGAGCATCAGTTTTACTTAGCTCAATGACCACAGCAACTTCAGCGTCTTCAGCTGCCTTTCTTTCAGCTTCAGACATTTTCTTCTTTCAGCATCCTTAGCTTCCTGAAGTTTGCTTAGTTCCAATGCCTTCTTTTCTTCTAGCTCATCTCTTTTTCTCTGCTCAGCTTCCTCCCTTATCTTTTTATCAGCTGCAGAGATCTTCTTCCTTTTGATCAGAAATTTTCTCTTTCCCTTGTCAGCTGGGGCAGGATGAGGAGCAGCAGATGCAAGAGGTGCAACTGCAATGGGATGGATGATCATCACATCAGGATCATCCTGAGGTTTAGCAATCTCAACTGTTGGCTTTGCTTGAGTAGTCTGTTGCACATCAGTCTGTTCAGCAACAGAAGCTTCTTCAGCTCCAACAGGCCTCTCTGCTGTTTGAGGACTTTCTCTTACTAAGTCCACCAGCTTAGTGGGCTCTTCCACAAAAGTCATTTGTTTCCATGCTGTCTTTTTTGGTCATCCTTGAACAGGTTGGGAAGCAGCAGTATCTCTTAATTGACTTCTGGTCCTGTGAGAGACTTTCTCATCAAGCACATCAGCAGATGAAGTTCTTGAAGATGATGCAGGAGACATGTTCCTGACATCAGCGGTGGTTAGATCAATGATCTTAGTAGCTTCAGCAGCATCCACCTTCTTCTGTTTCTTTGGAGTTTTCTCCTTAGGCTCATCAGCAACCTTCTTCTTTTGAGTTGCAGTAGCAAGCTCAGCTGTTTTCACAAGTTTTCTCTGCCTCTTGGCAGGAACCGCCGTTGGTTCCTCAGATTCCTCTTCCACATCAGCTTCTTCAGCTTTTCTTTTTGTAACAGGCAAGTATTTGGACATTGCCTTTGCAATATGAATCTCCTTACCATTTGTGACCTGACATCCCATCTTGAATAGCAGGTAACTCAGTGTGATTCTGTGATTGGTCTGGGGACCTTTGCCCTTCTTTTTCTCGTGGAAGTTAGCCAAAATGTACCAGATTACCACAGACCAGTTGACTTCCAATCCGTAGTAGATAGAAGTCATGATACTGAACCTTTTCATAGTAACATCATCCAGAGAAAATGTACAATTCTCAATCAGCTTTGAAACCATAACAGCCATTCGCTGATACTCGTCCTTCAGTTGTCTCTTCTTGATGTTGCCATACAACATCTCTCCTTCCTTGGCACAAATTGCCCAGAATTGTTGGTGCTTCTCCTCCGTCAGAACAGTAACATCGTGTCGTCCTTTGTTCGGAAGCCCAAAAGTCTCGTGAAGAAGGGTGGGGGTAATAACAATGGATTTACCTCCAACAACAGCCTTAATTTCCTGAGTGCTGAAATCAACAGTAGCAGTTCGGTAGTATTCCAATACTTGGTCAGTCCAGATTAGCCCTTCGTGATACTCCATATAATTTACCAGTGAAGCCGATTTGAACTTCTCCAGCAACTCCTTCATCAAATCAGCACCAGATTGGTATATGAATCATAAGCCAAGTACATAGCTTCAGCAGCCATCTCGAATCTGTTGGAAGTTAGAGAAACAAGAAGAATTTTGCAGAAAATTGCTAGTAATTTCTCACAAGTGCTTTTTGAATATTTGGGTGCGTAAAGAGCTACTCAGCTGATCAGATCTGGATTTATAGAGTTAGGGTATTTCGGTTTCCGTGATACCAGCTAACCGTTAGATCCGTTTTTTATTGTGCGGCGTCAGTTGCGACCTTTCAAATTCAAATCGCATTAAATGAGGAGCGGGAAAAGTACCTCTCTTTTATCACTTGTAAAAGCGTGTTTTGAAATAAAACGTTTTAGGCAGTAAGCTTTTACATAAGTGATCAGACGAGTAAAATAAATACTTATCTGATGGACTATTGTCCTGATGACAAAGCTGTTATTAGTGAAAGCCAATAGCTGATAACCTTCCTCGGCTGTTTGTCAGTCCAGCTAGATAATAAATCTTTAATCTTCGAGACTTTAATCTTCTGTTGAAAGCATAACTTCAACTAACTATCATCAACAAATTTCATCTTTTAATCAGAAGTACCGCTAGTCTTACACGTTCCCCCTGCCTTTAAGAATTCATAAGTTAACTAGTCTGTTGAGAGTTAATCCTTGAAGATAAGTGAGATGAGTAAGCTGTTGAACTTCAGTCTTTTGATGAGTTTCCCCTCAGCTTATACATCCAATTTTAATAAACCAAGTTCAGCTCTTAGAGTTGAAAACTTAGTCCCACTTAGAGGTTTTGTGAAGATGTCAGCAATTTGATTTTCAGTAAACACATATTCTATCATGACATTTCCTTTCTCCACATGATCTCTAATAAAATGATGCTTGATCTCAATATGCTTAGTCCTTGAATGACTTGTATATTCTGAGTAAGGCTGATTGCACTTGTATTGTCACAGTAGATAGGGATTCCACTAATTTTTATGTTGTAATCTTCAAGTTGATGCTTCAACCATAATATCTGTGCACAACAAGCTCCAGCAGCTATGTATTCAGCTTCAGCAGTTGATATGGATACTGAAGTCTATTTCTTACTCATCCATGAGATCAGACGACTACCTAAGAACTGACAGGCACCTGTTGTGCTTTTTCTGTCAATCTTGCAGCCAGCAATGTCAGAATCTGAATATCCAATGAGTTCAAATCCAGATTCCCTAGGATACCACAATCCCAAATCTTCAGTACCTTTAAGATACTTGAGTATCCTTTTGGCAGCTAAGAGGTGAGATTCTTTAGGATTTGATTGATACCTCGCACAAACCCCAACAGAGTACATAATATTAGGTCTGCTAGCAGTTAAGTATAACAGTGACCCAATAATTCCTCTGTACTTGGTTATGTCCACTGATTTGCCATCTTCATCTTTATCCAAACGAAGACTAGTAGACATTGGAATATTAGCAGTAGAGCTAGTTTTCATACTAAATTTCTTGAACAGATCCTTTGTGTATTTTGCTTGGCTGATGAAAATTCCATCAGGCAACTGTCTTACTTGCAAACCAAGAAAATAGTTAAGTTCTCCCATCATGCTCATTTCAAATTTGTTCTGCATCAGCTTTGAGAACTTATCACACATCTGTTGATTAGTTGAACCAAAAATAATATCGTCCACATAAATTTGCACAAGCAAAATATGTTCTTCCCATTCAATAGTGAACAGGGTCTTGTCAACCTTACCTTTACGAAATCCTTTAATTAAAAGGAAATCAGATAGAGTATCATACCATGCTCTTGGAGCCTGTTTCAGTCCGTAGAGGGCTTTCTTCAGACGATACACCTTGTCTTCTTCTTGATAGGCTTCAAATCTAGGTGGTTGTTCAACATAAACTTCTTCTTGCAATTCTCCATTGAGAAAAACTGATTTCACATCCATCTGATAAACTGTGAAATTCTTGTGAGCAGTATAAGCAAGAAAGAGTTTGATAGCCTCTAACCTTGCTACTGGTGCAAAAATTTCATCAAAGTCAATGCCTTCTTCTTGGCAATAACCCTTGGCCACTAATCTGGCTTTGTTTCTGGTGACAACACCATCTTCATTCATTTTGTTCCTGAATACCCATTTAGTGCCAATGACTCTTTGATGACTTGGTCTAGGAACTAAGTACCAGACTTCATTCCTTTCAGATTGATTTAGCTTTTCTTGCATAGCTTCAATCCAGTTTGAATCATTAAGAGCTTCTTCAATCTGTTTAGGCTCAATTTGAGATAGGAAGCTGACAAACATTGCTTCAGTTGCAGCAGCTCTCCTAGTCTTCACTTTATCCAAAGGATCACCAATCACCAGCTTTGGTGGGTGATTCTTGAGCCATCTAAGATCAGGTTGCAAATCATAATGTTGTCCTTTGCTTTGATCTTGCAACACTACTGTTGGAGTTCCAGTAGTAGTCTGTTGAACATTTGTTGTCTGTTGAACAGTCTCTGGTCTGTCAGCTGTTTGCAACTCGTCTGTTAGACAATCAGCATTGTGATTTTGAACAGCACTTGAGTTATCAGCTGGGTTGAGATCAGGTAGTATGATGGGAGCATATTCTTCATTCTTTCCAACATTCAATTTCTGTAAATCAGTAGATAGATCTTGATTAGTACTTTGATTCTTTTCAGAAGATTGATTTGGTTCATCAAATACTACGTGAATGGATTCCTCTACAAGTAAAGTTCTTTTGTTAAAGACTCTATAAGCTTTACTAATAGTAGAGTATCCTACAAAAACAACTTCATCAGCCTTTTCTGCAAATGCAGTGAGGTGATTTTTTCCTTTATTTAAAACAAAGCATTTACAACCAAATATCTTAAAGTAATGAATGTTTGTCTTCCTGTTGTTCCAAACTTCATATGGAGTCTTGTTTTGGTGCTTGTTGATCATGCATCTGTTTTAGGTAAAGCATGCTGTGTTTGTTGCTTCTGCCCAAAATCTTTGAGGCAGCTTAGCTTCAGCTATCATTGTCCTGGTAGCTTCTTTAAGAGTTCTGTTTCTCCTTTCAGCAACTTCATTCTGTTGAGGGGTTCTGGCAGCAGAGTACTCATGACTGATTCCTCTGGCATTACAATACTCTTCAACAGTAGAGTTTGTAAATTCAGTCCCTCTATCTGATCTGATTTTCAGTATTTTCATACTTTTCTCATTCTGAATCTTTTCCATCAGATTTGTAAGATGCTCCTTGGTTTCACTTTTCTTCTTCATGAAAATCACCCAAGTGTATCTTGAATAATCATCCACAACAGCTAGGCAGTATTTCTTTCCTCCATTGCTAACAGGATCAATGGGTCCAAATAAGTCCATATGTAGCAGCTCCAATATTCTTCCAGAAGATTGATGCTTCTTGCTTTTGAATGATGACTTGATTTGTTTACCCTTCTGACAGGCGTCACAAAGCTTGTCTTTGCTCATGACTGTCTACGAAATTCCTTCTACCTGATTGTTCTTGATAAGTCTGTTGATGGTCTTGAAATTCACATGATTCATTCTTTTGTGCCACAGCCAACTGACTTCACTTGGTGTTGATGCCACCAAACAAATGCTTGAATTTTTGTCAGTAGAATTCCAGTCCACTGTGTAGATATTTCCTTGTCGTCTTCCAGATAAGATGACCTTCTTTGTACTTATCTGTTCAACGTAGCACTTATCTGTTGAGAAGATAACTGAATATCATTTGTCACAAAATTGACTTATGCTCAGCAAATTGTATTTGAGGCCTTTAACATATGAGACGTCAGATATCTCAATGTTGCCTTTGATCAGCTTTCCACATGCTACAATCTTGCCTTCCTTGCTGTCCCCAAAAGTAACTTTAGGATCATCCACAACAACAACATCAGTCAGCTCATGTATGTTTCCACACATGTGTCTTGAACATCCACTGTCCAAGTACCAGATTTTCTCTACTTTACTCCTACTCCTAATCCTAACCTACAAAACAAAATAAAATTGTATTAGGTACCCTTATTGAGAGGGTCCTGAAGGATTAGTTCCACCTTTGATAACTTAAAATGATGAAGTCTTAGGCTTCTTAGGCTTCTGTTGTTTGGCAGGAGCATGAACAGTTTCATCTTCATCATGTTTATCAGATTTGCTATGTTGATGATAATCAGCATGATAAGGATAATGCTCATAAGTAGAATAAGATGCATGATAAGGAGGATATGCATGCATTGGATGAGCAGGATATGGTGCATAGTAAGTTGGAAATTGAGGTGAATGATACATAGGAGGATATGCAGCAGGTTGCACATAATATGACTCATTTCCATACCAAGCATTTTGATTTTTCTTGTTTTTATGCTTATTTGGTTTACTAGTTGCTTGCTCATTAACAGACGACTTAGTTTTATCACTAGTCTGATTGATTTTGACCTTATCAGAAGACTTCCTAGGACTCTTCTGTTTGGACTTACCAGTCTGTTTTCCTACACTAGGCTCTTTGCTCATTTTAGCATTAGGAGTTTTCGTCTCCTTTAACACTTTCTCAGGTGAAGCAAGTTTAGTAGTCTGAACATTCAAAATGACCTTACTATTGTCAGCTGATATAAATTTTTCAGTATGGTTCAGTTCTAACTTATCCTGATCTAAAGGTGTCTTCTGTTTACTAGACATGTGAGTGGATGCAACAGATGACTTATCATGAGACTTAATGACTTTCTCAAGCTCAATGATTTTACCCTTATAAACTTCACATTCAGCTTTCAGAGATTCATTCTCTTGCTCAAGCAGTTTGTATTCAGCTGATTCTCTTGGCTTTTCAGCTTTAAGTTTCAGTGAACTGTTTTGTTTTTTCAGCAGTATCATCTCTTCCTTAAGCTTTTTAAATGCATCATCAATGCTTGTATTGTTGAGCATCATTTGTTCAAATGAATTAAATAATTCATTATCAAGAGGAGTTACCTCATCATCTTCTGAGTCATCAGATTCCTTAGCCATCAGGCAGAGAAGAGCAGGACTCTCTTCATCAGAAGTGTCTGAATCTGAATCAAATGAGTAGACAACAGCTAGCTTTTCTGCTTCTGCTACCAGCACCTTGCCTTTTCTGATGCTTTCTTTCCTTTATGATTCTCTTTTCTTCTTCTGTATACTTCTCAGCTTTAGGATATGGGCAGTCTCTGATGAAATGACCCAGTTTCCTGCAATTATAGCACATCATTTTGGATTTATAAGAATCCTTATCTTGAGAAGAAGAAGTAGGGTTAGAAGTAGAAGCATTGTTATATTTGTTCTTCATTTTTCGTCTGTAGAACTTTTTGAAGTTGTTCATCAGCAATGCAACGTCTCCAGCAGTGTACTCCTTTTTGTTGAGTAGTGTGGCTTCATCAGATGAATCCACGTCTTTGATTTTGTAGGCTGTCCTTCTAGGATTTTCAGCAGCAACAAGTGCAGCTGTGGGACTTGAAGTAGAGGTTTCTTCAACACCCATTCTTGGAAGTTTATACTCGTATGTCTTGAGTACTGAGAACAGCTCGGTGAGTGAAATCTTTCCCAGATCTCTTGACTCTTCCATGGCTGTCACCTTCATGTTGAACTTCGGAGGTAGAGCCTTCAGAACTCTGACGGTTATCTCCTTATTAGTGAAGGTTTTTCCAAACTTTAAAACTTCGTTCAGCGTCCTTGTAAATCTTGTATCCATCTGGTCAATGGTTTCCGCAGACTTCATCTTGAAGTTGTCCAGCTTTTCCAGAGCAACACTCAGCCGATGCTCCTTGATGGCGTCGTTTCCTTCGCTCATGTCACGAACCTTATCCCACATCTCTTTGGCAGTCTTGCAGTGCTTGACTTTGTCAAATCGATCATTGTCAAGGGCCTTGGTCATGATGAAACGGCCAACTTTATCCAGATTGAACAGCTTTATTTCTTCGGCTGTCATCTCTGTCAGATATTTTTCCACCACAATTTCAACTTCATCAACCTTGATAATCTTGGTGAATTTGAATGGACCTTTGATGATACATGTGTACATGTTATCATTATAAGCAGCTAGGAAAATCTCCATTCTGATTTTCCAGTCTTCAAAGCTCATACCAGTTATGTGGGGAACATGGCTGATACAAACCATTTTTCAAAAAATTTAATTTTTCAAAATATGCTCTTTTGAAAAGTTTGAAAACCTTTGAAAAACACTCGGATCAAGCTCGTTGATCAGGCAGCTGATTCTAATGAACCACTTGATCTGATACCACTTGTTGGTCCCAAGTGGTCAGATGAGGTCTAGAGAGGGGGGGGGGGAGGTGAATAGACCTCCAAACTTTTTAACAATTTTTAACTTTAAAACTTTTGTTCTAACTTAAACAGACTAAGCTATTACCGAACAGTAATTTTACAAGGCTGATCGCGAACAAATCTTCGAACAACTTTGTTGACCAATAATCTGATAATTACTTAGCTGATTTTTGCTAAAATCAGTTTCAATACTTAGAGTACTTGCAGCGGATTTGTAAAGTGTTTTTCACAAGTAAACTTAGTAGTTTGAAAGTTTGATCCCCAGTTTTATAAAAACTTCTTTTCTTTTAAAACTTTTCAAATAGTTAAATCAAAGTGTTTTTATGCAACTGAAAATATGAAAGTGAGAATGCAAGTAAAAACACACAGATTTTTATAGTGGTTATATGGATGTAAATATCCTTTAATCCACTCTTCTAAGTCACACAGATCTTGGGTTATACTATAAACACACAGTTTACAATATCTCCACTTACGCCAAAACAACAAATGAATATGGCCGTAAGCTCGCAGCAGGAAATCACAAAGAAACTCCTACTCTCTGAAGTAATATCACTCACAAAGATGGATATCTACTTCTCACAACGCTCACTTTTACAAAATCACTCAGAAGATGTAATTTATCGTTGTTCTTCAACTCTGCTTTTGTCAACAAATGACTAAGCTGATGAGTGAGCTGTTCTTGAGAGTTAAGAGATTTTGCTTCGAAATTCTTCTCAGAGATTGTGTTGTTCTTTTTTTTTCTCTTCGTCTCTACACCTATTTATACTCAAGGTTTGAAAAATGTCCGTTGAAGAGAGACAAGATTCAAAAACCTCGGGTACTGGTCCTTAATTTCCGCGAACGGCTCTTTGCAGTCTGTCCGTACTGTCAACAGTACTTTTGTGCAGGCAGCATTAAATGCATCCAGCTGATGCGAATTATTTGTTCAATCATTTGTCTTTAATAGCCTTGTACTTCAACATTTATTACTTCCAGGTGCATTTATTACCGTTGAGATGGTTTCTTGATCTTTTCCACTTGGCTGACGAAAGTACGAGTCTGATGGTAAACTAAGCTGATCTCAAAATTGAACAAATCTGTTTTGAGTCGGCTGATCTTCACCAGTTTGATTTCTTTCCTTCAGCAGATCAGTAGCCTTGGACCTTGAATTTTGACTCTTCGGATATCTTCTTTACTTAGTCAAAAATTCTTCCAAGGGATATCAGCTAAGTTAATTTATACTTAGCAGATTTGAAGTTTTGGAATGCATCAAAACCTCCCTTTACTTATTGTCTTCAGTGCTTTTCATCTTCATCCTTATCCAACAGTGATGGTGGAGGGTGAGGAAAGTGATGGTGGCTGTGGAGGAAGTGTTTGGCGGTGGTGGCCATGGAGGAGGTTGGTGGTCATGGAGGAGGAAAAGGTTGGAAGAAGATACCGTGGCATTGAGATTGTGTTTATTCAATTAAAAAATAATATAATTTTTAATTAAAGATGATTAAATCATATACAATGCTCTGCATACTAAATTAGTGAGTTTGGACACTTGACAATCATCTACATGTGTCACAGGTGATGTTAATACAACATGTAACAGTAGATTTGAACCACAAATTATCGTACCTTACCTACCAAAGCATTATAGGAAACTCTAAAACAGAGTATAGTTCAAGAAACAAAACATACATAGTTCATGTTTCCAAATATAACTATCGTCAATGGTTAGTCAAGTAAACACAGTCACACGAATACATGCTTGAGACTTTTGGTAACAACTTCATGCCTAATGATATGATCAATCTTTTGCTGCACATGAATCATGTAATATAACCAAGAAATAGAAAAAAAATAAAGAAATAGAATTAGCTTCATAGTATTGTCATATAATTATAAATAATAGAGATTTAAATGTACTTTTACAACTAAAAGCAAGTGAAATTTACAAAAATAATTGAAAATAAGCATGGAGTAAATACTATCTTGTTACCAAAAAGACTTTCCTCGCATGACTTTTCAAACTCATTACTTTCAAGGCTAAGACAATGTAACATACAATTTGAGTAAGTCCTCTTCTAATTAAAGAGAGAAAGTACACATATTTTGATTCTACATGAGCTGATATAATAAAAAAAAAAAAAAAAAAGTTAAACTATGAACATCTTTTCGTCACTAACCATTATAGGGGTGAAAACAAGCTCGAACGAGCCGAACAAGCAATTGATTGGACTTGGTTCGAAAATCTAGAAAGCCTGTTCAGGCTCAGCTCGAGCTGGTCCATGAATTTATTGTTTGAGCTCGGCTCGATGTTCAAAACAGAAATTTTCGAGTACTCGGCTCGGCTCAATTTGAAGGCTTGAATTTTTAAGTTACATTCTTTTTATTTATTGTGTCTGCTGAGCAACTTTTTGGAAATCAATTTCCTGACAAAAAGCTGATACACACCTTTATTTTATTATTTTATTAGTAAATCAACTCATCACATTAATATATTACTCCACTTAACTCCCACTTAAAAGTTCAACTTCAGTAAATCATGACACGTAATAGACAGTTGGGATTGTCTATCCTAACTCTTGGATGGAGTGAGTAACATACCATTCCACTCAATTAGTGACATTTGTCAATTCTTCATTCCTTGTCCATACCCTACTCAACATAAAATACCCAAAATACCCTCACAATTAAAAAAAAACAAAAGAAAAAACACATCTTCTTCCCTAACCCATCCCCACCCCATCCGACCGGCCACCACCCTCCACCAACCGAGCCAGCCTCCCTCCACCTTCCCAGGCCGGCGACTACCTCGGGAGAAGCCGTCGCCGGCCGGAAACGACAGATCGGAGGCCTGCGACGGCCTCCGAGTTCAGGCCGTCGCAGGCCTCGGAACTCGACTTCCAGGCCGGCGACGGCCTGGAGAGAAGGTCCCCAGGCCGTCGCCGGCCTGGAATCGTTGATCCCAGGCCGTTGCCGGCCTAGGATCGGCCGTTACGGCCTGGGCTTGAGGGGGAGGTGGGGGGCGGCGGCGGCTGGGTGGGTGGTAGGTTTTTTTTTTTTTTTTTTTTTTTTTTTTTTTTTTTATATAAATAAAATAAAATAAAATAAATGTTTTTATATTTGAATTTATTAATAAAAATTAAAATGTTAATAAATATTTATAATTTGAAAATTGTTGTATTGTAAATTAATGAGTAATTTTAAAAAAAATGTTCCAACAAAGAATTTTTGTAATTACTTTTTTCATCACAACAATCAAACTCAAGCGAGCACATATTTACGATATTTTTTTTGTTTTGGTCGATCGGGACAAAACGGAGAACAAAGTCGTTATGTAACATTAACTCCTCCGTTTGTAAAAAAAAAAGGAATCTCAATTTTTTTTTTTATTTTGGCCGATCGGGATTCAAAACGGATGTTTTTATGTAACATGGGCAAGACTTGTAGGAAAATATTTAAAACAACGAAAGTGTATGTTTTTATGTGAAACATATTCAATTTTATATATATAAATCAAGAGATGAATTTTTTTTCAAATTATCTCTTGAATGTTTATGCATATAAATTCAAATAAATATAAACATTTAAAATTATTTTTATTATTTTTAATATTAAAAATTATGTAACATTAACTCCTCTATTGTAAAAAAATAATCTCATTTGGTCGATTGGGATTTAAAACAGATGTTTTTTTATATTATTTGATAGAAAATATAATGACAGATTCAATTTATTTGAATTTATACACATAAACATTCAAGAGATAATTTTTAAAAAAAGTTCATCTCTTGATCATTCACTCATCTCTTGATCACTCATCTATTGAATGTTTATGTTCATAAATTCAAATAAATATAAATATTCAAATTTGTTTTTATTATTTTTAATGTTTTTTATATTTTACTTGATAGAAATTATAATGACATGTTCAATTTATTTGGATTTATATACATAATCATTCAATAGATAATTTTAAAATAATTCATCTCTTGATCACTAAGCTCACAATCACTCATCTCTTGAATTGTTATGTATATAAATTCAAATATACATAAACATTCAATTTTTTGTATTATTTTTAATATTTTTATATTTTACTTGATAGAAAATATAATGACATATTTAATTTATTTGAATTTATATACATAAAAAATTCAAGAGATAACTTAAAAGAAGTTTATCTCTTGATCACTCGGCTCTTGATCACTCACTCAGCTTATGAACACCCATCTCTTGATCACTCATCTCATGAATACTTATCTCTTGATCACTCACTCAGCTGATGACCACTCATCTCATGATCACTCACTCAGCTGATGACCACTCAGCTCATGATCACTCACTCGACTCATGACCAGTCATCTTTTGATCACTCATCTCAAGACCACTCATCTCTTGATCACTCAGCTCATGAACATTTAAATATTTTTATATTTTACTTGATAGTAAATATAATGACATATACAATTTATTACTTGATACTTGATAGTAAATATAATGACATATACAATATATTTGAATATAATAACATTAAAAATAATAAAAATAAATTTGAATGTTTATATTTATTTGAATTTATATACATAAATATTCAAGAGATAATTTTAAAAAAAATTCATCTCTTGATTTATAAAAAATGAGATTCTTTATTTTTTTACAAACGGAGGAGTTAATGTTACATACCGACTTGATTCTCCGTTTTGAATCCCGATCGACCGAAATAAAAAAAATGAGATTTTCTTTTTTACAAACGAAGGAGTTAATGTTACATTACGACTTGGTTCTCCGTTTTAAATCCCGATCGATCAAAATAAAAATAAATGAGAATTTTTACAAATGGAGGAGTTAATGTTACATAACGACTTGGTTCTCCGTTTTGAATCCCGATCGACCAAAATAAAAAAAATTTGAGATTTTTTTTTTTTTTTTTACCAACGGAGGAGTTAATGTTACATAACGACTTGATTCTCCATTTTGAATCTCGGTCGACCAAAATTAAAAAAAAATGAGATTTTTTTATCTAACTGTTAAGTTATCTCTTGAATGTTTATGTATATAAATTAAATATGTATATCTGTTGGAAGGCCAAGAACGTCACGTTATCCTTCTTGTCTAGAAAATCCGAAAAAAAAATACAAATGCTCGATTTGCAAATGTACCGGACACAATGCAAAAACATGTCCTCAACAGTTGGAGAACTCGGAGCAATCTTAGGTTGATGTCTATTTTAATGCAAACTACTTGTATTATTTGATATTTATTGAACAATATTTCTTATAATACTTGACCATTATTGTGTTGAAGCATTTATTATTATTGAAAGAGATAAAAAATGCTCCCCTGTCTTGGGCGCTCGAAATATCCAAAGGCGCCCAGAATATCGAGCGCCTTTGTAAGCGCCCGAACTTTCGAGCGCCCTCAAAGGCTCCCGAAATCCTGAGCGCCTTCTAAGACGCCCGATATTCCGGGCGCCTTCAAAGGCACCCGATATTCTGGGCGCATGACCTCAACAGTTAGAGAACTCAGAGCAATCTTAGGTTGATGTCTATTTTAATGCAAACTACTTGTATTATTTGATATTTATTGAACAATATTTCTTATAATACTTGACCATTATTGTGTTGAAGCATATATTATTATTGAAAGAGATAAAAAATGCTCTCCTGTCTTGGGCGCTCGAAATATCCAAAGGCGCCCAGAATATCGAGCGCCTTTGTAAGCGCCCGAACTTTCGAGCGCCCTCAAAGGCTCCCGAAATCCTGAGTGCCTTCTAAGACGCCCGATATTCCGGGCGCCTTCAAAGGCACACGATATTCTGGGCGCATGACCTCAACAGTCAGAGAACTCAGAGCAATCTTAGGTTGATGTTTATTTTAATGCAAACTACTCGTATTATTTGATGTTTATTGAACAATATTTCTAATAATACTTGATAATTATTGTGTTGAAGCATTTATTATTATTGAAAGAGATAAAAAATGCTCCCCTGTCTTGGGCGCTCGAAATATCCAAAGGCACCCAGAATATCGGGCGCCTTTGTAAGCGCCCGAACTTCCGAGCGCCGTCAAAGGCTCCCGAAATCCTGAGTGCCTTCTAAGACGCCCAATATTCCGGGCGCCTTCAAAGGCACCCGATATTCTGGGCGCATGACTATCAGAAAAACAATCGTCCTTACCCTAAATTTGTTGATTTAGTCAATCGAGGATCGTAACTTATCCTAAATTTGTAAACATTAACTCATCCATAAATCACAATTTAATGAAATTTGATTAATTGATGATCCAATCGGAGAACATCACTTATAACTCCTTCGTAAATCATAACTTATTGAAATTTGATTAATTGAGAATTCGAACGGAGAACATTCACTAGTAACATGTACCCCTCCGTAAATCACAACTTAGTGAAATTTAATTAATTTAAGATCCGATCGGAGAATATTCGTTTATAGTAACATTAACTACTTCGTAAATCATAACTTAGTAAAATTTAATAAATTGAGGATTCGTACGAAGAACATTCATTTATAGTTACATTAACCCCTTCGTAAATCACAACTTAGTGAAGTTTGATTATTTGAGGATTCGAACGGAGAAAATTCACTGGTAACATGAACCCCTCCGTAAATCACAACTTAGTGAAATTTAAGATCCAATCGGAGAATATTCATTTATAGTAACATTAACTACTTCATAAATCATAACTTAGTGAAATTTAATTAATTGAGGATTCGAACGAAGAACATTCATTTATAGTAACATTAACCCCTTCGTAAATCACAACTTAGTGAAGTTTGATTATTTGAGGATTCGAATGGAAAACATTCACTTATAGCTCCTCCGTAAATCATAACTTAATTAAATTTTCAATTCGGCCCCTGATTTTCAGAAATTCAAATATTCACTTTTGATCCCTTAATTTTCAAAAAATGCAATATGACTCCCATTTTTGAAAAATCCAGAATTGAGAGTTCAGTCCATAATTTTCAGAAGATTTTAATTTTCAAAAATCCATATTTGCAATTTTGGTCCCTTAAATTTTTAGAAATTGCCATTTGACCTCAAGTTTTCGAAAATCCCAGAGTTCCAACTAAGTTCAAAATTAAGATTTTCAATTCAGCCCTAGATTTTCCAAAATATGAATTTGCACTCTTGGTCCCTCAATTTTCGGGAATTACAATATAATTTGAAAAACCCAAATTTTGATATTGGTCCCAAAGTGGTCAGTTGTGGTCTAGATGGGGGGGGGGGTGAATAGACCTCAAAACTTTAAAAATAAATCTTAAACTTTTCTTCTATAAGTACAGTTCGCTCATCAGCACAATAAAATGACTAAGCTGATTTTGCACTTAGCTTATAAGCTGAGTAAGCTGATCTTATTCGTAAGACTACTATGCTGATTTAGCACTTAGCTTATTCAGTAAAGTAGACTACTGTGCTGATTTTGCTCATCAAGCTTATGTAATCAGAGTTTCAAACAGTGATGCAGCGGATAATGTATATGTGTTTTTCAAACAATGTTTTCAACTCAATTAAACTTTTAAAGCACAAGGAAAGTTTTGCCCCAAGTTGAAAATTCTTCAATTTAAAAGACTCTTCTTTCAAAGTATTTACTTAGCTTATGAGATATGCAATGCAAGACAAATAAAGTAAATAACACAAGGAATTTTTTTAGTGGTTATACAGGAACAAATCCTCTTAATCCACTCTTCCAAGTCACACAGATCTTGGTTTATACTATAATCACTAAGTTTACAGTATACTCTACTTGCGTCGAACAACAAATGAAACGACCACAAGTCCGCAATAGGAAATCACAAAGAAGACCTATTCTCCGAAGTAATATCACTCACAAAGATGGATATCTACTCCTCACAGCACTCAGTTGAACATCACTCAGATATACAAGGGTTCACTCTTGTTCTTCAACAATCAGCTTCGTCATAAGATGACTAAGCTTATGAAAAGATGACTCAACTGATGGATTCTTGCTCTAAAGATTTGATCTTGAAAGTGTGCAAGTCTCACCTGAATCTTCAGTTTACCATCTATTTATACTCTTGGATTTGTAATTTTGCCCGTTGAAGGTTGGCAAAAATTACATTTAAGTCCTTGAGCAACGGTCATAATTTGAATGGTAACTTTTGCAGACTGTCGCACTGTTCACTGTACACTCTGATGTACTTTCTGCACTGTTTACTGTACACTTTGCTGTACTTTCTGTCAGCAGCATTTAATGCACTTAGCTTGTTACCGTTGGAGAGCTTACTGACCGATTTCACTTAGCTGATGGGATCCACTCCGCTGATGATCACTAGTCTGATGCACTAGTCTGATGCACAAGTCTGATGTACAAAGTTGATGCACTAAGCTGATGCACTAGTCTGATGTACAAAGCTGATGCACTAGTCATCTCATGATCAGTCATTTGATGATCTCATTTCCACTAAGCCGATTTTTACTAATCTGATTTTCAATCTTCCACTAATCTGATTTTCACTATTTTCACTAGTCTGATGCACAAGTCTGATGTACAAAGCTGATGCACTAAGCTGATGCACTAGTCTGATGTACAAAGCTGATGCACTAGTCATCTCATGATCAGTCATTTGATGATCTCATTTCCACTAAGCTGATTTTTACTAATCTGATTTTCAATCTTCCACTAATCTGATTTTCACTATTTTCACTAATCTGATGCACTAGTCTGATGCACAAGTCTGATGTACAAAGTTGATGCACTAGTCTGATGTACAAAGCTGATGCACTAGTCATCTCATGATCAGTCATTTGATGATCTCATTTCCACTAAGCTGATTTTTACTAATCTGATTTTCAATCTTCCACTAATCTGATTTTCAATTTTCAAACAGTGATGCAGCGGATAATGTATATGTGTTTTTCAAACAATGTTTTCAACTCAATTAAACTTTTAAAGCACAAGGAAAGTTTTGCCCCAAGTTGAAAATTCCTCAATTTAAAAGACTCTTCTTTCAAAGTATTTACTTAGCTTATGAGATATGCAATGCAAGACAAATAAAGTAAATAACACAAGGAATTTTTTTAGTGGTTATACAGGAACAAATCCTCTTAATCCACTCTTCCAAGTCACACAGATCTTGGTTTATACTATAATCACTAAGTTTACAGTATACTCTACTTGCGTCGAACAACAAATGAAACGACCACAAGTCCGCAATAGGAAATCACAAAGAAGACCTATTCTCCGAAGTAATATCACTCACAAAGATGGATATCTACTCCTCACAGCACTCAGTTGAACATCACTCAGATATACAAGGGTTCACTCTTGTTCTTCAACAATCAGCTTCGTCATAAGATGACTAAGCTTATGAAAAGATGACTCAACTGATGGATTCTTGCTCTAAAGATTTGATCTTGAAAGTGTGCAAGTCTCACTTGAATCTTCAGTTTACCATCTATTTATACTCTTGGATTTGTAATTTTGCCCGTTGAAGGTTGGCAAAAATTGCATTTAAGTCCTTGAGCAACGGTCATAATTTGAATGGTAACTTTTGCAGACTGTCGCACTGTTCACTGTACACTCTGATGTACTTTCTGCACTGTTTACTGTACACTCTGATGTACTTTCTGTCAGCAGCATTTAATGCACTTAGCTTGTTACCGTTGGAGAGCTTACTGACCGATTTCACTTAGCTGATGGGATCCACTCCGCTGATGATCACTAGTCTGATGCACTAGTCTGATGCACAAGTCTGATGTACAAAGCTGATGCACTAAGCTGATGCACTAGTCTGATGTACAAAGCTGATGCACTAGTCATCTCATGATCAATCATTTGATGATCTCATTTCCACTAAGCTGATTTTTACTAATCTGATTTTCAATCTTCCACTAATCTGATTTTCACTATTCTCGTAAGATTGAATCTTCATTTCTTGAGTACTTCTGTTCTTGAATGATTTTCTTTTAAACCAAGTATCCAATCTTCAAAGGTTGATGACACCTTTTTGTTATCATCAAAACATTTAACTAACTTATTTAACTCAACTGATAAGATCACTTAGCTGTTCTTGAGTTAATAAATTCTTCCAACATTTGATTTGGTCCCTCAATTTCAAAAACTGCAATTTGACCCTAAATTTTGGAAAACCCTGTCTGAATTGCAATTCATTCCATAATTTTTGGAAAATTAAAATTTTCAATTAGACCTCTGATTTTTTGAAATCCGAAATTTCACTGTTGGTCCCTTAATTTTCAAAAAATACAATTTGACTTCCATTTTCAGAAAACCCAGAATTGAGAGTTCAGTCCATTTTAATTTTCAAAAATCCATATTTGCACTTTTAGTCCCTAAATTTTTCAGAAATTGCCATTTGACCCCAAATTTTCGGAAAACCCAGAGCTCCAATTAAGTCCAAAATTTTCAAAAAAAATTAAGATTTTCAATTCGGCCCCAAATTTTTTGAAATCCAAATTTGCACTTTTGGTCCCTCAATTTTTAAAAATTTCAAATTTGCCTCTAATCTATTTATGCGATTCTATCCCGATATCAACAATATAACGAGCAAATTTTTTAACATAGAACAAATTATAAGGTATGATTAGAAATTTCAAGTACCACAAGTGAAATACCAACATTAACACTGCCTAATTATTTAGAAGGCATCCTGGGCTTATATGTTGGTCTATCATCAACAAATGGAGTTCTAACATAGGCACTAGGTTTTCTTGTCCTTCGTGCCCTCTCTTCTGGAGTCATAACAATGCCCACTAAATCATCAACTCCGGGATCCTGCTCAAAATCCTCCGGATTATCATATCCGAGATTCTGCTGAGAACCCTGCGGATCATCAGCTCTGGCTTTCATAACATCGCAGCCTAGATCATCAACTCCGTGATTCTGCTCAAAATGCTCTGGATCATTAAATTCGAAATTCTGTTGAGAACCATGAATATCATCAGCTCTGTGATTATGTTGAGTACCCTCCAGATCATCAACTCCGGCAAAATGATGAGAATTCTATTTTAACAAAAACATTGAAAATTAGAACAAAACATCCAAAAATATCCAAATCCTAAATTAAAAACATAAACCAAACACATCCAAATCCAAGCATAAAAAACTATCATTAATCTAAATCCAAGCATAAAAAACTATCAGTAAAAACACAAAATTAAATCACTCATCCACCTCTTCGGATGGATATTCGATTCCTTTCGACTGAAAGTCAGTGCGGATCATCCTTTCAAGATACTTGAAACTCTTTAGGACTTGTGCTTGCCCACTCTCAATTCGATCAAACCTTTGTTCCATTCGGTCAAATTTTCCTTCCATTCGGACAAACCAATCAGGTGGCAGTTCATCATTCGACGTTGAAGGGCGCTGAGAGGTGAAGGAATGGTCGGGTTGACCTCCACTGGTAGGAGCATGGCGAGAGCTAGAAGAATCATCGGGTTGATGCTGAGAAGATGATGACTCAATATCCCGAACGATGACGTAATCAAGGCCCAAGCCGCTAGTCAGGGCACCATACTCGGCTGCTTGATTATTTTTTAGTTGAAACCAATTCTTGGTTTCCCAAAAATAGGCCATCGTTATCTCATTTGCATCAGGCATCAATCTCGGGATCACAGCCTGATAACAAAAAAACACATAATTATTCCAAATTAGATTTTATTAGTGATATTATTTAAAAAAATACAATTAATTACTACAAAACATACATGAGCCCCTTTCTTCAAAAAAGCTTTGAACTTCTTATTGTTTGGCGGTACTTCTCCTAAGCTCCATCGCAACATCCTTGGATACCTTGCAGAGTAACCAGGTCTTTTCTTAGACTTGGATGCTCTTTCCATGCCTTCGATAGCCTCTAACATCCAATACTGCACAACAAACATATACATGAAAAAATTTAATTCAAAAAAGAAAAACTTAACCAAGCAAGAGTTCATACCAATACAATCCAGGGACATCCATGTGCGTTCCAATTGCGTTTACTTTGGGATGAATTACTTAAATCTCCTATATTGCTCAAGACGTCTCGAATGGTCTTATTCCAAACTTGAAGACCCCATGGATATTTTTCGCAAATATCCAAGTTATCACATACCTGTAATAATATCAGACAATTTTGAATAAAAAGTACAATATAAGTAATAAATAACGACATTAAAATGGGATTAGTTGACCTACATTCAAAACAATGTTATCGACCGTTAAATAGCGGTCTGCAAGGAAAAATTGAGATATAATCAAAGCATATACTAATTTGATTATATCTTCAGAATTTGGATCGCGTTCCATAATGGATGTAATTTTTTCCACGACTTCCGGTGCGGTGACTTTTTCATTCCCCTTACTGGGCCATATTCGGCGTTTCAATTGATCAGATTTAATAGCTTCTTGTTCTTCTCTTGTTAATAATGTATCATCAAATTTGAGTCCCGATATAAGGCTAAACTCAATAGCGCTAAGCCTCACAGGCTTTTCATTTATCACAAACCACCGCTCGAACAAGCTTTGACCTTTGTATTGCTTGCATGTTCTAATCATGAGCTGATCGTAACAAAAACCCTTAAATTTTCCATCTGTATCAAGATCTAGAAAATTTCCTACTTGGGGGTACATCTTAGTTCGATTAATTTGAACCGGCGTATTGAGCCATTCCCGGTACTGCGCAATATCTTTCCATCCTCCCCTCACTGATAATTTTCCTACACTTACAACTTTGTTGTAGTGAAGAAGAGGCAAATGTGGCAACTGATCTCTATATATTACGCGGTAATCCTCCTACAAAATAAACAAAATCATTATTTCAAAATAAACAAAATCATTATTTCAAAATAGTATCTTGTTAACGAGAATTACAAAAGTTTCAAATATAGATGAACATTTTGATTGTTAAATTTCTTTAGAGAGTTATATAAAGATAAATATGGAATTATAAATCAAAGAATGGAAGATTCAAATAAAATATGACAACGAACAAAAGATGCTCTCTGCCTCGGACGCATGGGTGCCAAGCGCCCTAGTTAAGGAACATTTTTGCATTTTGCCTAGGGCGCCCGGATCCAAGTGCCCAAGTTAGGGCACCCGGAATCCGAGAGCCCAAGTTAGGCGCCCGGAATCCGAGTGCCCAAGTTAGGGCGCCCGGAATGTTGGGCGCCTCTTCATGGGCGTTCGACATTCCGGGCGCCTATTAGGATTAAAATCAGAATTTTTGGGTGTCCAAGTTCATCCAGGCGCCCTCTTAACTTTGATAAAATAAAATAAAAATTACCTGCAATTCGTGAGAGTAATCTTCGGATAAGAAGTTTCGATCTTGTTCACTTCTACGTTTCATCCGTCTTTCACGTTGGTTATCCATTCAAATTTGATTTGTAGGAGATTAGGGTTTTTTAAAATTGAAATTGGGAGAGCGCTTTATAAATTTAGAAATTCACATATAATTTTGGAAGAAAATTGAAGGGTAATTGAAAAGAGTTGAAGGAGAATTGAAGAGAGTTGAGATATTGAAGAGAGCAGAAAGAGAAAATGTTAAGTGGGTGGAGAGTTCTGTGTTGTTACGTATTAAAGCAATTTTAGGACTTTAATTAAAATAAGAAATAAAAAAAAAGGAAAAGAAAATAGGAGGGTCACTTTTAAAATTTCAATTTCTGAAAAGGTCAATTACCGCAATTCCTCTAAATTAATGAGTAATTTTAAATAAAGAATTTTTGTAATTATTTTTTTCATCACAACAATCAAACTCGAATACATATTTACAATATTTTTTTTATAAAAAAAATTTACACATTGTAATCAAGTTTGTTTCAACAATTTTTGAATTATTTGAGTTGATATTTTAAAATTATATGTAAAAAAGTGCAACATCTCTTGGTCACTCATCTCTTGAATGTTTATGTTCATAAATTCTAATAAATATAAACATTCAAACTTGTTTTTATTATTTTTAATGTTTTTATATTTTACTTGATAAAAATTATAATGACATATTCAATTTATTTGGATTTATATACATAAACATTCAATAGATAATTTTTAAAAAAAAATTATTTCTTGATCGCTCAGCTCATCATCACTCATCTCTTGAATTGTATGTATATAAATTCAAATAAACATAAACATTCAATTTTTCGTATTAAATGTTTTTATATTTTACTTGATAGAAAATATAATGACATATTCAATTTATTTGAACTTAAATACATAAACATTCTAGAGATAATTTAAAAAAAGTTCATCTCTTCATCACTCGGCTCTTGATCACTCACTCAGTTCATGACTACTCATCTTTTGATCACTCAGGTCATGACCTCTCATCTCTTGATCACTCAGCTCATGATCACTCACTCAACTGATGACCACTCATCTCTTGATCACTCAGCTGATGACCACGCATCTCTTGATCAGTCAGCTCATGATCACTCACTCAA
The DNA here is from genome assembly GCA_003313485.2 of Penstemon barbatus. Classification (NCBI taxonomy): domain Eukaryota; kingdom Viridiplantae; phylum Streptophyta; class Magnoliopsida; order Lamiales; family Plantaginaceae; genus Penstemon; species Penstemon barbatus. Next base: position 45,789,855 of record CM064879.1, on the reverse strand, counting down.
TTCTCACTCAGCTGATGACCACTCAGCTCTTGATCACTCACTCGGCTGATGACCACACATCTTTTGATCACTCAGCTCATGATCACTCACTTAGCTCATGACCACTCATCTCTTGATCACTCATCTTTTGATCACTCAGCTCATGATCACTCACTTAGCTCATGACCACTCATCTCTTGATCACTCAGCTCATGAACAGAAATTCAAATAAATATTAACATTTAAATTTGTTTTTATTATTTTTAATATTTTATATTTTACTTGATAGGAAATATAATGACATATATAATTTATTACTTGATAGAAAATATAATGACATATGCAATTTATTTGAATATAAAATAATTAAAAATAATAAAAATAAATTTGAATGTTTATATTTATATAAATTGAATATATTTCACATAAAAACATACACTTACCTAGATTTAAATATTTTCCTACAAGTCTTGCACATGTTTATAAAATTTTATATTTGCCAATATTGTTTTAGAAAAAATATTACAAATATATCAACTTAAGTATATTAGCCAATCTCGATCAATCAATTCAACTTAAGTTTTATTGGTGTGATGTAAAAAATAATTAAAAAACTTATTTGTTGGAACATTTTTTTTATATTATTTATAAATTTAACATAACAATTTTTTTTAATACATATTTGCTAACATTTTTTTAATTAAATATTTATTTTATTTTTAATTAAATAATTTTTTTTGAAAAAAAAAAAAAAAAAAAAGGAAAATTTTTTCATCTTCTCCAACCCACCCAAACCGCCGCCCACTCCACCCCATCTCCGCCGCCCACCCCAACCCACCATCCCCGTCGCCCACTCACGCCGGATCCAGGCCGGCGACGACCTGGGGAGAAGTTCCCAGGCCGTCGCCGGCCTGGAAGTGAAGGTTGAGGCCTGCGACGGCCTCAAATCGGAGGCCATCGCAGGCCTCGAAAGTATAACTCCAGGCCGGCGACGGCTTCCCAGGCCGTCGCCGGCCTGGATCCGGCGTGGGTGGACGACGTTGGGGTGGGCGGCGGGGATGGGGTGGGGTGGGCGGCGGTTAGGTGAGTTGGAGAAGATGATAGATTTTTTTTTTTTTTTTAAATTGAAAGGGTATTTTTGTCAATTTAGGGTGTCCAATCACTATTTACTGGGCTCATACTCATTTACCCCACATCTCATACCATTGGACACCTATGTACAATTTTAATAGCTTAATGTACAATTTTTAAAGCTAGAGTTATCATGACTCTTGAGTGGGGTATGAGTTATAATAGACTCCCCTTAGACAGTTAGACACAATAACACCTACTCCAATATACTATTTGTAAAGAATTATTCTACTATTCTACCCGCTTGTTCACAAGCTTTCCGATTCGGCCATGGAATTGTCCGAACTTGGCTCGACAATTTTCCCGAGCTTCAAATTTTGTTCGAACTCGTACCGGCAAGCTTTCAAACGAACTCGGTCGAGCTTTTTTCGAGCCGAGCTCGATTCGAGCACCGAGCTGCTCGGTCCGACTTTCACCCCTACTAACCATGTCCATCAAGGTATCATACAAGGAAATACGTAGGCAGAAAGTATAAAGAGTCTAACTGCACATCAAGATAAATGGCAAAATTTAATAAGAGAATCAACTTACGGAATTTAATTAGCAGATGAGTTATTTTGTTGCATTTCCATAAAATTGGCCATCATTTTCATCAACTTCATTTGACCTTCCCTCAAGCTCGATATTTCAGAGTCTTGTCTTTCAGAGCACTCTTCATAGCTTCTAAGTTTAGCTTCATGAGATTCAATACGGGAATTAGCCTCTCGCAATTTTTCATCTTTGTTTGTCAACTTTTCTTTAAGTTCTTCAAAGTTGATAAGATTCACCCGTTGACATCTTAGTAGATTTAGAAGCAACAACTCTGTGTCCAATGCCCCTTTCATATCCAGAACGTACACCAAGCGTCTTCTTATTAGGGGCTCTTTTCTTAATTTATCGAAGAAAAATTAACGGTGCTAAATTTTAACCGTTGATTGATAATCCAGGGGATAACTGTTACCTTTGATATTTTAAGGGTTAAGTGTTACATTTATTATATATTAGGGAGGTAAGTGTTACATACCCTATAATTTAGGGGTAAATTGTGTTTAGCCTAATTAATTAAGTAGAAATTAAAACAAACCAAAAGTTAGTGAAGAAAATGAGTGAAATGTTTAAGAAATTAATTAACTCAAAATTTGTATCCCGAGCATATTTGGAAAACCTTAATAGCGTGAGTATCTGGATTCCTTCTTGGACAAGAAGTCACCCATATATATATATATATATATATTAAGAGTTAATGGCAATTTTCCCCGTATGATTTTCATAATGTTTAAAGTTACACGTGATTTTAAAAAGAGCAATTTATCCCACCAATGTAGATTTATAAAAGTTTCATAATGCCTCTCCGGCATTTTTATATATGGCACTTTACCTCCCTGAGTATTGATAATATGGCAGTTTACACCTCGTGTTATGATAAATGTGACAATTTATCCCTTGTGCAAATCTGACAATTTACTCCCTATGTTAAAAAAACTTTTCATATTCACTCTCAATTTAAGTAAGTGTGTTACACTCTCCGGCTCAAAGGGGTAAATAGCTTCTTTAAAAAATTTACAAGGGGTAAATTGCTCATTTTTAAATCACAAAAGTATAAATTGAACTTTATGAATATCACATGGTGTAAATTGCCATCATGGGGTTAAATTGCTCCTTTTTTAATCAGAAAAATGATAGATTGAACTTTATGAATATCACAGGGTATAAATAAACTGCCATCAAGGGGGTAAATTGCTTCTCTAAAAATTTACAGGGGGTAATTTCTCTTTTATAAATTACAAGAGGGTAAATTGAACCTTATGAATATCACATGGTGTAAATTACCAATAATTCTATATATTCATTAATCGTTACATTCTGAGAGTTTTGCGCTATATATACTACGAGAGAATTTCACTTTTGATACCACAATTATACCTACTTTAGGGATTTGATACAACAACTATTTATGTCGACACATTTGATACCATATCTCAAATCAACTTTACACATTTAATACTTCCGTCAAATTAATGACGGAATTGTCACGAGATTGTCACGTGCCCGTTAGTTCTCGTGAAATCTGAATTGAGAATTTCACCTTTGATACCACAATTATACCTACTTTAGAGATTTGATACCACAACTATTTATGTCGACACATTTGATACCATATCTCAAATCAACTTTACACATTTAATACTTCCGTCAAATTAATGACGGAATTGTCAAGAGATTGTCACATGCCCGTTAGTTCTCGTGAAATCTGAATTTGGGGGGAGACTCATTCCAGGTGGCATCATTTTTGGAGGGAAAATTGCTATGTCAGCTGCCCCAATTTCATTACATAAAAGACGGTCACATATGCAGAGCCCTAATTGTCTTCATCTTCATTCACAATCACAGAAGCAAAAATGTCTTCCTCTTCAACTGCAAACTCCAGGCGTTATTTCAGCACTGAAAGGGTGTCGAAGTGTTTTTGTCAAGAAACCACCATTCTCAAGACTTCTTACAAGAATGGAATTTGTTGGATGAAGATGAAGATTGAGTGCAAAGAAGTTAAGAAGATAAGGGAGGTTTTGATGATTTCCAAAACATCAGAATCAGCTAAGTAAAGAATGCTGAGGAACCCTTAGAAGAATTTTGATCAAGTAAGAAGACTATCAGAAGGGTCAAAATTCAAGGTCCAAAAGACTACTGGTCCTATGCTGAATTCGAAATCAGACGGGTAGGTTATCAGCTGACTCAAATCATATGAGTTCAAGTTTTGATCAGCAGAGTATCTATCAGACGGATCATTTCGATCAACAGAGTGGAAGAGATCAAGGAGTCTGCCCAACGGTAATACATGCACTTGATGTAATAAATTATGCAAGAGAAGGGTAGTAATGACAAATGATTGAAGGTATTCTCGGATTAGCAGGGTGCATTAAATGCGACTGGCAGAAAAGTACAACAGAGTGTACAGTGCAACAGTTGCAGGGAGCCATTCCAGAATTTGGGGGACCAGTACTTTTTTTGCTATTCCCGGAGCTTTTTGTGCGCGGGGAAAGACCTTAAAAGTTGTAGTGCCAATTGTTAAAGTGAACATCACGTGCGGACATTTGAGGTCAAATTGTCGGATTTGTCGCGCGCACGTGAATTTTACTTTTGTATCACAATCAGGTTGAGAAAGTTCAAAAATAGCTCAAATTTATAACTCATGTGATAAAATTGTCAACCTAAATACTCGTGTGACAACTTATATCAGCAACCATTAGTTATGAACTAATTTTGTCCTTTTCCCCTATATATATATATATATTGAGAAATTTATAATGTTGGAATAATAAATATTAATCTGATAGATTCTTTAGCTTTATACATTTAGTACCAACCTTTCGAAAAATACACATTTATTACTAAAATTTAAGGATTTTTTACAGATTTTCTTTCTCCGTCAATTTACAAGGCGAAAATTTGTGTTCTTTATATGGATGGAAAGTTTTTGACCAGAGCATTCTAATGGTATACGTTTCAGTTCATGAAACGCAATAAATAATTCTCAAAAAATTAACGAAATTTCGGGATATTAATCAAAATTAAATCATATTTTATAATCTACAAGGAATCATGCCACAATAATTTCCAAATGTGATATAGGGCACATAAGAATGCTATGCTAAAAAAAATTGGAACATAATTTTAAGCATACCAAAAAGCTAAAGAAAATGTGAAAAAAATCTTTCAATTCTGGTAATAAATATGTCTTTTTCAAATGTTTGATACCAAATGTATAAATTAGGGAAAAGTTTGGTATGGAAAATGCAATTCCCTCGATAAATTAATAGCATTGTTTGCCGAAAGGAAAAATTGCAGAAAACGTCACAAACTAATTGATTTAACCGTTTTTCGTTAGGTGAGATTAAATCAATAAAAATATGTTTTAGAGGTCAAATAAAGTATAGATGATAGGGCTTTGTTACTTTATTCCGGATGGATCAATCTCAAGGAAGCAATTACGTAAAGAACAATAAGTAAGCAAGACGATGAATATGTAAATAGTATAGCATAAGCTTTGCTATTAAATACGTTATCAGATTGCCAAAGTATGTAGGCGTAAGCTCTGATTGTATGTTGTCCGTAATACAATGTTTAACTAGGTATTTATATGACATTAACCCTAGCTTTACAAGGAAACATAATCCTAATAGGACTAGGTATAACAATCCTTAAGGAACTCGGACATTCACTCTTGGTCGCCAAGGGTTGATAGCACAGATCGGACCGGGCAGCTCTTTAGTGAATTACACTTCTTGGTCGGTCCGAATGTATAAGGACTAGTCATTCCGGTTATTACAAGGGGTGCGAAATAGCCCCCACCAGTACTCCCTCACTTCTTCGAGCGCATACTTAGTAGAAGCTCGTAGAAGTAGATCGTCGATTACGACTGTATTTTCTATGATTTGTGCCTCGTTAAAAACCTTACTTGGAAAAAACCCTGTGGGAAAAAATCCTAAGTAAGGAAAAGAGTGCTACGCCTCATAGATAGTCGTTTTGTCGTTCCGAACTTGAATCATTACTCGTCTCTTGAGGAAGCGTTTCGACTTTTACCGTTTGGCGGGAATGTGATCAGCCGCGAGAAGTTCGAAACGTCTTTTCATCTCTCTTTATAAATAGGTGATCGTTGTTTTAATCACTTTTTACTTTCTGCTCCCCATATTTTTGCAGTAACTTTCTTACTCGATAATTTCTTTCCCAAGTTGCCTTTATCGACTCATATTATTCGAGGATCCCAAAAATGGCTTCAATTTCAAAGAATCCTTCTTCGTCTTCAAGGGAAAAAGTTACTCCCACAATCGAGGAGGGGGGTACCTCCGAGCCCTCCAACTGAGCAGACCGGAATATCTGAAACCACTATTCCGGATAAGGACAATTTCAAAGTGCAAATTATATCCGATACTGACGTCGCTGCCAGGGCCAAGAAAGGCAAGGGTACGGTTCCTCAAATATCTGAACCGATCGAGGACCTCGTTTGTGCCTACACTGATGAGACTTTCCACGAGGTCGTGGATAATTATGCGAAATACTTTCCGGAAGGTTCTAAGATTATCCTTCCTTCTCCTTCCGATAGGGTTACTTCTCCACCGGAGGGTTGTCGGGCTTTTTATACTGCCCATTTCAACTACGGTTTGCGTCTTCCCCTGTCTGCCTTATTTCTTGATATTTTGAAAACATTTAGTGTATCCCTGACACAATTAGTCCCAAATTCCGTGGATTTTGTGGTGTGTTTTCCTGTTTTGATGATAGCGAAAGGATTCCAACCATCTTTTCGTAATTTTACACAATTATTATGTTTCAATATTTCTAGTTCTTCTAACCGCGGATACTTTTTCGCCAGCCAGAAGACTAGTCGCTCTATCTTTGACTCCCCAGTTTCCAGCAATCCTTCCTGAAAATCTCATTTTTTCTTCGTACAACCCCCTTCTCACCTTCGTCTAGCAGATGGTTCTACTGAGCCATTCTCGTGGGACCACAATTCCGAGTGGATTTCCGGCGGTCGCTTGGTGACGGGCCATTTTATCCCTGACGATCCTCAATTGATAGGTGAAATCAAGGATATGCGTGCGGACAAGTATCAGAGTGCTCTTCTTATCGGCGAGGCTTTTCTCCGTAAAGCGGGATTGAGTACTCATACTTTCCCAATCTCTTCCCCTTCTCAACCGCTGGGTAAGCACTTTATTTTAGTATCAAACTAACTTTATACTTTCTTTTAGTATCATGTCTAATTCGGAATTCGTTCTCTTTCAGTTCTTATAGTAGAAAACTATCGGCGCTCCTCTAAGGGAAAAATGGTCCTGTCAAAATCCACTAAGACAATAGAGAATCTTCCCATTGAGTAGAGAGCATCCTGGAAGAGAAAATTGGACTTGAGCCATGATTCAGAAGATAATAGAGAGGAATCTCCGGATTCATCCCAAGAATCTCCTGTTCGTCAGGGGACGGGATCGGGTTATCCTCCTTTCCAATTTCGGACTTCCCTTGGCATTCGCGGATGCCGAGGCTGGTCGATGCCCCATCCCAACGATAAGCCAGTAAAGAGAAAAAGGTGTTACTATGGTCGTTCTGGTGAGGATCTTTCTCTACTTGGTGAGAATCATCCGAAACCCACTCTTGTTGAGATGATCGAAGATCATTTACAAGGGAAGAGAGCGGCTGGCTATCCTGAGAACGATGAGAGCGAGAATGCTGTGGATAAGGCAACTCGTGTTCTTCTTTCTGGTGTCTTTACTCGTGATATGAATAAGCTCCTTCGGAAGGATCCTTTGCAGAAATTTCAGAGAGCTTCTATTTATGCTGAGAAGGTTATTTGTTGTTTTGTATGCTCGTTCATCGATTTATCTAACGAATTCTTTAGTTCACAAATTCGTTTCATTTATTTTTCAGACCAAGACTTGCTTGGCCTCGTAAGCCTATTAAGCTGCTCTCTGGAAACCGCAATTTGAATTTTTGGACGAGAGATACAAGGCATTGCTTCACAAGGCTTCTGGTTCAGAAGCTGGTCCCTCGACATCCTCTTCTTTTCCACTTCCGATCATAGAACCTCAGGCCACGGGAACTGATGACCAGGAGATCGTAAATAAAGTTTTGGAGACTACCCGCGCTCAAGAGCAGGTTGACCGGTTGGCTAAGAAGTTGGAAGATTATAAACTTCAGAGTACTACTCGGATTAGCAAGCTGGAATCTCAGGTAGTAACTCTTTAAGCCTCGTTGGAGGAGTACGATAGGGACCTTCCTCTTAGCGGACTCACAGATCGTTATGGCAGGAATCCCGACGAAAGGGTGATTCGTGAGTTCCTTAGTTCTCCCGTTCATACAGCCTTCGTGTATCGAATGGTCGGTCCGCTCCTGGAGAGTACTTTCAAGAAGGCGATTCATCAGCTGGTTGCTCTGGAATTGATTGAAGATCATCGAATGGAATATTTCAAGGCGGCGCACGTTAGGCTGAATCGCTATGGCAAGGAATACTCTCCTTCCGAGCTGCCAGATGTTATCTATCAACAATTTCCATTGGCTCACCTTGTCGAAGAGTTCGGGAAGCCGTTGCCGACTCCTCCTTCGGATATTAACCAGGAGGTCGATAATAATTTTATCGATCAAGAGGAAGAGGAGGAGAATGTGGAGGCAGCGAACGAGGGAGCGAACGAAGGAGAGGCCGCTGGCGATCAGGGAGTTCCAGATGGCGACCAGGTTGTGTGAAGTGGGGAGCGACCAATTTGGCCTAAGAAATAACTTTGACAATAACCAACATAACTTGATTTGTAATTTTACTTTTTTATCCTCTTGTAAATAAGACGATTCGTATTCTGACAGTTATGTCTTTTCGGCTTTTCTATTGATAATAATCTAGATAAGTTATTAACTTTGTTGTAATCATTATGCTTATGTCTTTTCGATTCCTTGCGGGTGTTCATAGGTCCAGTTCTCTGTTTCACGCCCATTCTTAGGGTCTCCTAAGTCTTTTCGTTTAGTATAAATACATACGGTAAAAACTTTACTCGCTATTTACCATTTTTCCTCAACTCCGATAAAATACTCTCTCGTTGGAGGTCGATAAGCTTTCTCGATAGTTAAATATTCTTTTCTATTTCCGAATATGAGCAATCTTTTCGGCAACACTTCGAAGCGTTCTTCCCGTGAGGGTAGTCGAAACCCGAGACCGAAACGGTCCCGTACTGAGGGGCCTTCGGTAGATCCTCCTCGTCCCCACTCGATTAGGAGGTCGGAGATTCAGACTCCCGTTATTCCTTCCGAAACTCTTCCCGTAATTAATTCAACTTTTATTCAACAAGATTTCCCTGTTTCTGGTGGGGTCGAAAGGAGGCCCTCCCCTGGTCGGGTGGCCTTCGGAGATATGTACAATATGGAGCAAACCTTTAATATACCCGCTTCTTCAGGTGTTTCTTTTTTCGAGCATGGCTTACATGAGCATATTCCAGATAACTCCGTTCCTTCCTCTACTTCTACCGACCTAGTTGTTGGCGGAAACCAAGGGGATGCTGCCGCGGGGGCAGTTAGCGGAGATTCCTTTTTGAATTCATCCATGACACAATCTGTTCCTCAAGATTTTTCTGACTTCTTATTTAATGATACCACTGTTATGACCACCTCTTTTGAAGCAGGCTGGCCTTCTGGAAGTCTGACAGGCTCTAGGTCCGGCCGGTGGACCGTTATCTCTGCTTCGGGCAAGGAGACCTCGGTGAGTCATAGTGAGATGGAATCCCCGCGTTTATTGGATGAGCGTTGTATTTTAGAGCAAATTAAGGACATAACTGATTCCGGACTCCCCCGTCATGCTAAGATTCCTTTAGACTCTGTCTTCCCTAGTTCTTGTGAGCCTGACCCTATTTCCTGGGACCTGGGCCTTAGTACCGTCTTGCCGGGCGAGCTGAAGAAGCATGAGGGTTCTTCTTCCCTTCGTCTTGTTCAGTCCATGTTTAAGCAATTTGAGCAGGTACTTCTTTACTTATTTTCATATTTGTTTATTTTTTGTTATCTTGTCGTTTACGCTTTCTTTCTTCTCAGGGGAAGTATTATGCCCTGCAACTGGGTGCCCAACATGACGAATTGTGGCTCAGTAGGGACAACCTGAGGCTTCGGCTGGATGCGGAGATTTCGAAGGTTGGGGGGAAGCTCTCTGATAGGATAGTGCCCAGCAAGCCAACAAATATAAGCTTGTTAAGGAACTTCCTTTAGAAGCAATCTTATGATTTATAAGATAATACGCCCGTTTATTCATAGTACGTGAATTAAACAATGGCCAACTTCATCTCTCGCGAACGTATCTAAGCGATTGGATGAAACCCTGAGATCACTCATGACTACGGGATTATTCACTTCAGTATTGGGTGCGATTAATCATGAAACAGTCTCAAAGGTCGTGATCTCAAAAACGTTCCAAGTCATAGATTCATATCGGGACGGGGTATCGAATGAATCGTCAAGACTTGTAGGATTATGCTTGATTCACATGAAGTGAATTTGTTGTCGTTTCATGAACAAGGCATTGAACGCTAGTGCATATGACTAGGTGGTTCGATAGGGGATCGAACGCATCGAACGACCCGAACAGAGAGACCCATCGTGGAAGTGCGTTAAGCATATCGGTAATGGGATGTCTCTCAAGACTTATAATAGTGTACGATTTAGTCCTTGACTTGAGGTACTAGGGCGGATTCGGTACACGGGAATATGTACTTTGATTTAGGAGCCGATCACATAGCTTGGTCATTGTGCGACTACTTTGGGTACGTATGAACGTGTGCGCGGATAGTTAGTACCAATAGAGGATCTATCGACTCATCTTGATAAGATGAGAGAATTTCCTGTACGTTCTTAGATAATAAATCCGAGGAATCTACGATCGTAGTTGGTGACGGATTTGGAAAGGGGTTTCCAAATTTAGCAGTCACACTGGAATTATTATCCTGAATTAGAAAGTACAGCATTGAGATAATTAGAGGTGCCGACCAATTCACACACCCTAGGTCTCAATCGGGAAATTAGTTGATAGAAGGACCGTATGTACATGGCATTTATAAGAGGTGAAGGTTCACGAAATCAATTCACCTGAAGTTGGGCCTCATGGGCTTGTGGCTAGACATCGACCATGAGGTGTGGGTACTCCTGAATTAATAAGGAAATTAATTCTGGAGTGGTCAATTAAAGTGGTTAATTGATCGGAGCAATTAATTGCTCACTAATTAAATCACGAAAGTCGTGGGCCTACTGCCAATTGATGGTGAACCTAGAGGGTCACACACAATACAGTTGGACAGTGACAGTCTGAAAGGAATCAATTGATTTAAGGAATTAAATCAATATATGAATTAAAGTATCAATTCATGAAGAAGAATAATTAATTAGAAGTAACTAATTAATTAATCAAGAATTAAAGTGTTAATTCAAAATGGAGAATCATTAATTAGGAGTAACTAATTAATGAATCAATTGGAATTTCTGATTGATTAAATCCTCAATTAAAGTGTTAATTGGAAAGGATTAATTAATTAATAGTAGTTTAATTAATTAAAACACATGGGCCGATCCATATGTAAGTTAATTGATCTTTGATTAATTAATTTAAGCATATGGGCTAATCAATGTAAAGATAAATTAGTCTTGGATTAATTAATCTTGCATGGGCCGATTTTGGGAACAATGATCAAATTAATTTGGGATTAATCAAAAGCATGTGGGCCGATTTTATTTAGTTGAGATGGCCGATTTTTTGCTTGGGAAATAAGTCTTGAATTGATAAATGATCATGTTTGATTATGATAAGGATTAGAAGAGATTGTGTTATCTTGTGTAACTAGGAAAGAGATTGTGACAAATCTTGTTTCCTAAAATGAAAAGGATCTTGTGTATCTTGTTTCTTGATAAGGAGAGATCCTTTCAAGATTAGATACCTATTAGGAGAAGGAGTCTTCTAATTAGATATCTATAAATACTAGATACACATAATCTTTTAAAGAGGAGAGTTGAAAAACCAAAAAGATTTATTCTAAGCAAGAAAGAAAATGAAAACACAAGAAAACAAGAGAGGCCGAAAATTTCAGCCCCCTTCTCGCCCCTTGCATAACCGAGCCCTGTCAAGAAAAATCACCCCTCCCTGTGTAAGATTTTTCTCCAAGTTTTCTTCCCGGATCTGAATCCAATTCCTGAAGAGACAATTCCTTAATCCTAGTTCTGAGCCTGGGGATTTCGCGAAGTCACTCAAATCCATCTGGTGTGGACTTTCTCTAGAGGCACAACACTTGGGGTGCTCTAGTGAACAATTGAAGACCGGAGGAAAACCACCACCTTGCCTGTGGTGAGGTAAAATAGCTTTTACCTTCTCATTTAATTTTAGTATATGCTTGCTGAAATTAAATTCAACCTTTATTCATATGTGCTAATAAGTGTTCCCTGGGATTTGGTGTATAAACAAAAATTTTAAATTCCGCACTGTCGTAGTTGACAATTATACCCATAAAACCCAACAGTGGTATCAGAGCCAGGTTATTATGCACATATGAAAAAGGCCTGAACACTTCAAATTTTCGTGAATATGTTTATTTGTCGTGTTCTATGCATGGATCTTGCTGATTATGATTAATTATGTGTTCGGGTAAATAGCATAATTCTTATTTGGGCCAGATCTGCAATTTACGATTTTTACTGGACTAAAACTGCAATTTGCGATTTTTATAAAATCTGGACAGAATCTGAAATTTTATTTTTCTGGGAATTTTGGGCTGAAATTGAAAATCTGTTTTTGTAAGCGATAGGGGTCTGTTTTGCAATTTCCGTAAGTTGTGGGGCTGTTTTGCAATTTCTGAAAACTTCAGGGGCTGTTTTGCAATTAATAAAAGTTTCTGGAAATAAAATAATAATTTCTGTTTTCTGGGCAAATTTGCAAGTTCTGGAATTTTGGGGCTGATTTATCATTTCCGAAAGTTTTGGGGTCAAAACGTAATTTTCGAAAATTGAGGGACCAAACTGAAATTTTCAAAAATTTGAAATTTCCAGAACCTGAATTATGTTTAAAAGGTGTTTTATTATCCGAATGATTAATTTTTCATAATTAGTAGTGGACTAAAGTAAGAACCATGAGATATTTTAAAAAGGGGTTTTAAAATAGAAGTTGTGATTTAATTTTAAAAAGGGGTTTTAAAATAAAATCAAAGTGTCATTTTAAAAGGGGGTTTTAAAATGATAGTGAAGAGATTGTTTTAGAAAGGGGTTTTTAAAACTAGAATCTAAAGTTATTTTAAAAGGTAGTTTTAAAATAATTTAAGAAATAAGAAAATTATAATTTTGCTTGTTTCTTGCTCAACGTGAAATTGTTTACGTGGTTTTTGATCGCGCCGAGCCTTGACCCTTAGGTTAGATGTGATTGGTTAATTATAATATTATTGGTTTTATTGGGCCTGCGAGCCTTAAGTTTTTGGGCCACTTTGAGCCATTGTAATAGATAGGGCTTTACTGTTTTATTAGTTTAGGATGGAGGCCCGTTACAAGCAAGGTGGGAGCCCAAGAAGACTAAAGGCCATGTATGCATGGTAAAATGTGTAATAGAGTAGGTCTATATGAAACCCAATAGATTGACCAATAGGACCATCGTCTTTGGCTCGATGGTGGTCCGCATAGGAGGCTCCCGATCGAAAACATACTGTGGTAGCATGCATGCTAGGTGTGAATGTTTTATTTTATTTGTTGATTTATTTTTGGCTTGCGCGCTAGAATTTAGATCACTAAATAAATTATAAAGCATAATTAAACGCGGTGAGATCTCGAGGAGAGTTACCTCAAACTTCCTAAAACCGAAAATCCCCTCTCGAAATAAAATATTAAGTCATATTGGGTAAACTATAAAATGATGTTTTATAGATCCAAGCCTTCCATCAATAGGGACTAGTGTATGTTATCTACTTATCGATAGAGGTGATCCAGAGTCTGGCACCCGAGTCGAAGAAAGGGACAATACACGAAATTCCTTGATTCTTGTTTTTAACTAAACTCGACAAGGGTGGGGACTTGTCGGGATGTGAAAATCGACCGATAACCAGTTACGGGGATTTCATGACCGGGCCTGTTGCTCATCAAGATTGACTGGGTTAGACTTAAACGAGTAGTAACATCTATGATGTAGCAGTGCTAGATAGATGCGAAAATCGAGGCAAAATAGCTTGAAGGTTGTGGAGTAACACAATTGGTAAAAATATACCTACCTAGGGAGTTAATTGTATGGCCGCGAGTCGTGGGTGCAATTAATGTCTGCCGGGACGTCAAGACCTACTAGGAAATAGAATTTCCCGAACAATGCAAGAGGTTATTGTTTCGATAAAATAGTGGGAGAACTTTTTCGATAGAAAGACCAATCTTCGTTAATTATAAGTATTATCTTAAATCTGTCTGCTTATTGTTGTCTATTATTTATATTTAGCCATGCCAATATTCACTGTCAATTGCGAACAAACGATATTGCAAATCTGGATATCATCACTCCACGATGAAGGCATGACTGGGTTCAAAAATATTAGTGAATATTGCACTTACCTGATCAAGAGGCTAAATCGAATCAATGAGCTTGGAGCTAAATTGACTCTAGATGATAAAATGGTAATCATCACAAATGGCCTGCCTGAATCATTCTCTCATTTTATCGATCATTGTGAAGTTCCAAGTAAAGGAATTAAGACCAATGATTTGCATAAGTTGTTAGACAAATATGAGAAAGCCCTCGAAAGAGGACAAGGATTGATCGAAGGAAAGAATTGTCCCTTATGTAAGAAAGATGAGGAACTGATGAACATGACTGATGAGGAATTCCGAAACATACTTGACCAAGGTATAACTTAAGTTATTTCCTTTTGATGAAAAACATCTTAAGATTTTCTTTTGATGTAAAACATCTAACATTTTTGGTTTCTGTAAAAGTGTTTACAGAGGATGACTGGAACGTGCTGCATGTAACCAAGCTCGAGTTTCGACTGCACATGAGGGAAACATACTTCAGGGAATGGGTCAATGAGCATCTGGATTTTTCTTATTAGCATATGTTTTTCTTTAATTCTGAATTTAAGCATTAGTTAGAGTTTTTCTATTTATTTCGAACTCTGTACGAAACTTCTTAGCTTTACCATTATGAATGGAGTTATTTTAATTAAAGCTTTTAATTCGTACATAATTGCTTTACTGTTGTAAATAAAGCAAAGAAATAAGCATTGATAAAACTTAAACAATTATGCTAAATCAAGAAAAGAAAAACAAATTAGATAATTATCCACATTCGATCATAATTCCTAAAAGAAGGAATCGATGGATTATTTTCCATCATGGCTCTTGAAATATAGAAGATTGATGAATTCAAAACATGCGAGTCCTGTCTGAAAAGGAAAAATAATCGATTAACAAGGTATTTTAAATACCAAGTGTTTAATGGATAAAACTGTTGTTGGTCCCAAGTGGTCAGATGAGGTCTAGAGGGGGGGGGGGGGGTGAATAGACCTCTGAAAATTTTTGAACTTAAAAACTTTTCAGTCTTCTGTCAGCAGACTAAGCTGATGAAGAACAGTAAGCAGACTAGTCTGATCGTGAACAAATCTTGAACAGACGACTGACCACTCTTCTTACAGTAACTTAGCTGTTTTTCAGCAAAACAGTTTTTCAAAGAGTATACTTGCAGCGGATTGTTTCAAAGTGTTTTTCACAAGTAGACTAAGTTCTTAAAAAGATTTTATCCCCAGTTTTTACAAACTCCTTTTAAAATCTTTTAAACAATTCAGAGTGTTTAAATATGCAAACTTTAAATATGCAAGAAAACTTTAATGCAAGATAACACAAAGAATTTTTATAGTGGTTATATGGATAAAAATCCTTTAGTCCACTCTTCCAGATCACACAGATTCTGGGTTATACTATAATCACTTAGATTACAATATTTCTCCACTTACACCTAAACAACTAATGAGAAAGCTGTAAGCTCACAATAGGAATTCACAAAGAAAACCTATCCTCTGAAGTAGAATCACTCACAAAGATGGATTCTCACTTCGCACAACACTCAGCTATTACAAAATCACTCAGATAATGTTTTTCTGATTTCTTCAACTTGGTTTCTGTCAACAGATGACTTCCACCAGACGAGTGAGCTGTTCGAGCTTTTGAGACTTAGAGAAATTCTGCTTCAAAATTTCGATCTCTGATTTTGTTGTGTTTTGTCTCTCTTCGAACTTTGCTCTATTTATACTTGGATTTGAATTTATGACCGTTGAAGGAAATCACATCTTCAAATCCATCCTTCAGCTCTTTTTGAAACGGCTCCCTGCAGCAATCGTACAGTGTACAGTACCTTTCTGTCCATCGCATTTAATGCTGCATTTAATGCACTCTGCTGATCCGAGGATATCTTCAATCATTTGCCATTACTATCCTTCTCTTACAGCATTTATTACACCAAGTGCATTTATTACCGTTGGACTAATCTCTTGATCTCTTCTACTCTGCTGATCAAAACGACCCTTCTGATAGGTACTCTGCTGATCAAATACTGAACTAATCTGATTTGACTCGGCTGATGACCTACCCTTCTGTTCGCTGTTTCAGCAAGAGATCACTAGTCTTCTGAGCTTTGAACTTTGAACTCTTCTGATGTCTTCTTGTACTTGTTCAAAATTCTTCTAAGGGAACTAAGCTTCCATACTTAGCTGATTATGATGTTTTGGAAATCATCAAAACCTTCCCTTAATTACTTGTCTTCTTTGCTCTTCATCTTCATCTTCATCCAACAATTTCCCCCTTTTTGATGATGACAAAACTTCAGCTAAGTACCTGTACCTAAACTAAAGTTTTGATCCTCAAAAATTTCTGAGATAGAAATAGTCTGTTGGATTAAAACTTGCACTTTTATAGATAGTGAACTGATTACATATTACAAGTTTTTGAAGAATAAAAAGATGCAAAGTACTTTAAACAGATTACAAGGATTTTAAGATAAAGTAAAGTCTAGTCTAAACTAGTCTTCTTCTTTCTTTTCTTCTTCAGCTTCCTTGTCTTCTTTATTTTCTTCAGCAGATTTGGAAGTTCCTGCTTCCAAATTTTGCTTCAACAGCTCCAACTTCTTTCTTTTAACATCAGGATCAAGTTGTTCTTCAGCTGAGTCCTTAGCAGCAGCTATCTCCTTGTCAGACTTAGCTTTTGCTTCAGCTTCAGTTTCTTCAGCAGCTTCATCTTCTTCTTC
>CM064879.1:45674636-45732219 GCA_003313485.2 Penstemon barbatus | reverse complement strand
GCACCTCAATTTCCAACTTACTATGCACCATATCCTGCTCATCCAATGCATGCATATCCTGCTTATAATGCATCTTATTCTGCTTATGAACAATATCCTTATCATGCTGATTATCCACAACATGACATATCTGATAAACGTGATAAAGGCAAAGATGTTCATGCTCCTGTTGAAACTCAAAAGCCTAAGAAGCCTAAGACATCAACATCTTGGGTTGTCAAATGTGGAACTAATCCTTTAGGACCCTCTCAATAAGGGTACCTAAAACAATTTTATTTCGTTTTGTAGGTTAGGATTAGGAGTAGGAGTAAAGTAGAGAAGACCAGGTACTTGGACAGTGGCTGTTCAAGACACATGTGTGGAAACATACATGAGCTGACTGATGTTGTTGCTGTGGATGGTCCAAATGTGACGTTTGGAGACAGCAAGGAAGGCAAGATTGTAGCAAGTGGAAAGTTGATCAAAGGCAACATTGAGATATCTGACGTCTCTTATGTTAAAGGCCTCAAGTACAATTTGCAGAGCATAAGTCAATATTGTGACAAAGGATATTCAGTCATCTTCTCAACAGATAAGTGCTACGTTGAACAGATTGGAACAAAGAAGGTTATTTAATCTGGAAGACGACAAGGGAATGTCTACACAGTGGACTGGAATTCTGTTGACAAGAATTCAAGTGTTTGTTTGGTGGTATCAACACCAAGTGAAGTCAGTTGGCTGTGGCACAAAAGAATGAATCATGTGAATTACAAGACCATCAACAGACTTATCAAAAATGATCTGGTAGAAGGAATTACAAAAACAGTCATGAACAAAGATAAGCTTTGTGACGCATGTCAGAAGGGTAAACAAATCAAGTCATCATTCAAAAGCAAGAAGCATCAATCTTCTGGAAGAATATTGGAGCTGCTACATATGGACTTATTTGGACCCATTGATCCAATCAGCAATGGTGGAAAGAAATATTGCCTAGCTGTTGTGGATGACTATTCAAGATACACTTGGGTGATTTTCATGAAGAAGAAAAGTGAAACCAAGGAGCATCTTACAAATCCGATGGAAAAAATTCAGAATAAGAAGAGTATGAAAATACTAAAGATCAGATCAGATAGAGGGACATAATTTACAAACTCTACTGTTGAAGAGTATTATAATGCCAGAGAAATCAGTCAAGAGTACTCTGCTGCCAAAACCCCTCAACAAAACGGAGTTGCTGAAAGGAGAAACAGAACTCTGAAAGAAGGTACCAGAACGATGATAGCTGAAGCTAAGCTACCTCAAAGATTTTGGGCAGAAGCAACAAATACAGCATGCTTTACCCAAAACAGATGCATGATCAACAAGCACCAAAAGAATACTCCATATGAAGTGTGGAACAACAGGAAGTCAAACATTCATTATTTTAGAATTTTTGGTTGTAAATGCTTTGTTTTAAATAATGGAAAAAATCACCTTACTGCTTTTGCAGAGAAGGCTGATAAAGTAGTATTTGTAGGATACTCTACTGTTAGTAAAGCGTATAGAGTCTTTAACAAAATAACTTTACTTGTAGAAGAATCCATTCATGTAGTATTTGATGAACCTAGTCAATCCTCGGACAAGACTCAAGATACTGATCAGAATCTGTCTACTGATTTTCAGAAATTGAGTGTTGAAAAGAATGAAGAATATGTTCCCATCGTACTACCTGATCTCAACCCAGCTGCTAACTCAAATGCCGTTCAAAATCACAATGTTGATTGTCTAACATAAGAGTTGCAAACAGCTGACAGACCAGAGAATGTTCAACAGACAAGTGCTGCTCAACAGACTACTACTGGAACTCCAACAGTAGCGTTGCAAGATCACAACAGAGGACAACATTATGATTTGCAGCCTGATCTTAGATGGCTCAAGAATCACCCACCAGAGCTGGTGATTGGTGATCATTTGGATAGAGTAAAGACAAGGAGAGCTGCTGCAAGTGAAGCAATGTTTGTCAGCTTCCTATCTCAAATTGAGCCCAAACAAATTGAAAAATCTCTAAATGACTCAAACTGGATAAATGCTATGCAAGAAGAGCTAAATCAATTTGAAAGGAATGAAGTCTGGTACTTAGTTCCTAGACCAAGTCATCAAAGAGTTATTGGCACTAAATGGGTATTCAGGAACAAAAAGAATGAAGATGGTGTTGTCACCAGAAACGAAGCAAGATTAGTTGCCAAAGGCTATTGTCAAGAAGAAGGTATTGACTTTGATGAAACTTTTGCACCAGTAGCAAGATTAGAGGCAATCAGACTCTTTCTTGCCTATGCTGCTCATAAGAATTTCACGGTCTATCAGATGGATGTGAAATCAGCTTTTCTCAATGGAGAATTGCAAGAAGAAGTTTATGTTGAACAACCACCTGGATTTGAAGCTTATCAAGAAGAAGACAAGGTGTATCGTCTGAAGAAAGCCCTCTATGGACTGAAACAGGCTCCAAGAGCATGGTATGATACCCTATCTAATTTTCTTTTAATTAAAGGATTTCGTAAAGGTAAGGTAGACAAGACCCTGTTCACTATTGAATGGGAAGAACATATTTTGCTTGTGCAAATATATGTGGACGACATCATTTTTGGTTCAACAAATCAACAGATGTGTGATAAGTTCTCAAAGCTGGTGCAGAACAAGTTTGAAATGAGCATGATGGGAGAACTTAATTATTTTCTTGGCTTGCAAGTAAGACAGTTGCCTGATGGAATATTCATCAGCCAAGCAAAATACACAAAGGATCTGTTCAAGAAGTTTGGTATGGAAACTAGCTCTACTGCTAATATTCCAATGTCTACTAGTCTTCGCTTGGATAAAGATGAAGATGGCAAATCAGTGGACATAACCAAATACAGAGGAATTATTGGGTCATTGTTATACTTAACAGCTAGCAGACCTGATATCATGTACTCTGTTGGGGTTTGTGCGAGGTATCAATCAAATCCTAAGGAATCTCATCTCCTAGCTGCCAAAAGGATACTCAAATATCTTAAAGGTAATGAAGATTTGGGATTGTGGTATCTTAGGGAATCTGGATTTGAACTTGTTGGATATTCAGATTCTGACCTTGTTGGCTGCAAGATAGACAGAAAAAGCACAACAGGTGCCTGTCAGTTCTTAGGAAGTCGTCTGATCTCTTGGATGAGTAAGAAACAGACTTCAGTATCCATATCAACTGCTGAAGCTGAATATATAGCTGCTGGAGCTTGCTATGCACAAATATTATGGTTGAAGCATCAACTAGAAGATTACAACATAAAAATCAGTGGAATCCCTATCTACTATGACAATGCAAGTGCAATCAGCCTTACTCAGAATACTACAACTCATTCAAGCACTAAGCATATTGAGATCAAACATCATTTCATTAGAGATCATGTGGAGAAAGGAAATGTCATGATAGAATATGTGTTTACTGAAAATCAGATTGCTGACATCTTCACAAAAACTCTATGTGAGACAAGGTTTTCAACTCTAAGAGCTGAACTAGGTCTACTAAAATTGGATGCATGAGTTGAGGGGGAACTCATCAGAAGACTGGAGTTCAACAGCTTACTCATCATATTATCTTAAAGGATTAACTCTCAACAGACAAGTTAACTTATGAATTCTTAAAGTCAGGGGGAACGTGTAAGACTAGCGGTACTTCTGATTAAAAGATGAAATACGTTGATGACAGTTAGTTGAAGTTATGTTTTCATCAAAAGATTAAAGTCTTGAAGATCTAAGATTAATTATCTAGCTGGATTGACAAACAGCCGAGGAAGGTTATCAGTTAATGGCTTTCACTGATAACAGCTTTGTCATCAGGACGGTAGTCCTATCAGATAAGTATTTTATTTACCTGTCTGATCAACTGTATAAAAGCTAAGTGTATTAAAAACGTTTTATCTAAAACACGCTTTTATAAGTACAGTAAGGCGGTTCGCATTCCCGCCTCTCATTTAATGCTTTTTGAATTTGAAACGGCATAACTGATGCCGCACGATCAAGACTGACAAGAAACGGATCTAGCGGTTGGATGGTATCACGGAAACCGAAATACCCTAACTCTATAAATCCAGATCTGATCAGACTTGTCGTTCTTTACGCACCCTAAAATACTTAGAGCATTTTTGAGAAAATTTCTTGCACTCTACTTTCTGCAATTCTGCTACTTCACTAACCTTCTCCAGAAACGAACATGAGTTCATCTCAAGAAGCCAAAGCTGAAGGCATGTACCTTGTGTACAGTGCGTACCATCAGTCAGGAACTCCGGTCATGAAGGAGATTCTTGAAAAATTCAAAACTGCAAATCTGGTTAAATTCATGGAATCGCACGAAGGATTGGTTTGGAAGGATCAGGTTATGGAATTCTATAACACTGAGAAGGTCGTGGACTTTGATAAGAAGGAAATCAGGGCTACTGTTGGCGGAATTCAAATCGTCATAACCCCTGCTCTGCTGCACGAAAAGTTTGGTCTCTCAAACCAAAGCCGTCAAGATGTTACCACTATGACTGAAGACAAGCTCCATGAGTTATGGGCTGTCTGTGCGAAGGAGAATGAGGTAATGTCTGGAAATTTGAAGAAGAACCAGCTAAAGGATGAGTTTCAGCGAATGGCAGATTTGGTGTCCAAGCTAATAGGGAACTGCACTTTCTCTCTTGATGCTATCACCATGAAGAGATATTGCATCATGGTGGCTATCTACTATGGAATTGAAGTGAATTGGTCAGTTGTAATCTGGTATATTCTGGCCAACTTTCATCAGAAGAAGCAAACCAACCACAGGATAACTTTAAGTTACATGTTTCATCAGTTGGGTTGTGGACTGACGAATGGGAAAGAAATCCACAACTCAAAGGCTATGACCAGCTATCAAGCTGTGAAAGGAGGAAGAAAGAAAAAAACAGAGGAAGAGGAAGCAGAGGAGGAGGAACCAAAGGAAAAGGTTCCTGCCAAAAGGCAGAGAAAACTGGTCAAAACAGCTCAGCTTGCTGATAAGAAGAAAGCTGATGAGCCCAAGGAAGTGGCTCAAAAGAATAAGGCAAAGACTTCTGTTCAAACAGCCCTGCCAGCTGTTGAAGCCAGAACAGATCAGTCTGAAGCAAATGAGGTAGTTGATGCAATAATCAATCAGACTACTGCGGAGATACAGAATATTTCTCTTGCCTCTTCTTCAAGAACGCCATCTGCGAAGCGTCCTAATGAGAATGTTGCTCACAGGACAAGAAGTCAAATTCGGGACACAGGAGCTTCTATGCCTGTTCAAGGAAGGGCAAGAAGGACTATGAGAAATAAAATGACGTTTATTGACTCACCCACTGAGTTGATAGATTTGGTGAGAGAAAGCCCTCAAACAGCAGAGAGGCTTGTTGGAGCTGAAGGAATGTCTACTGCTGAACAGACTGATGTACAACAGACTGTTCAAGAAAAACCAACAGCTGAGGTTTCCAAACCTCAAGATGATCCAAACGTAATGATCATAAATCCCATAGCAGCTGCACCTCTTGCATCTGCTGGTCCCGCTCCTGCCCCAGCTGATAAAGGAAAAAGAAAAATACTTATCAAAAGAAAGAAGATTTCAGCTGCAGATAAGAAAAAGAGGGAGGAGGCTGAGCAAAGAAAAAGGGACGAGCAAGAGGATAAAAGAATCCTTGAACTTAGCAAGATTCAGGAAGCAAATGATGAAGAAAGGAGAAAAATGTCTGAAGTCGAAAGGAAGGCTGCTGAAGATGCTGAACTTGCTGTGGTCATTGAGTTGAGCAAGACATATGCTCATGGACCTATTCATGGCGGAGGGATTAAGATTGGAGATTCAAAAGAAGCTAAGCCAAAGATCCCTGCTGGCGAAGTCAAGCCAAAGACCAAGTTTGAAGTTAGAAAATCATTTGATATTGTTAATTCTGATAAATCTATCTTCAACAAGTTTGAGAAGGCCTTAGCTTATTTTGATCAGAAACTGATGCTGAAGACTCTGTTCACCCATGAGAAGCCTAGATACATGAAGTGGAGGGACTATAGACTGAACAAGTCTATTGAAGAGCTTCAGAGTTGGAAGGACTTAGCTGATGAAGAAAGGTGGGTTCTTAATTGGCTAAAGAATGACTCCATTCAACAGGCTTTGGATCCTGATTATGTAAGGGATGCTATGCATCAATATGCAAAAGAGTTTTGCAACAGGGGAGGCCAAAATAATTGAAAACACTTTGCCTGCAAAGAAAAGAAAATCTGATGATGCTGTTGAAAGGGCAATTCAGATTGATGTTATGACTGCCTTGAAGAGATGGGCTGCTAAGTCAAGATATCAGCAAGGTTCATCAAGTGAGCTACCCTCGCTGCCAAGCATTCAACAGATCACATTTGGCAAAGAAGTAAGAGATTACTATGAATTGCCTAAGGTAAAGCCATCTGCTCCAATGCCATGGCCTGTTGTGAGACAAATCCGTCAAACAACAACCTTTACTGATGATGGCAAAATCATAAGTAAGATCTTTGAAGACGTTACTGATCAGCCCAAAGCTGCTGAAGAACCCTTAGCACTTGAGTGGAAAGCTAAGGAGTCCAAAGCTGATCAGGAAACTGACCTGAATGATGCTCCTGTCCACCAGGAGAGTGAAGATGATCAACCTACTGCTCATTCTGCTTCATCAGCTGATTTGCATTCATCACTGATGGAAGCCTTCCAGATGTTAATGGAAAATTCTATGAAGGAAATGGAAGAGAGGAACATCACGCAGTTGAAGAAGTTGCAGCAAGAATTGGCAGAATCCAACAAATTACAACTTGAGAGCATGCAACTACTTACTGCAAGGACGATCAGGAATGCAATTGACAACTTTCCTCTGCCTGAGGACCATACCAGGCAGATGACTCAAAGTGTTGTAGAAATGAACAGAAACATTGAAGATGTGAAGGCTGATGTCAACCATCTTCATACTGCTTTAAAGAGAGTTGAAAACAACATAGCTGATCTCACTGCTTCTTTCATCAGAGTCAGTGAAGAAGAAAAAGCAATCAATCTTGGTTTGTTGAAGGAAGTTCATCAAGCTGGAATGGTTATAAACAACGAACTTGCCACTATGCAACTTAACATTGATTGTTTTAATGATCAGACTGACACCATCAGCACCACTCTCAATCATCTTACTGCCAGTCACGATGTAGTCAATCAGAACTTGAAGGCTCTATGTGCTGCTATGAAGATTCAATCTGCTGCACTCAACCCTCATATCAGACCTGCCAGTGTCACCATTTCTGATGATGACAAAAAGGGGGAAGAGAAGAAGGAAGAGGAAAAAGTGGAGGAAACTGCTGCCACTGAACCTGAAAAGCCTGAAGCTGCTGAAGAGACTAAAGCTGCTGAAAATGTTGAAGGCAAAGATGAAGCTGCTGAAGAAGCCAAGGATAAAGCTAAGGAAACAGCTGCATCCAAGGATTCTGATGGAGAAAAATCATAGCCCTTTACCAAATTCAAGGATGAAGAAGGATCAAAAGGAAGATGGACGAAATAGCAAAAGAAGAAGAGATCAAAGCAAAAATGGAAGCTGCTATGTCCAATCTGCTTTTGGATGAGGAGGCTGATGAAGATGATGAAGAAGAAGATGATGAAGAATCTTCTTATGAATATGAAAAAGTGCTTGAAGGAGATGATGAAGAAGCTGATAGTTAGTATAGACAAATCTTTTGTAATCAGTTATCTTTATTTTCTATCAGACATCTTATCTGATCAGACTTGTACTTGTAATGAATTCAAAATCATAAATAAAAGTTCAAGTTATGTTTCCAACATACTTTTTCTATCTCAGAAAATTTTGAGGATCAAAACTTTAGTATAGGTAAACAGGTACCAAGCTGAAGTTTTGTCATCATAAAAAAGGGGGAAATTGTTGGATAAGGATGAAGATGAAAAGCAGTGAAGACAATTAGTAAAGGGAGATTTTGATGATTTCCAAAACTTCAAATCTGCTAAGTAAAAGTTAACTTAGTTGATATCCCTTAGAAGAATTGTGACCAAGTAAGAAGACATCTGACGGGTCAAACATTCAAGGTCCAGAAGACTACTGATCTGCTGAAGGAAAGAAATCAGACTGATGAAGATCAGGCGACTCAAATCAGATTTGTTAAAGTTTGGGATCAGCTCTGTACATCATCAGACTTACACTTTCGATCAGCCAAGTGGAAAGGATCAAGAAGTCTGCCCAACGGTAATAAATGCCCCTGGAAGTAATAAATGCTGAAGTACAAGGTTATTAAAGACAAATGATTGAAGAAAAACCTCGTATCAGCTCGGTGCATTTAATGCTGCCTGACAGAAAGTACAGTTCGCAGTACTGTCACTGTGCAGAAAGCCGTTCGCGAAAATCAAGGACCAGAAATCAAGAGATTTGAATTTTGTCTCTCTTCAACGGACAAAATTCAAAGAATGACTATAAATAGCTGAAGAGACGAAGAGAAAAGTAGCTACATATACAACTTCTGAGAGATCAAATTCGAAGCAAATATTTTCCAAGTCTCCAAAGCTCAATAACAGCTCACTCGTCTGCTGAAATTCATTTGTTGACAGAAGCCGTTGAAGTTCAAGACAACATTTTCTGAGTGAATCTATGAGAGAAAAGAGTTGTGAGAAGTTCTTATCCGTCTTTGTGAGTGATAAGTCTCTGTAGAATAGGTCTTCTTTGTGATTTCCTATTGCGAGCTTACGGTCAGATTCATTTGTTGTTTTGGCGTAAGTGGAGTATATTGTAAACTGTGTGTTTATAGTATAACCCAAGATCTAAGTGACTTGGAAGAGTGGACTAAAGGATTTCAATCCATATAACCACTATAAAAATTCTGGTGTTTATTTTTGCATAAGTCTTTCTGCATATTTTCAGATTTGCATAAAACACTTTATAAACTGTTTGAAAATTAAATTAAAGGAGTTTACCAAACTGGGGAAACAATTTTCAGACTGCTAAGGTTACTTGTGAAAAACACTTTGAAAATCCGCTGTAAGTACTCTAGTATTAATACTGATTTTAACAAAAATCAGCTAAGAGATTATCAGATTAGTGGTCAACAAAGCTGTTCAAAGATTTGTTCGCGATCAGCCTTGTACAATTACTGTTCGGTAACAGCTTAGTCTGTTTAAGTTTGAACAACAATTTTGAAGTTTAAAATTTGAAGAAAAGTTTTAGAGGTCTATTCACCCCCCCCCCCTCTCTAGACCTTATCTGACCACTTGGGACCAACAGACATAATACATAATTTGATTAGTATATTTCCCTAATAAGTGGATAATATCATATGACGTCGTATATATTAATTATTAATAGGTTTATAATACACAAAATATGTTAATCATTTATAATATGATAAGTCACTTAAAATATTGAAGATTTTGACCTAATGCTATAGCAAAGGGACCAAAATAAATATATTTAATTGCTTTGTAATTTATACTCTATAATTTTGATCTAATATTTAACTGTACTGAAATCATCAAAATATTTATTTTTGAAAAAAAGTATACGTTAGCATTGTATTAGATAAGAATATATGTTATTCTACCGGACGTTTCCTTTTAATATGAAGCGGCTTTTCGACAAACAAGCTAAGTCACAGCTTCTTTGCTATTTATGCAATACGCTAGTTGTTTATTTACTTGTACTACCTATTTTACCCTAAGCTTATTAAAATTGGATGGCTGCACAATATAGATTCTTTATGTTTTATTGTTTGGTAAACACCACTTCTGGTCCCTCTTATCATTAACTTTTTACAGAGTGGTCCCTCTTATGTTTTTTTTCCCACTTTATTCACTACTATGAATTATTTGTTTCACTTTAGTCCTTTTCAAGTGGTCCAAAGCAATTCCGATAACATGTGATATGCTCATGAGGGCAATTTTGTCATTTAAAGTAAACTAACATGGATATTTTCGTCTTTCTAATCATTTAAAAAAAACTAAATTTCCAAACTAGGCTTTCATTCCAATCGAACTTAATCGTACATTTCGTTCGAAACTAAAGTTTTTTTCTATAATCTTTTTCAAACACCAAAATTGCTCACCAATTAAACAATATCTCAAATAGTCTCAATAGTGAACGGACGAGAATGCCCTAAAAAATATTCATATGCATGTCACGTGTTATCGGAACCACCTGATAAGGACTAAAGTGAAACACATAATTCTTAGTAGGGACTAGAGTGGGAAAAAAAACATAAAAGGGACCACTCTGTAAAAAAGTTAATGATAAGAGGGACCAAAAGTGGTATTTACCCTTTATTGTTTAACTTACCAAGCTAAACAGATAAAAAATAATGTCCGTACTCTCTCACATCTGTATACGTTAAGAATTTATTTACATTATAAAACTGAACACGTAAAACACTCTACTAATCTTATTAAAATTTAAAACTTAATATATATAAACTTTTACAAACCAATAATTGTTATTTTAAGTAATGACGTTTAACTTTATGAAAGTTTTATTAAGTATATATGATATTGAAATACAGAAAAATATAGTTTATTTACTATTATTTTATATAGTTATGTACAACAATGTTCCTATAAGGAGACAAAAAAAAAAAACAAAAAAAGGAAAACAATAATCCAACCCAACGGAACAATTTGTACAAGACCAAATTATTAAATGAAAAGAAAAACAATATTGAAGCAAAATCAAATAATTTTGCTTATATATTTATATTTTTTTTCTTATGTATTATTAATATAATCGTTATTATAATTTATAAATATATTCGTATGTTTTAGAATACTTAATTAAATCTTATAATTTTATGGACTGTGCAGCCCCGAAATAAGGAAAACATGCATTTTATATCCCAAAAATTTTTATTGTTAAATTGTTCAAATTTAATTATATTTTGAAAAAAACAAAATTAATGTATTACCAATTTTGTAACACCCAGTAACTTTAAAATATTTTAAAATTAAGTTTTGTTTGACACATTTTAATAAACATAGTATTTATGTCAACCTAAACATATAATCTAAAATTACGAGACCATTAAATAATTTCATTTATGGTATTGTTCCAAGTTGTACTTTTCCATGTTGTATGTGCATTAATATTTTTTTTTTCTAAATCTCCTAACCGAGTAAATACGGTGCATTGTTTTCAAACTAAATGCAATATTTAAATATTATTGTTTTGTGTACAACAAAATTAGAACTACCTATATTTAATAACAACAGATTAATTTTGTTTTTCGTTTTTTAAAGGCAGCAAGAAATAATTTTGAAGAAGATAGTAATAAAAAAATATTATTTGTACAAACATCTTAGGCACCTATTATAAAACAAAATCTAAGACTCATATATTAGTCCGGAATTAATTAATCTTGCTTTTATTTCACTGTTTTCGTTTATACCTCTATCTCGATAAATTATATTCGTCCTAACTTCCCGACCAGTTTTATTGACTTTATTTTGTTTTCTAGTGCGTTCTATTATTGGTCAGCTTGTTTTCTATTATTAATAATTAGCTGTGTATTTTTATTGTCTTTTAGCTCAATGTCCATTTTCTCCCCCGACTATATGGGCCAGGAAACAGTGCAATCTTTATTGTTAGGTTTACACCATTTCTGGTCCCTCTTATCATTAACTTTTTACAGAGTGGTCCCTCTTATGTTTTTTTCCCACTTTATTCCCTACTATGAATTATTTGCTTCACTTTAGTCATTTTCAAGTGGTCCAATGCGATTCTGATAACATGTGATATGCTCATGAGGGCAATTTTGTCATTTCAAGTAAACTAACATAGATATTTTCATCTTTCTAATTATTTAAAAAAAAACTAAATTTTCGAACTAGGCTTTCATTCCAATCGAACTTAATCGTACATTTCGTTCCAAACTAAATTTTTTCCTAAAATCTTTTTCAAACACCAAAATTGCTCACCAATTAAACAATATCTCAAATAGTCTCAATAGTGAACGGACGAAAATGCCCTAAAAATATTCATATGCATGTCACGTGTTATCGGAACCACCTGATAAGGACTAAAGTGAAACACATAATTCATAGTAGGGACTATAGTTGGAAAAAAAACATAAAATGAACCACTCTGTAAAATGTTAATCATAAGAGGGACCAAAAGTGGTATTTACCCTTTATTGTTTAACTTACCAAGCTAAACAGATAAAAAATAATGTTCGTACTCTCTCACATCTGTATACGTTAAGAATTTATTTACATTATAAAACTGAACACGTAAAACACTCTACTAACAAACAAAGGAAAATAATAATCCGACCCAACGAAACAATTTGTACAAGACCAAATTATTAAATGAAAAGAAAAACAATATTGAATATATTTTTTTTCTTATGTATTATTAATATAATCGTTATTATAATTTATAAATATATTCATATGTTTTAGAATACTTAATTAAAAAAATTTAGAAACTTAATCTTATAATTTTATGGACTTTGCAGCCCCGATATATGGAAAAAATGCATTTTATATCCCAAAAATTTTTATTTTTAAATTGTTCAAATTTAATTATATTTTGAAAAAAACAAAATTAATGAATTACCAATTTTCTAACACCCCGTAACTTTAAAATATTTTAAAATTAAGTTTTGCTTGACACATTTTAATAAACATAGTATTTCTGTCAACCTAAACGTATAATCTAAAATTACGAGGCTATTAAATAGTTTCATTTATGGTATGGTTCCAAGTTGTACTTTTCCATCTTGTCTGTGCATTAATTTTTTTTTTAAATTTCCTAACCGAGTAAATACGGTGCATTGTTTTCGAACTAAATGCAATATTTAAATATTATTATTTTGTTTACAACAAAATTATAACTACCTATATTTAATAACAACAGATTAATTTTGTTTTCGTTTTTTAAAGGCAGCAAGAAATAATTCTGAAGAAGATAGAAATAAAAAAATATTATTTGTACAAACATCTTAGGCACATATTATAAAACAAAATCTAAGACTCATATATTAGTCCAGAATTAATTAATCTTGCTTTTATTTCACTGTTTTCGTTTATACATTTATCTTGATAAATTATATTCGTCCTAACTTCCCGACCAGTTTTGTTGATTTTATTTTGTTTTCTAGTGCGTTCTATTATTGGTTGGCTTGTTTTCTATTATTAATTAACTGTGCATTTTTTGTTTGTCTTTTAGCTCGATGTCCATTTTCTCCCCCGACTATATGGGCCAGGAAACAGTGCAATGTTATACTTTTGCCCTTTTTTAAAAAACAGTATCATCATAAAACGCCGCCGTTTTCCTTTTATAATTTATTTCGGAGGTTTAACTTTTTACTTTGCAAGTAACCTGTTTTACGGTTTTCCGATCCGAAGCGGTCAAGAAACAGTACATCATAATTTAATTTCGATTTTTGTAAAATCGATTTAATCGAAAAACGCCGGCTTTCCCGAATCTGTTCTGTTTTTATCTAATTGCAACCTGTGGGCTCGGCAGGGGATTTTCGGTCGTGCGAGTCTACTTTTGCAATTTATTTTTAATAAGTATAATCATGAAATGGCGCCGTTTGACCGACGAGTTTTTGTGTTTTTTTTAAAACGGTATTGAAATGAAACGGTGCCGTTTCTTTCCGAAATTAATTGCTCTTGCTTTTATTTCGTCTTTATCGTTTATACCTTTATCTCGATAAAGTGTATTCAGCCTTATTTATCGACCGGTCTTATTATTTCCCATTTTGTTTGCTAGTGCGATCTATTATTGGTCGGCTCTATAAATAATTTATTTATTGTTGGATAAGGATGAAGATGAAGGCACTGAAGATAATTTGATAAGGGAGGTTTTGATGCATTCCAAAACTTCAAAATCTGCTAAGTATGGATTAACTTAGCTGATGGTCCCTTGTGAAGATTTTTTTGACTAAGTAAAGAAGATATAAGAAGAGTCAAAAATCAAGGTCCAAAGACTGCTGATCCGCTGAAGGAAAATTATCAGACTGATGAAGATCAGCCGACTCAAATCAGATTTGTTCAAGTTTGAGATCAGCTTTGTTCGCCATCAGAATTGGACTTCCGTCAGCCAAGTGGAAAGGATCATAAAGTCTTCCCAACGGTAATAAATGCCCCTGGAAGTAATAAATGCCGAAGTACAAGGATATTAAAGACAAATGATTGAAGAAATGCTTCGCATCAGCTGGGTGCATTTAATGCTGCCTGCAGAAAAGTACTGTTGACAGTACGGACAGACTGCAAAAGAGCTGTTCGCGGAAATTAAGGACCAGTACTCGAGGAATTTGAATCCTGTCTCTCTTCAACGGACATTTTTCAAACCTCAAGTATAAATAGCTGAAAGAGATGAAGAGAAATACACAACAACACAATCTCTGAGAAATTTTCGAAGCAGAACTCTTTAAGTCTCAAGAACAACTCACTCATCCGCTTAGTCATTTGTTGACGAAAAGCGAAGTTGAAGAACAAAGATAAACACATCTTCTGAGTGAATTTGTAAAACTGAGTGTTGTGAGAAGTAGATATCCATCTTTGTGAGTGATATTACTTCAGAGAGTAGGATTTCTTTGTGATTTCTTACTGCGCACTTACGACCTGTTCATTTGTTGTTAGGCGTAAGCAGAGTGTACTGGTTACTTTGTGTTTCTAGTATAACCCAAGATCTTTGTGACTTGGAAGAGTGGACTAAAGGATATTCACATCCATATAACCACTATAAAAATTACATGTGTTTTTATTTGCATATTTCAAGACTGCATAAAACACTTTAGTTAACTGTTTGAAAAAGATTTAAAAGGAGTTTATAAAACTGGGGAAACATATTTCAAACTACTGAGGATACTTGTGAAAAACACTTTGAAAATCCGCTGCAAGTATTCTAAGTATTAAAACTGATTGACAAAATCAGCTAAGTAACTATCAGTTTAGTGGTCTACAAAACTGTTCAAAGATTTGTTCTCGAACAGCCGAGGAACCTACTGTTTATAACAGCTTAGTCTGTTTAAGTTAACAAAAAGGTTTTAAAGTTAAAAATTATAAAAAGTTTAGAGGTCTATTCACCTCCCCCCCCCCCTCTAGACCTCATCTGACCACTTGGGATTAGAGGTCTATTCACCTCCCCCCCCCCTCTAGACCTCATCTGACCACTTGGGACCAACAAGTGGTATCAGAGCAGGTGGTTCATTAGAATCAGCTGCCTGATCAACGAGCTTGATCCAAGTGTTTTTCAAAGGTTTTTAAAACTTTTCAAAAGAGCATCTTTTTGAAAAACAAAAACTTTTTGAAAAATGGACTGTATCAGCCATGTTCCCCACATTGCTGGTATGTCGTTTGAAGACTGGAAAATCAGGATGGAGATTTTCCTAGCTGCTTATAATGATAACATGTACACATGTATCATAAAAGGTCCATTCAAATTCACCAAGACTATCATAGTTGATGAAGCTGAACTAGTGGTGGAAAAGGATTTAACAGAGATGACAGCCGAAGAAGTAAAGCTGTTTAATCTGGATAAAGTTGGCCGTTTCATCATGACCAAAGCCTTGGACAATGATCGGTTTGATAAAGTCAACATTGCAAAACTGCAAAGGAAATGTGGGATAAGGTTCGTGACATGAGCGAAGGAAACGACGCCATCAAAGAGCATCAGCTGAGTGTTGCTCTAGAAAAGCTGGACAACTTCAAAATGAAGTCTGCGGAAACCATTGACCAGATGGACACAAGGTTTACAAGGACATTGAATGAAGTTTTAAAGCTTGGAAAAACCTTTACGGACAAAGAGATAACCGTCAGAGTTCTGAAAGCCCTACCTCCAAAGTTCAACATGAAGGTGACAGCCATGGAAGAGTCAAGAGATCTTGGCAAGATTTCTCTCACCGAGCTGTTCTCAGTACTCAAGGCGTACGAGTATAAACTGCCAAGAACGGGTGTTGAAGAAACCTCTACTTCAAGTCCCCCAGCTGCACTTGTTGCTTCTAAAAACCCAGAAGGCCAGCTCACAAAAGCAAAGATATGGACTTATCTGATGAAGCCACACTACTTAACAAAAAGGAGTACACTGCTGGAGACATAGCATTGTTGATGAACAACTTCAAAAAGTTCTACAGACGAAAAATGAAGAACAAATATAACAATGCTTCTACTTCTAACCCTACTTCTTCTTCTCAGGATAAGGATTCTTATAAATCCAAAATGATGTGTTATAATTGCAGGAAACTGGGTCATTTCATCAGAGACTGCCCATATCCTAAAGCTAAGAAGTATACAGAAGAAGAAAAGAGAATCAGAAAAGAAAGAAAGCATCAGAAAGGAAAGGTGCTAGTAGCAGAAGCAGAAAAGCTAGCTGCTGTCTACTCATCTGATTCAGATTCAGACACTTCTGATGAAGAGTCATCTGATGAAGAGAGTCCTGCTCTTCTCTGCCTGATGGCTAAGGAATCTGATAACTCTGAGGAAGAGGTAACTCCTCTTGATAATGAATTATTTAATTCATTTGAACAAATGATGCTTAACAATACTACTATTGCAGAAGCATATAAAAAGCTTAAGGAAGAGATGATATTGCTAAAAGAGAAAAATAGTTCACTGAAACTCTCAGCTGAAAAGCAAAGAGAATCAGCTGAATATAAACAGCTTGAGAAAGAACATGAATCTCTGAAAGCTGAATATGAAGTTTATAAGGGTAAAATCATTGAGCTTGAGAAAGTCATTGAGTCTCATGAGAAGTCATCTGTTGCATCCACTCACATGTCTAGTAAACAGAAGACACCTTTAGATCAGGATAAGTTAGAACTGAACCATACTGAAAAATTTATATCAGCTGACAATAGTAAGGTCATACTGTATGTTCAAACTACTAAACCTGCTTCACCTGAGAAAGTATTAAAGGAGACGAAAACTCCTAAGGCTAAAAAGAGCAAAGAGCCTAGTGTAGGAAAACAGACTAGTAAGCCTAAACAGAAGAGTCCTAGGAAGTCCTCTGACAAGGCTAAAACTAATCAGACTAGTGATAAAACTAAGTCGTCTGTTAATAAGCAAGCAACTAGTAAACCAAAGAAGCATAAGAATAAGAAAAATCAAAATGCTTGGTATGGAAATGAGTCTTATTATGTGCAACCTGCTGCATATCATCCTATGTATCATGCACCTCAATTTCCAACTTACTATGCACCATATCCTGCTCATCCAATGCCTGCATATCGTCCTTATCATGCATCTTACTCTGCATTTGAACATTATCCTTATCATGCTGATCATCAACAATATGACAAATCTGATGAACGTGGTAAAGGCAAAGCTGTTCATACTCCTGTTGAAACTCAGAAACCTAAGAAGCCTAAGACTTCATCATCTTGGATTGTCAAAGGTGGAACTAATCCTTCAGGACCCTCTCAATAAGGGTACCTAAAACAATTTTATTTTGTTTTGTAGGTTAGGATTAGGAGTAGGAATAAAGTAGATAAAATTTGGTACTTGGACAGTGGCTGTTCAAGACACATGTGTGGAAGCATACATGAACTGACTGATGTTGTTGCTGTGGATGGTCCTAAAGTTACTTTTGGAGACAGCAAGGAAGGCAAGATTGTAGCAAGTGGAAAGATGATCAAAGGCAACATAGAGATATCTGACGTCTCTTATGTTAAAGGCCTAAAATACAACCTGCTGAGCATAAGTCAATTTTGTGACAAAGGATATTCAGTCATCTTCTCAACAGATAAGTGCTATGTTGAACAGATTGGTACAAAGAAGGTAATTTTATCTGGAAGACGGCAAGAGAATGTCTACACAGTAGACTGGAATTCTGCTGATAAGAATTCGAGCATTTGTTTGGTGGCATCAACATCAAGTGAAGTCAGTTGGCTGTGGCACAAAAGAATGAATCATGTGAATTTCAAGACCATCAACAGACTAATCAAGAATAATCTGGTAGAAGGAATTCCAGAGACAGTCATGAGCAAAGATAAGCTTTGTGAAGCATGTCAGAATGGTAAACAAATCAAGTCATCATTCAAAAGCAAAAAGCATCAATCTTCTGGAAGAATATTGGAGCTGCTACACATGGACTTATTTGGACCCATTGATCCAGTCAGCAATGGTGGAAAGAAATACTGCCTAGCTGTTGTGGATGACTATTCAAGATATACTTGGGTGATATTCATGAAAAAGAAAAGTGAAACCAAGGAACATCTTACTAATCTGATGGAACTGATCCAGAATGAGAAAAGTATAAAGATATTTAAGATCAGATCAGATAGAGGGACAGAGTTTACAAACTGTACTGTTGAAGAGTATTGTAATATCAAAGGAATACATCATGAGTATTCAGCTGCTAGAACCCCTCAACAGAATGGTGTTGCTGAAAGGAGAAACAGAACACTGAAGGAAGCTGTCAGAACCATGATAGCTTAAGCTAAGCTGCCACAAAGATTTTGGGCAGATGCAACAAACACAGCATGTTTTACCCAAAACAAATGCATGATCAACAAGCACCAAAACAAGACTCCATATGAAGTTTGGAACAACAGGAAGCCAAACATTCATTATTTTAAGATATTTGGTTGTAAATGCTATGTTTTAAATAATGGGAAAAATCACCTTACTGCATTTGCAGAAAATGCTGATGAAGCTGTTTTTGTAGGATACTCTACTGTTAGTAAAGCTTATAGAGTTTTTAACAAAAGAACATTACTAATAGAAGAATCCATTCATGTAGTATTTGATGAACCAAATCAATCTTCTGAAAAGAATCAAAGTATTAATCAAGATCTGTCTATTGATTTACAGAAGTTGAATGTTGGAAAGAATGAAGAATATGTTCCCATCATACTACCTGATCTCAACCCAGCTGATAACTCAAGTGCTGTTCAAAATCACAGTGCTGATTGTCTAACAGACGAGTTGCAAACAGCTGATAGACCAGAGACTGTTCAACAGACAACAAATGTTCAACAGACTACTACTGGAACTCCAACAGTAGTGTTCCAAGATCAAAACAAAGGACAACATTATGATTTGCAACCTAATCTCAGATGGCTCAAGAATCACCCACCAGAACTGGTGATTGGTGATCCTTTGGATAAATTAAAGACAAGGAGAGCTGCTGCAAGTGATGCAATGTTTGTCAGCTTCCTATCTCAAATTGAGCCCAAACAGATTGAAGAAGCTCTTAGTGATTCCAACTGGATTGAAGCTATGCAAGAAGAGTTGAATCAATTTGAAAGGAATGAAGTCTGGTACTTAGTTCCTAGACCAAGTCATCAAAGAGTCATTGGCACTAAATGGGTATTCAGGAACAAGATGAATGAAGATGGTGAAGTCACCAGAAACAAAGCAAGATTAGTGGCCAAGGGTTACTGCCAAGAAGAAGGCATTGACTTTGATGAAACGTTTGCACCAATAGCAAGACTAGAGGCAATCAGACTCTTTCTTGCCTATGCTGCTCACAAGAATTTCACCGTCTATCAGATGGATGTGAAATCAGCTTTTCTCAATGGAGAATTGCAAGAAGAAGTTTAAGTTGAACAACCACCTGGTTTTGAAGTCTATCAAGAAGGAGACAAGGTGTATCGTCTGAAGAAAGCCCTCTATGGATTGAAACAGGCTCCAAGAGCATGGTATGATACCTTATCTGATTATCTGTTAATTAAAGGATTTCGCAAAGGTAAAGTTGACAAGACCTTGTTCACTATTGAATGGGAAGAACATATTTTGCTTGTGCAAATTTATGTGGACGATATTATTTTTGGTTCAACTAACCAACAGATGTGTGACAAGTTCTCAAAGCTAATGCAGGTCAAGTTTGAAATGAGCATGATGGGAGAACTTAATTATTTTCTTGGTTTGCAAGTAAGACAGTTGCCTGATGGAATTTTCATCAGCCAAGCAAAATACATAAGGGATCTGTGGACATAACCAAATACAGAGGCATTATTGGGTCACTGTTATACCTAACAGCAAGCAGACCTGATATCATGTACTCAGTTGGGGTTTGTGCGAGATTTCGATCAAATCCTAAGGAATCTCACCTCTTAGCTGCCAAAAGGATACTAAAGTATCTTAAAGGTACTGAAGATTTGGGATTGTGGTATCCTAGAGAATCTGGATTTGAGCTTATTGGATATTCAGATTCTGACCTTGCTGGCTGCAAGATTGATAGAAAAAGCACAACAGGTGCCTGTCAATTCTTAGGTAGTCGTCTGATCTGATGGATGAGTAAGAAACAGACTTCAGTATCCATATCTACTGCTGAAGCTGAGTATATAGCTGCTGGAGCTTGCTGTGCACAAATCTTATGGTTGAAGCATCAACTAGAAGACTACAATATCAAAATAAGTGGAATCCCAATCTACTGTGACAATACAAGTGCAATCAGCCTTACTCAGAATACTACAAGTCATTCAAGGACTAAGCATATTGAGATCAAGCATCACTTTATTAGAGATCATGTGGAGAAAGGAAATGTCATGATAGAATATGTGTTTACTGAAAATCAAATTGCTGACATCTTCACAAAACCTTTAAGTGAGACTAGGTTTTCAACTCTAAGAGCTGAACTGGGTTTATTAAAATTGGATGCATAAGCTGAGGGGGAACTTATCAGAAGACTAGAGTTCAACAGCTTACTCATCTTGTTCATCTTCAAGGATTAACTATCAACAGACTAGTTAACTTATGAATTCTTAAAGTCAGGGGGAACGTGTAATACTAGCGGTACTTCTGATTAAAGGATGAAATTTGTTGATGACAGTTAGTTGAAGTTATGTTTTCAATAGAAGATTAAAGTTTTGAAGATTGAAGATTTATTATCTAGCTGGATTGACAAACAGCCGAGGAAGGTTATCAGCTATTGGCTTTCACTGATAACAGCTATGTCATCAGGACAGTAGTCCATCAGATAAGTATTTATTTTACTCATATGATCGCTTGTGTAAAAGCTTACTATTTAAAACGTTTTATTTCAAAAACACGCTTTTACAAGTGACAGAAGGGCGGTACAAATTTCCGCTCCTCATTTAATGCGATTTGAATTTGAAAGGTCGTAACTGATGCCGCACGATCAACACTGCCAAGAAACGGATCTAACGGTTAGCTGGTATCACAGAAACCCAAATACCCTAACTCTATAAATCCCAATCTAATCAGCCGTGTAGTTCTTTACACACCCTAAAAATTTCAAAAGCACTTGTGAGAAAGTACTTGCAATTTTTCTGCAAAATTCTTCTTCTTCTCTCTACTTTCAACAGATTCGAAATGGCTGCTGAAGGAATGTTCCTCGTTTATGAGTCCTACTATCAATCTGGTACGGATCTAATGAAGGAACTGTTGGAAAAATTCAAATCTGCCTCGTTGGTGAACTTTATGGAGTATAATGAGGGAGTAATCTGGACTGATCAAGTAATGGAGTACTACAAGACCGTAACTGTTGATTACAGTACACTGGAGATTAAGGCTACAGTGGAAGGTA
Organism: Penstemon barbatus; assembly: GCA_003313485.2. NCBI lineage: Eukaryota > Viridiplantae > Streptophyta > Magnoliopsida > Lamiales > Plantaginaceae > Penstemon > Penstemon barbatus. The sequence continues at coordinate 45,710,788 of CM064879.1, read as the reverse complement.
AATCCATAGTCATTACTCCTGCTGTTCTTCATGAAACGTTTGGGCTTCCTAACAGTGGACGACATGACGTCACTGTACTGACGGAAGTTAAGCATCAACAATTCTGGGCGATCTGCGCCAAAGAAGGAGAGATATTATCTGGCAACATCAAGAAAAAACAATTAAAGGATGAATATCAGCGGATGGCTGATATGGTTTCAAAATTGATCGAAAATTGTACTTTCTCTCTGGATGCTGTTACCATGAAGAGGTTCAGCATCATGGCCGCCGTTTATTATGGGCTGGAAGTCAACTGGTCCGTCATAATTTGGTATATTTTGGCTGGTTTTCTTGAAGTAAAGAAAGGGAAAACTCCTCAGACCAACCACAGGATCACACTCAGTTATCTGTTGTCCAAACTGGGATGTGTTATGACGAATGGTAAGGAGGTCCACAAGTCCAAGGCAATGTCCAAATACTTGCCTGTTCTTAAGAGAAAGGCTGATGAGCCTGAAGAAGATGAAGACGAGGAACCAAAGGTGGTTCCAGCCAAAAGGCCACGAAGATTGGTGAAAACAGCTGAGTTAGTTGTTGAGAAAAAGAAGGTTACTCCTAAGAAAACGGAGACAGTGACTGCTGATGCTGAAGCTGCAAAAACAATGGAACAAGTCACTGCTGATGTCAGGAATGCATCCCCTGCATCATCTTCAAGGACACCATCTGATCAAGCTCCTGCTGGGAATGTTTCTCACAGGACAAGAAGTCAACAAAAGGATACTGCTGCTTCAAGACCCATTAAGGGAATATCAAAGAAAACTGCAAGGAAGCAGATGACATTCATAGAAGAGCCTACTGAGTTGGAAAACTTAGTAAGACAAAGTCCTGTATCTGCTGAAAGACCTGTTGAAGCTGTTGAGGCTTCTGTTGCTGACAAAGCTGATGCGCAACAGTTAACTCAAGCTAAACCAACAGTTGAGGCTGCCCAACCTCAGGATGATCCAGATGTTATGATCATCCATCCTATTGCTGCTGTACCAATCTCTTCTGCTGGTCCAGTCCCTGCCCCAGCTGATAAAGGAAAAAGGAAGATCGTGATAAAAAGAAAGAAAGTTTCCAAAGTTGATAAGAAGAAAAGGGAAGAAGCTGAACAAAGAAAACAGGATGAGATGAAAGAGAAGAAGGCACTTGAATTGAGCAAAATTCAAGAAGCAAAGGACGAGGCAAGAAGAAAAATGTCTGGGGCAGAAAGAAAAGCTGCTGAGGATGTTGAAATGCCTATGGTCATTGAGCTAAGCAAAACTGATGCCTATGGACCTGTCCATGGAGGAGGCATAAAGATAAATGAGGCTGATGGTGAGGACAAATCCAGAAAGCCTAAAATGCCTGCTGGAGAGGCCAAGCCCAAAGAAAAATTTGAAATCAGAAGAGCCTTCAACATTGTATATGCTGATAAAGAACTCTTCAAAAGATTTGAGAAGTCCTTAGCTTACTATGATCAGAAGCTAATGTTAAAGACGTTGTTCACTCAAAAAAAGCCTAGGTACATCAGATGGAGAGACAACAGGCTGAACAGGTCCATAACAAAACTTCAAAATCTGAAGGAGTTAGCTGCTGAAGAACAATGGGTTCTGAATTGGTTGAAGATAGACTTCATTCAAAAGGCCTTAGATCCTCATCATGTCAGAGATGCTATGCATCATTATGCAAGGGAGTATGCCCTAGAGGAGGCCAAGAAAATTGAGAACTCCTTGCCTGCTAAAAGAAGGAAGTCTGACAACGCTGAAGAAAGGGCAATAAACATTGCTACCATGACCGCCTTGAAGAGATGGGCAGAAAGGTCAAGATGTCAGCAGGGATGTTCAAGTGACATGCCCCAGCTGCCAAGTATTCAGGATATAATTTTTGGCAAGGAAGTACAGGAGTATAGTGAAGTGCCCAAGGGAAATGATGCTTTGGTGAACCCTTGGATCATTGTTAGGCAGATACGTCAAACAACCTGCTTCAATGATGATGGCACGATCACTAATCTGTTTTATGATGATGTCACTGATGAGCAAAAGAAAGCTGATAAAACCTTAGCCATTGAGTGGAATGCTAAGGACAACAAAGCTGATCAGGAGACTGAAATGGAAGATGTCCCTGTCCACCAGGAGACTGAAGAAAAGGAAGCTGTTGTTTCTGCTTCATCAGGTGATGAACACTCATCACTGATGGAAGCTTTCCAGATGTTAATGGAAAATTCAGTAAAGGAACTGGAAGAGAAGCATAGCCAGCAGCTAAGAAAGATAAAAGAGGAGCTGAAGGAAGAACTGAAAGCAGAGTTGGCAGAGTCCAACAGACTTCAGCTGGAAACTATGCAACAATCAACTGCCAAGATCATCAAGTCTGAAATTGATAGTTTTCCTATACCTCAAGACAACTCTTTGCAGTTAGTGCACATCCTTACTGATATGAACAGAAATGTTGAGGATGTGAAGGCTGATGTAAATCACCTTCATACTGCCTTACAAAGAGCTGAGCACAAGATAGCTGATTTAACTGCAACCTTCATCAAAGTCAGTGAAGAAGAGAAAGAGGTTAATATTGGAATGTTGCAAGAAGTCTCAAATGCTGAGAAGGAGTTACACAATGAACTTGCAACAATGCAACTAAATATTGACTACTTCAATGATCAATCTGACAACATCAGTACCACTCTTCATCACTTAACAGCAAGTCATGATGTAGTAAATCAAAATCTGAAGACTTTATGTGCTGCAATGAAGGTTCCTACTGTTGCACTCAACCCTGCTGCTAAACCTGAAGAAGTCATCAAGTCTGATGATGACAAAAAGGGGGAAGATAAAGGGGAAGAAGAATCAACTAAGGAAACTTCTGCTGCTGTTGAAGATAAGAAGACTGATGAAGCTACTAAAATGACCAAGACTGCTAAAGAACTTGGAAAGGTAGAAGAAAAAGAGAAACCTGAAGAAGAACCTACCAAGTACAAAAATACTGAATCAGCCAGGAAGGCAATGGAGTTACTGAAGGAACAACAACTTAAAGAAAAGATGGAGGCTGCCAAAGCAAATATCCTTCAGGGTGAAGAAACTGATGAAGATGAAGAAGAAGAAGAAGAAGATGATGAAGAATCATCTTATGAGTATGAAGAAGTGCTTGAAGTATCTGATGAAGAAGCTGATAGTTAGAATGTATAAATCCTTTGTAATCAGTTTACTTTATCTATTCTTCAAACATCTCATCTGATGAACTTGTATTTGTAATATTTTCATTATCAATAAAAAGACAAGTTCAATCCAACACATCTTTTCTATCTCAGAAAATTTTGAGGATCACAATCTTTAGCTTAGGTATTAACAGGTATTTGGCTGAAGTTTTGTCATCTTCAAAAAGGGGGAAATTGTTTGGATAAGGATGAAGATGAAGGCACTGAAGATAATTTGATAAGGGAGGTTTTGATGCATTCCAAAACTTCAAAATCTGCTAAGTATGGATTAACTTAGCTGATGGTCAAGATTTTTTTGACTAAGTAAAGAAGATATCAGAAGAGTCAAAAATCAAGGTCCAAAGACTGCTGATCCGCTGAAGGAAAATTATCAGACTGATGAAGATCAGCCGACTCAAATCAGATTTGTTCAAGTTTGAGACCAGCTTTGTTCGCCATCAGACTTGGACTTGCGTCAGCCAAGTGGAAAGGATCATAAAGTCTTCCCAACGGTAATAAATGCCCCTGGAAGTAATAAATGCCGAAGTACAAGGATATTAAAGACAAATGATTGAAGAAATGCTTCGCATCAGCTGGGTGCATTTAATGCTGCCTGCAGAAAAGTACTGTTGACAGTACGGACAGACTGCAAAAGAGCCGTTCGCGGAAATTAAGGACCAGTACTCGAGGAATTTGAATCCTGTCTCTCTTCAACAGACATTTTTCAAACCTCAAGTATAAATAGCTGAAAGAGACGAAGAGAAATACACAACAACACAATCTCTGAGAAATTTTCGAAGCAGAACTCTTTAAGTCTCAAGAACAGCTCACTCATCTTCTGAGTGAATTTGTAAAACTGAGTGTTGTGAGAAGTAGATATCCATCTTTGTGAGTGATATTACTTCAGAGAGTAGGATTTCTTTGTGATTTTTTACTGCGCACTTACGGCCTGTTCATTTGTTGTTAGGCGTAAGCAGAGTGTACTGGTTATTTTGTGTTTCTAGTATAACCCAAGATCTTTGTGACTTGGAAGAGTGGACTAAAAGATATTCACATCCATATAACCACTATAAAAATTACTTGTGTTTTTACTTGCATATTTCAAGACTGCATAAAACACTTTAGTTAACTGTTTGAAAAGGATTTAAAAGGAGTTTATAAAACTGGGGAAACATTTTTCAAACTACTGAGGATACTTGTGAAAAACACTTTGAAAATCCGCTGCAAGTACTCTAAGTATTAAAACTGATTTTGACAAAATCAGCTAAATAACTATCAGTTTAGTGGTCTACAAAGTTGTCCAAAGATTTGTTCTCGAACAGCTGAGGAACCTACTGTTGATAACAGCTTAGTCTGTTTAAGTTAACAAAAAGGTTTTAAAGTTAAAAATTGTAAAAAGTTAAGAGGTCTATTCACCCCCCCCCCTCTCTAGACCTCATCTGACCACTTGGGACCAACATTTATATTCTAATTTAATGCTTTAGTGATGTTTTCTATTACTAATTAACTGTGTATTTTTAACAGCACTGTTCTTTAAAAAAATATTAAAATATATTTGCTGATAAATTAAGATGTTTTGTATATGAATAGAGTTAAATAAATATTATGTTATTGCAGAACATATTAATCTTTAACATTCTGTGGAAATTTTTCCGATATTTTGAGAAAATGAAACAACATTCATAAAATAAAAAGTTATTTACTTATTTATTATCGGTGCGTTTTATAAGATATGCAGGTTCAATTAGGTTGAAGTATTTAAGCCATCTTACTTTATGTATCTAATTTAAACTACCCCCATAACTATGAGTAGTTAAAAAGATGGGAACGTTTCCCATTATACAATCTACACCGTTTATCTTATAATATTATGGTCGTTGGATCTTTACCATAGCCACTATAAATTGTCTCACATCAATTATATTTTCTATTTAAATTAAAGTCGTGTTGTTGATTCAGTAAGTATATAATCTATATTCCACAGATAAGTTTGCGTGCATGGAATTTGAAATATCTTTTAATGCAAGAATCGCTATTCAACTTAAAAGCTATGATAATTTTTTCTAAAGTTATTTTGGTATGGGTGGAATTGAAAATTTTGGGTACAAAATTTTATGATAAAACTTTGAAGGATAGCAGGTTGGCTCTTATTGAAGAAGACAATTATTGTACCCTTGCTGATGCTATATACGAGGCTGCCCAAAATAAGGAATCTATTTTTAACTTCAGTTAATTATTTCACAAAAAATCTATAGATCTTCTTTCTAGGATAATATGTGTTAATAATTTTATTGTTTTCCGATTAGCAATTTGATCGGTTATCCGACGAGCGTAAAATTATGTAAAATATAATCGGAAAGAACGAGCAAAATCCCAACATTTGGCACAGTATTCAAGGGCTTCTATGCAACCTTTGTAACTCACCACCATTGTAGACATATTGTTTCGTGCATGATGAGATGTATTAAACACAAGTTACTTCAATTATGAATTAATTTATGTGCCTTGAAGACATAAGTTACTGTAGACAGCACCTTAAAAGGAAAGAAATATATCACAGCAATCTACACACATAAAGTGATTGTACTACATTGGCAGGCCGATTGCTAGAGAGTCGAAGGCTGATCAAGAAGATCCAATTCCTTTGACGAAGCCTACCTTGCCAGATGGCAGTAGTACCCCACAAGGCTTTTTGGGGTATGCTGTTAACATGATAAGCATTGAACCAAGTCTTCCACATTGGAGAACTAACAGCGGTTCATCCCTTCGTTGCTTTGGGATACCTCCTTAAGCTCCCGTCACCTTCATCTTCACGAAGATTTCGATATTGATAAATTAGTTTGGAATGTTAATTTGAAAACCGTTAATGGAAATGTTTGGGTTTATGTTCTGACCAACTATTGCAATGGTTAATAAGTAATAACTACTTATCGATCAGTCAAATCTTATTGCTATCGACCATGTACTTCAACCTTGATAAGACAATGTTAATTGGCTCATTGAATAGTCATATATTTGTGAGTGTCTGTGTCTTAGCAGTATAAAAATAAATGTAAAAAGATAAACGTTTGTTGCTAAAATTTCAAAACTTAAACTCTTCTGCTTGGCTAATCAGATTAGTATTCGTAATAAGATAATCAAGGAAAACAATCTTCATTTTTAACAATGGTTATTTCTCATCTGAATACATAAACATAATGGTTATTTATTTGTAACACATTGTTGTCCATACAAGTTCCAAAATAGTTAAATATTAATAACTCTGCTATGAAAAATCCTAGTTTCCATTGTTATGATTTATCCTATATGTCTACTTAAACTCTATGATATATCTTCTGAATTAATTTACTAAAACAATTATTTTTTAAATTAGTATAGAATATTAGTTTATTATTCTGTAATTCAGAATGATTATAAAATATTAGTTAATCTAAATTATTTGCAAAATCAATAAAAGCTCAATAATTTATAAAAATTGTGCATACATCTATTTGTTAGAAAAATAATATTTAGAAATATATTACAGCATTTTTAAGTACGAATTTAAAATGCTAAATTATATATATATATATATATATATATATATATATATATATATATATATATATATATATATATATAATAGATTGCTTATTAAAAATTTATTTTATAAATACGTTCATGTGTTTTATTAATATAATCGATATTAGGTATTAATTGTCCTTAGTTTAATATATTGATACTGGGCAATATCCTCCACGCGAGAGCATGGATCAATTGACCTAGTATATATATATATATATATATATATATATATATATATATATATATATATATATATATATATATATATATTTCAGTGAATAGCTACAGTCTGGAAATTTACAATGCGGAACATGGAAAACATGTATGTTAGAAAATAATATTACATTATTGGACCGCGTCTAATACATTATTTGATAAATTTATTTATCTTTGTGGAAAGATAAATTTGATATATATCCCCTCCATTCCACAATACATGTCTTTTTAGAGAAAATATTTTGTTCCACAAGACATGTCATTTTTGGAATTCAAGATAAACTTAAATGTTATTTTGACATTTTTACACTTTTTCATTAAAAAGACAGAGAGAAGAAAGATGTATGGAAAAGAAAAAGATGGATCACAGGGAGTTACAAAAAAATTTATTGCTTCTCAAAGGTAATTTTGTCCAACTATACTCTTATTTTCCTAAAACTTGGGGTATTAATTGATTCCTTAATCCTTGTGAAAAATCTTAAACGACATATAATGTGGAATGGAGGGAGTATATTTCAGTAAATAGTTACAGTTCTTTATTTTGCGATCGCCTAAAAGGGACAAAAGAAATATCTTGTTCTTCCTTCAACAATTTATGATCTCTAATGAACCTCTAAGTAGGATTCGAAGTTCTGACCTTCTAAAAAAAAGATACGGAACATGGAAACATATATGTTAGAAAATAATACATTATTGGATCGCGTCTAATACGTCATATCTGTAAAATAATATGACGTATACATATTTCTGTGAACAGCTCCAGCTTTCTACCAAAAAAAAAAAAAGAAAATAATAGCTACAGCTAGACCATTTACTATGCGGAACATGGAAAACATTTAAATCCATCGTATAGGTACTAATTTTCCGGAAAACATAGGAGTATATGTTAGAAAATTATTGGACCGCGTGCGTCTAATATGTCCTACTTAATAAAATATATGGTGTGAAATTGTGAAATAATGTGGTAAGGATTCTGAAAACTGAAATGGTTGGTGAAACTTTCAACTACTTATACATGTTAGAAAATTATTGGACCGCGTCTAATTTATCTTACTTAACTAAGAGCATCTCTAATGACTTCGAGAGGGAATATCCTCTCGCACTCCCCCTCCTCCTCCCCCCTCTCTCTAGTTTTTTAGTCATTTTTAATGACTCATTCTATCAAACTCATTTAATAATAAATTTTATCCTTCTCCATTATTATTAGTATTATTACACCAAAAATAAATTTAAAATTAACATTAATTTAAAATCAAAAGTACATTAGGGAACTTAGAAAATTAAAAATTACATCAAATATTAAATTAATTCATATAAGGAAATTCATCATCTCTGCCATATTCATCTATGTTTTAGTCGAACATGATTTCATAATTGTATCGTATTATTTTAAATTTTAGAAAGAATTACTTTTGGGTGATAAATATAACCCCAAAATTATTAAAACAAATCAATATTAAAATAATAGTGTTAATTTAATGAAATAAAAGTTATATTTTTATAATTAAAAATAATTATTTCCAATATACAAATTTTAGGAATTTTTTATTTTTAAATAAAGATAAAAAAGAACCAAATAAAACAAAAAATAAATAGCATGTGAGGGAGGGGGCTTGGATGGGAGAAGCTCCCCCTCCCCCTCCCTCCAGGGTCCCTCCAGTCCGTATACCCTCTCCTCACCCCTAGTCATTAGAGATGATTTTTTCCCCCTTCCCCCCGTATACCCTCTAGGAAATCTCCCCACTAGTCATTAGATATGCCCTAATCTCTTTTAATCCTTCAATCCCAAATTATTTATCATTCTACATAGTTTCAAACATATTAAAGTAATTATTAAATAGTCTCAATTTTAGAAAAAAATACCCTTATTCTTTATTTATCTCACCATTCGCTATTTACACTTTATTCAAATTTTACATTCTCTCTCTTACTTTTTCTTTTACATACCTAAAATATGCAATTAATAGTGTATCGAAATCCTATAGTGATAAATAAGGGTTTTTTGCACTTTGCACCTCCGAAACATAGGAAATAGGCACTTTGCACCCCCGAAACTTAGATTTAGCACTTTGCACCATCGAAATATGAAAAATGCAGCACTTTGCACCCTCTTTTATTTCCAAGCAAAAACTCAAGGGCAAAATAAGTAATTCTATTGTAAATCTTTGGCACATTGCACCCCCAAAATCAAATTAGCACTTAACACTCACTAATTAAGAACAAATCAACAACTTGCACCCCTAAAACACAATAAATGAACACTTTGCACCCCAAAACACAAAATTAATACTTAAAACCCTCAAATAAAAAAAATCAAACCCCTCATTTTTTCCGGCAAAGCTGACCATTAAGATGAAAAAATTGAAGGCAAAATAGGTAATTATTTATGGGTCTTTGATATTTTGAAGTAGACAATGAGTCTTCGAGAAGTATACTTGTACTTTATTTAGTTATTTATGGTTATATTGTTGAAAAGAAAGATGGAGAGAGAAATGAGTATTCGAGTATTTATAATTGTATTTTGCAAAATTTAAGGAAAAAAAATTAATTACCTATTTTGCCTTAAATTTTTTTTCACTTCAATAGTCAAATTTGACGAAAAAAATGAGGGGTTTGAGTTTTTTTTAATTCGAGGGTGTTAAGTGTTAATTTTGTGTTTTGGGGTGCAAATTGCTCATTTATTGTGTTTCATGGGTGGAAGTTGCTTATTTGTTCTTAATTAGAGGGTGTTAACTGTTAAGTGCTAATTTTATTTTGGGGGTACAAAGTGCGAAATTCTCAAGTTTTGAGGGTGCAAAGTGCCAATACTATTGAATTACCTATTTTGCCTTTGAGTTTTTGCTTGAAAATAAAAGAGGGTGCAAAGTGCCAATACTATTGAATTACCTATTTTGCCCTTGAGTTTTTGCTTGAAAATAAAAGAGGGTGCAAAGTGCTGCATTTTTCATATTTCGAGGGTGCGAAGTGCTAAATCTATGTTTCGGGGGTAGAAAGTGCCTATTACCCATATTTCGAGGGTCCAAAGTGCAAAAAACCCGATAAATAATTTGGAATAAATTTTTTTCTCTAAAACTACAAATAATTTGGGACACAGGGAGTAATATATATGGTGTGAATCATGTGGTAAGGATTGTGAAATGGTTTAAAATTTCCCTTCCCTATCTATATATTTTACGGGTTCTTTTGGGAAATCAAGAGTGTATAATAAAAATGGAATCTGTAAGAGAGTGGGTGATCGATGTTGAGAACAAAGTTGAAAATATGGAAGATGTGTCCAAAGATTCAGTGCTGGAGAAAAATATATGTATCTACAAGATTCCCGACTATATCCTTGAACTGGACGAAAATTACGAAAAAGCCTACACGCCTCAAGTGGTCTCTCTTGGCCCTTACCACCATAAATATGAGGATTTGAAAATGATGAGGCTCAAGGAGCGCGCTCTCTTACATTTCCTTAAGAGATCAGGGAAAAAACTGACTGAATATTGTAAAGCTCTGTTAAAAGAGGTGAAAAATCTGAAAGAAGCATTCGAGCAGGATCAGTCGCTAGGAGACGACGAAGACTTCGTGCGGATGATGATTCTTGATGGGTGTTTCATTCATGAAATACTGCGTACAGCTGGTGGTTATGCTCCCGATGTTTCATACCTTACTAAAATGCCATCAATCATCCGAGACATGCTGCTGCTCGAGAATCAGGTTCCATTGCGTGTTCTTGAAATAATAGTTGACGTTGAAGGTATGGAGGAAGATAAGCATGTTGTAATCAATTCCATACTAAGATTCTTTGTCTTGGCCGGACGATCACAATCAATGGACAAGCAGGGTGGTTTGCACGTATTGGATGTGTGCCGAAGAGGACTTCTTGTTGAACCTCCTAAGAACAAAACCCACAACAAAAAAATGAGCCTTGCGACGAGATGCGGACATTCCCTATGCTGCGGTTTCCTCCGGTCCGTTCCCGGGTTGGGTATACAAAAACCACTTGAAAGTGAATGTGAAATTGACATCATTCCATCCGCCACGGAGCTTCACGAGGCTGGAATTCGATTTTTACCAAGTAAAACCACAAGCCGGATGGGCATTACATTCAAAGGCAGCACCCTCCATGTTCGACCAATCGCAGCGGTTACGGATGATACCAAATCATTTTTCCTTAATCTAATGGCTTTCGAGAGAATGCACGTGGGTGCTGGAAACGAGGTAACCTCATATGTCTATTTCATGGGTTGTCTTATAAAAAGTGACAAAGACGCTAGTCTTCTTCGTTCAGTCGGTATTGTTCCTGGTGCACTTGGCAGCGATGAAGATGTCGCTCAATTCTTTCGATCGATCTCCAAATATGCTATGCTGAATCCTGATTATAGTGCGTTAGTTAGAGTTTTTCAATCGGTGACTAAAAAACTGAGGAACCGTGTCAGGATGAGGCTGAGTGCTTGGAGAATGGATCTTCTGAAAAATTATTTGAAAAGCCCATGGGGGGTTGTGTCTGTTATTGCTGCTATTATCCTCTTTACTTTCACCACAATTCAGACTGCGCTTACAGTCCTCAGTTACAATAATCCAAAATAACGAGTGTTAACTGTTTCATCTATTAATAATATGTTCATGTTTCACGTTGTTCATGTATTGTGTATTGTGTTGTTCATGTTTCATGGCTGACTTTTAGTCTAATTTATTCAGTAATATGTATTGTGTTCTAAGTTGAGATATAATATGATTACCATTCCTGTGCAAGTACTTGTCTCACACTGCAATGGGTGCCAACCAAAAATGTTAAACTATTAAACTTTGTTGTTGGTTTAAACTACTTGTTAATTTTTCATTCGAGGGGAATTTTTGCCATTTAGCTATTCGAATTTGCATGTTTAAACAATTCTTAAGGGTAAAATTTATGTTATATTTCAAAGAGCTAATGTTTTAGGGGATAATTATATTTTTTTCGAATTTGTTGAACTATTTAATTAAGTATGGAATGAAATTTATTTATATATAAAAAAAAAAATTACATCCACTTTCTCTGAAATCATAATAAGATTCACCACATGGATTGAATTAAGGCCACTTATATGGCCTGATCCTAACTCAACCTCAAAAACTAGCTTATTATTAACTGATTTCATATTAATTGGTCTAAATTCGCTATTGTGATTAATCAAATTTGATCTACTTAAAGAATATTCGATAAGAATTAATAAACTTCTATAATATAATTATTCAAGTAAGTGTTACAAAAGTCTAAAATATTTCATTTGTTCGATTGTACTTTATAAGTGAATGAAAATGAATAATTTAGCAGTTCATTAATTGATTTCATATTGGCACCGTACATATATATATAGGCAAAAATTCATTTTTGGCACCATTGAATTAGGGTTTTTCAATTTTTGTATCATGGTATTAATTTTGGTACTAATTTTGACTGTCGTTTTCAATTTTGACACTTCCGTCAGTTGACCATTAAGTCAACTGACGGAAGTAGCAAAATTGAAAAGGCCAATCAAAATTGGTGCCAAAATTGACACAATTGCACCAAAACTAAAAAAGGCTAGTTTTATGGTGCCAAAAATAAATTATCATTCATAAAGGTTGAATTTATTAAAAAAAAATATTCATTCATAACTTTCATAATACTTCTAATTTTAAATTAAGGAATATCTCTTGAGATACAACAAAAAAAGAGAACTAAGATCTACTCCATTGACTAAATGTAAATTTGAGAATATAAATAAATTATACATTCTCATATAATAGTTTGCATACTTATTTAAAGTATTTTATTTTAACTATGAGTATATAAAATTAGTTTCAATATTATTTTATTCATATAGCACATCAATGCAGTTTATTGATTTGTTCATTTATTATTTTAACCCGACTTTTAAATATGGTTTAAAAGGTGTTTATATAATTTCGAACGATTTAAAGGAATTAACAAATAATCGCTTCTAACTCTTCAAAATGAGAAAAAGTAATGCAGCTAAGCAACGTCTCCGTTATTGGAATAATAAGGAGAAAAATAGAAAGAAGAAAATGAGAAGAAGACAACTTACAATTGAAAGAAGGATACAACTGAAAAGCGGAAGTTCAAATCAGAAGATAATTGTATATTCTTATTCAGCCAAGTGATTTTCATCTTTGAGTAGAGACCAAACCGAAGACTTAGAAGACGTTTTATTAGTTGAATGTTTTGCCATCATAAAAAAAAAAGGAAATTGTTGAACGAAGTTTAGTCAATGTAATAAGGAGTATTTTTTATGATAACATGTGTAGCAAAAAAAAAAATTATTATTGTGTACCCAAATATTCTTTATAATATAATTTTTTTACTATTTTGTTATTATTATTCTTATTATTATTAAAATGGGAGTGACATAAATTGTGAATTAGAAGTAATTGGCGAGGGGAATTGAGAAAAAAATATTTTTGGCACAATAGAACAAGGAGTTTTTCAATTTTCGTACAATTGAGTCAAATTTGGCACCAATTCTGACTGACCTTTTCAATTTTGGTACTTTCGTCAGTTGACTTAACAATCAACTGACGTGATAACTTCTATAATCCAGCATATTTTGTAATCTTGGAAAGAAACAGCAGAAGAAAATCTGTAAAAATTATTATGAAAAATAATGTGTGTATGTACAAAGCAAGAATCGAACACCTTGCTTATTTCAATAGGACAAAAGGCGGTGAAGGAAAGAATAAATCCTAACCGTCTGATCTAGTCTAATCTAGACCGTACAAAACATAAATAATAAACTAAATAAACAATAAATAAAAAATACATATCTCCTAATTTACAAGCCCTAATTTACCCAATTGAAAACGCCTAATCCAAAACACGTCCAAACTTCAATCCATCTTCAATATATTCTCCAATACTCCCCCTTCAAGATGGAGCTGCGTGGATGTCGAGGAGAGCCATCTTGGATAGAAGAGAAGAAAAACACGGAAAAGGTAATGCCTTTGTTAACACATCAGCTATCTGGTTTTCTGAATTAATAGGCATTAGTTTAATTTTGTGTTGTAGACAAAATGACAATCTATGTCTATGTGTTTACTCCGTTCATGAAATATAGGGTTGTTAGCTATATGTATGGCGGATTGATTGTCACAAAACAGTAGAGTAGGTGTTGATGAATGAACATGAAGATCTTTTAGGATTTGTTGAACCCAAATGATTTCACTAGAAACTGTAGCAAGAGCCCTATACTCAGCCTCTGCTGAGGATTTGGAAACAGTAGGTTGTTTTTTAGTTTTCCAGGATATAACAGAATCCCCTAGGAAGATGCAGTATACTGTAGTGGATCTTATGGTATCCAAGCAGGAGGCCCAATCTGCATCTGCAAAAGCAGTAATAGTTAGTAAGTTGTTAGATGAATAGAATAAACCTTTACATGGACAGGTCTTCAAGTATCTGAGGATATGATGAAGAGCCTGTAAGTGTGGTAATCTGGGCTTTGAAACAAACTGACTCAGCTTGTGAACAGCATAGCTGATGTCTGGTCTTGTGATTGTGAGATATAGTAATCTCCCAATAATCCTCCTGTAGTTAGTATCCTTTTGTAATACATCCCCATCTTCTGAGTTGTATTTAGCTTTAGGATTCATTGGTAAAGCCAAAGGCTTGCAACCAAGATATCCTGCCTCCTCTAGGATTTGTAGTGCATACTGTCTTTGGTTAAGACAAATCCCTCTAGAAGATCTGGCTATTTCTATGCCCAGAAAATACCTTAGGGAACCTAAATCTTTAAGTTTAAATTTGTTCTTTAAAAAACTTTTAAGAGCTGAAATAACTGAAATATTTGGACCTGCAATCACAATATCATAAACATAGAGTAATAAGGGTGAGTTTGGCCCAACGATTGGAGCTCTTAAAATCACTTTTACATCTCTATTGTGATTTTTGAAGTGTTTGGCCCTGATTATAAAAATTACTTATGTTCAATCGTGATTTTCATAGTGTTTGGCCCCTAAAATCAGAATCACTTTTGGGATCTCGAGAAGCAAAAAATCAACTTATTTTAGAAGCAACCAAAGTGTTACTTTTGCAAAATCAATTATACAAGAGCAATTATTCTATAATTAATTTTTATCATAATCAAATATTACCATAATCAATTTTAATAAAATTAATTCTCCTATAATTGCTTTTCGAATCGCTAGGCCAAACTCACCCTAAAGCAATGAAAGTAGGACCATTACCCTTAGTAAATAGGCAGTAGTCAGATTTAGACTGTGTAAAACCAAAATCCAAAAGGGTGTCTGTAAATTTGGCATTCCATTGTCTGGAAGCCTGCTTCAATCCATATAAGGATTTTTGTAACTTGCAAACTAATTTGGAAGAGTGTGGCTCTTTACTTCTAGGATAACCTAAAGGTAAATCCATATAAACCTCTTCATCTAAATCGCCATATAGAAAGGCATTATTAATGTCAAGTTGACATAATTCCCATCCCTTAGAAGCAGCTAGGGAAATAAGGATCTTAAACAGTAACCAATTTGGCTACTGGTGAGAATGTTTCATTATAATCCACACCTTCCTCTTGTGTATAACCTTTGGCAACTAACCTTGCCTTAAATCTATCAACTGTCCCATCTGAATTCCTTTTTATTTTATAAACCCATCTACATCCTATAGTCGTTTTATCTGGAGGTAAAGGCATAATAGTCCAGGTATTAGTATCCTCTAAAGCTTTAATTTCACTGAACATAGCTTCCCTCCATTTAGGATTAGAAATAGCTTGATGGTAATAAGTGGGTTCAGTTTCAGAAGATAGATTCAAAATAAAATTCCTGTAACTTGGAGCAAGATTATTGTAATTCAAAATTTGACAAATAGGATATTTAGAAGGAAACAGTTTGTTTTGAACATGATTGTAGTAATAATCTTTAAAATAAGCAGGTTTTGTAGACTGCCTTGTAGAATTCCTAACAGGATTGGTATTTGAAGAAATAGATGAGTCTAAGTTATTAAAGTCAGACTGAGGAACAGTATCTTCAGTACCAGGAGTATAGTCAGGATCGGAATGAATATTATCAGGAACATAGTCATTAAAAGATGAATAATCCTCAACAAATTTATTAGAAGGAAAAACAGGAATATGTAAAAACTTATGAATTGAATGATTAAAGATAATAGTATGAAAGGGAAAAATACCTTCATGAAAAATTACATCTCTTGAAATGAAAATTTATTGAGTATGTAAGTCAAAAAGTTTATATCCTTTAATGCCAAAAGGATAACCTATGAACACACAGATCCTAGCTCTTGGATCAAATTTGGTTCTACATTGTTTAAGGGTAGAAGCAAAAGCAAGACAACCAAAAGTTTTAAAAGACGCATAATCTATATTCTTGTTAAACAGTAAAGAAAAAGGAGTTCTAAAATTTAAAACCTTGGTAGGAGTTCTATTTATTAAGAAAGCAGCAGTAGCAATGCATTCATTCCATAAGTATATAGGAACCTTAGATTCAAAATAAAGAGCTCTAGCAATATTAAGTAAGTGTTGATGTTTTCTTTCAACAATAGAATTTTGTTGGGGTGGTTCAACACATAAAAATTGATGAATTATCCCTTGTTTAGCAAAAAGGTTAGTAAAACAGAGTTCTGGTGCATTGTCACTCCTAAAAGTCTAGATAGAACATTGAAATTGATTTTTGACCATATTTAGAAAATCAGAAATGACTTTAGACATATCAGACTTCTTAGTTAAAAAACATACCCATGTAAATCTTGAAAAGTCATCAATGATGGTTGCAAAGTAATTATAACCATTTTTAGAAGATGTATGAAATGGTCCCCAAACATCACAATGAACAAGTTCAAAAATAAAAGTCATAGATTTAGGAAAATGAAGTCTTTTTATGTTTAGCTAAAAAACAAAGCTGATTATTACAACTACTAGCAGAATCTAAAGAAATATCATTCCTAAATCTAGACAAATGTTTGAAAGGAATATGCCCTAATCTCCTATGCCAAGTAATGGCAGAAACTTTATTACAGAAGTCTTGTTGATAGAATCTTGTAGGTAGGGAATCCAAAACATAAAGTCCATGTAGCAAACTACCCTTTCCAATCATCTTCTTGTTGGTGTCCTGGATAGTAAATGAAGTAGGTGTAAAAAGAAGTGCTAAGTTATCTGTTCCTAAAAGAGTGCTAACAGAAATCAAATTAAAATGAAATTGTGGAATTTAAAAAACATTTGTAAGAAAAAGATCTGGAGAAAGATATATATCACCAACATGAGAAACAGAAAAAGTGGAAATGTCAAGAAAGATAACTTTAGCATTATTAATAGAAATTAAATTTTTGAACAATTTGATATTATTGCAAATGTACTTAGAAGCACCAGAATCCAAAACCCATTTATTTTTAAAAAAATTGTAGTTAATGGTAGAAGTGGTGGAACAAATACCTGAGACACAAGAAAATATGTGCATTGTCAGTAGAATTGTGAGTAGAAGGAGTTGTAGAAGTAGTGAACTGACTGGAAAACAGGTTCAGGAGATACTGGCACTGCTCAGTTGTTAAACTCTGGAGTAATGGATTCAATGCTGAACTGGGATTGTTGGGATCCTATGGTGCTGAAAGTTTAGGATAGGAGTTCTGTTGAGGATTCTGAGAGGGAGGTTGGTCCTCAAAAACTTGATTAATAGGAGAACTCTGA
Organism: Penstemon barbatus; assembly: GCA_003313485.2. NCBI lineage: Eukaryota > Viridiplantae > Streptophyta > Magnoliopsida > Lamiales > Plantaginaceae > Penstemon > Penstemon barbatus. The sequence goes on along the minus strand of CM064879.1, from coordinate 45,693,154 downwards.
ACAGTGGGCTGTCTTGGTCTAGGTTGGTATCCAGAGGAATATCCATGTAGTTTAAATCATTTATCAATAGTATGACCTTAATTTTTGCAGTGAGCACAAGTAGGTCTGTTATTTTTCTTAAAGGAAGGATTAAAAGTGGGTGTTTGAGCAATGATAGGGGGGTTGTTTGATGGGGGTCTGAATTGATTATAAGGTCTGGGTTGATAAGGGGGATTTCTGGCAGAAAAGGCCAAAGAATTGTTAAGATCAGTAGTAGGTTTTTGTCCCACTAATTTTTGTCTCTCAGCTTGGGTTGCAAGAGAAAAAACTCTACCAATAGGAGGTAAAGGATCCATGATAAGGATCTGTTCTTTCAAATTGTCAAAAGAGGAATTGAGACCCATAATAATAATCATAACATACTCCTCCTGATAAAGATCATGAATTTTTTGAGCATTCCTACAGGTGCAGGGATCCATAGTGGGTCTATAAGTATGAAATTCATCCCAAAGGGATTTTAGTTTAGTAAAGTAGTCATTCACATATTGGTTATCTTGAGATAATGTGGCTAATTCCCTGCGTAATTGACAAACCCTTGGGCCATTGCCCTGTTGAAATCTGGTTTTCAGATCATCCCAAATTTCTTTTGCGTTGGTAGTGTAGATAATACTGGAATTTATGGCAGGGGTGACAGCGTTAAGAAGCCAAAAAAACAACAATATCTTTGTTTCTCGACCAAGCATCATAAAGAACTGGATTTTCAGGACCAGGATTAGTAATATCCCCATTGATAAACCCTTTTTTATTTTTAACATTCAGGGCTAATAACATAGAACGAGCTCAGGTTGTATAATTGTCACTGGTGAGGCGGTCTTGAACAAGAAGGAGTCCAGGACCATCGGATGGATGAAGAAAGAAGGGGGTAGAAGGATCCTCTAATGGCGGTCGAGTACGAGATGGACCAGAAGAGGAAGAAGTCACAGCGGGGGTGGTTTGATCAGTCATGATGAAGAAAGGGAAATATGAAAAGAATCAAGAATTTGAAGGCAGAACTTCAAGAAAAGAGGCGAGAGGGATAAAAATCCAGAAGAATGAAGATATAACAAGGAAAAGAAAGGAGATTCAAACCAGATTGTGCAGAATTTGCAGCGGATGATTAGTAGTAACTAACTGATACCATGATAACTTCTGTAATCCAGCATATTTTGTAATCAAATAATAGAAGTTTGTATATGAATTATATGTATAATCTTGGAAAGAAACAGCAGAAGAAATCTGTAAAAATTATTATGAAAAATAATGTGTGTATGTACAAAGCAAGAATCGAACACCTTGCTTATTTAAATAGGACAAAAGGCAGTGAAGGAAAGAATAAATCCTAACCGTCTGATCTAATCTAATCTAGACCGTACAAAACTTAAATAATAAACTAAATAAACAATAAATAAAAAATACATATCTCCTAATTTACAAGCCCTAATTTACCCAATTGAAAACGCCTAATCCAAAACACGTCCAAACTTCAATCCATCTTCAATCTACTCTCCAATATGACGGAAATGCCAAAAGTGAAAACGATATTCATAATTGGTACCAAAATTGAAAAACGCTTAGTTCTATGGTGCCAAAAATGAATTTTTGCCCATATATACTAGTGATCATGCACCGGGCTATGCAATTGTATATTTATTTTTATGTAGTAATATAATTGAGCCATGTTGTTGCTAGGCTTTTGTTTCTAGATAGTATTGAAGAGTAGAATTGGTAGTGAGTAATTGAACATTCTCACAAGACAAAGATTCATGTCAAATAAGAAGACACATATATACTTATATATCTGATTTTGGGTGGGTAAAACGGATGAACATTTTTAGGTACCATATAACATGAAAATGCAGGGTAAGCATGTGGTTTGTAAATGTCAAGTAGTGCCAAGCCTACAAAGGGGAAACCATATTTTATCACAAAACAACGTCGTTTTGTAGGAGAGCGTAAAAAAAAAATTATTTAATGAAATAGGCAGGAGGCGTTCCATGAGCTGCCACAATAGACTTTGTAGTTCCCTTTTATATATACTAGGGGTTCTGCACCGCGTATAGTGCGGTGTTGTGCCTTGCAATTGTGAAAGTTGAGTAATGTTGACGATTAATATAACTCCAACATATTTAAAGGTAACACAAATAAAGACAAAGATAGAGAGTTGATCGAAGCTCAAATTTTACACTTCAAGTTTTACATTCTGAAAATACAAAGTTCAAATGTGAGGACCACAACAGAAGATCCAAATAAAAAGATCGGAATAAGGTGAGAAATAGTCATAATACAACTTCTCTTACAAATAAACATATATAACCATCGAACATATTGAATAAACTGATTAACAAATGAAAAAAGACCAATAATGTATATTTTGTATTTCAATTCATAAACTCCCACAGACTCGAGAGGGAGCATAGTAAAAAAAGGAATGCGTGCTTAAAACGAAAATAAGATATCAAAAAGTTAGAGAAAAAATACCTTATTCGACTGCATGTGCAAGCACCTACACATGCACTAATATGCAAGAAATAAAAATTGTTGCATAGTTAAATGGAACAAATCCAACCAAAGAACAGAAAGACGAAAAAGTATGAATCCAAATCATCACATACCTAATTAAATCATGTTTTAGTGGTTAAATCATCAGTGGACTGTATAATATTAAAATGGTCCATTTAAGGATTTAACAATAAAAAATCTGTAAAAAAAAAAGTCATGGCTCTCTGAAAAATTTCAAGTGTTTCATGTAAATCACTTTGTTAATATATATATAATCTAGATTTTTTTGGAAGAAATATATGTTATTAAGTATCCTGGATGTTTTCGATATGTCTTACTGTATATCTGATGTTGTATTCTTTTTATTTTTTATTTTTTTTATTATTGAAAACGCTAGGGTGGTTTAGCTGTCTTATATTGGGTGAGTATCTGAATATCCGATACTTATACAATACTGTTAGCCAAATGATTAATGATTAACAAACAACTTTATATTTGAGCTTGTTTCTTGAGTCTAATCTTAACAGGAATTATTGAGAAGCTCATTATTTGAAGAAAGATGCCCATTTGCAAATATAGCTTAATTGAGAAGAAAAAAGCCCAATAAAGATCTTACAAATCCAACAATGAAGAAGGACAAATTTGGAAGAAATGGCTTTGTACGAAATTGGGAGATAGCTCACGAGAAGGCCAATTTTAGCTAAAGACTCGTTATGAATGAAGATCAGGATCGAAGCCCCTAGCACCCCTGAAGGGCCCAATTTTCGATTCAAGAAAATTGTGGTCTACTTAATAAGTATTTTTCAATTGATTAAAAGAGCAAGAAAATTCCTAGCCCATTCTTTTTAAATACTTTTGGCCCAACATTTTTAGCCCTTTTCTAAAGTTTGTTCCTTATCAAATTACATGCCTACCTATTTTAAAATGGCCGTATCACTTGATTATTAATGGCTGAAAATCATTTTTTAATTAAGCCTAATTATCTTGTAAATTTATTTTATTTTGGCCATTGTTTTTGAATTCTTAATCAAATCATTTCTTAAAGGTATGATTTTTTTCAAATCATTTGATTAGCTAGCAAAATAATTTGTCTCCAATTTGTCTAGCTTAATATCTTACCCCATTTATTTAAAATCAATTCTTTTGGAAAGATTTCACCTCCACCTAATTACTAAACCTTGTCCACATTCATTGGAAAATTAGTCACATGGTTTAATCTTGCAACATCTTTTTAAATGTGACAAAATCACTTTTGAATTTCAAAATCTTTCCCTATTGAACCAACTCCACTCAACTATAAATAGTGGTTCATTTCTCAAAGCTAAACACAACTCAATTCTCTAAATTTTCACTTGCTAAATCATTTCTCCTAGTTAAAGTCTTTGAGTGCTCTTAATTTTGTTAAAATCATTTTTCTCAAAAGGGCTTTTTAAAATATCTTTTCTTCTTGCTCTTGAAATCTTGAATATACTCTAAGTTATAGAAGAAAAAGATCAGCGTTTACTACTTTGCAAAATCAGCTCATTTTGGAGCATATATTTGTAATCAAAATTTTACTACTGTTTTTTAGCGAAAGTTTTGTACTTGCAAGCTCGTAGTGCGATAGGACTGAGTGTTCTAGCAAGCACTGTTTTTGTGCGATAGGTAGGAACCTAGTAAGCACGGTTTTTGTTGAGCGATAGGTTAGGCCTAGCAAGCTCGTTTCGAGAGAAAGAATTGATCTTGTAATCTCGAATGGCGAAGGTTCGTCCTGCAAGCCACAATATATTAGTGGATTTTACCCAGGGGTGCTAGAAGAGAGGAAGTAGGCCGTTGGGGCGCGAACCTCTATAAATTGTGTTTGCCTTCTCTCCTTTTATTTTTTGCACTTTACTTCCTTCGTAACTTTAATCTTAAAATCATTGGAACGATCGACTTTTATTTAAAGTTACTTGAACTATTTACTAATTGTCTTCTGGAAAATAAATTCTTTGAAAAAGTTATATACCTAATTCACCCCCTCTTAGGTATCAAATACTACACGGTGTATAACTTTGAATTATTTGTGCAACCTAGTTTCGCAAACAATGATTGTTTTGTATTATTTAAACAAACTTCGGGATCTGTCTTTGTGCAAATAAATTCAGTTCTAGTCTAAATAGTTTTTATCAAAGTATACAATATGCTTCGATTTTTTTAGTGACATTTTGTTCCTCGCAAAAGTTGCAAAACGTAACGGAGGCACTTTTCAGTCCATGAGACCCAATATCTAATCCTACTTACTATTATTTCAAGGATACCTTTTGGTCAAAATACTTAATTTTGATTCAAATTCTCTTTTTCTAGAATTTACAATTATTTTTAAAAAACAAATAGAATTTACAATTACATGCATAACATTAAAGAAATTTAAAAAAAAAAAAAAAACAATGCTCTAAAAGGACTCCCACGTCTGATGTTTACACTCCCACGTCCACTTCTTTTTCAACTACCCTTATACTCACTATACTCACTGTGATTGTATATTTAGTTTGGGTTGATTAATTACCAAGAATTAATGCAGTTCCCACTAATCATAATGCTCTATTTGTTTCCATTAAAATGCTATCAAAATGAGTTCTTTTTTTTTTTTTTTTTTTTTTTGGTATAGAGAAAACACATTAATTATTTGGTACTTAATCTTATCTTCAAGTTCAGTAATTTATCCTTTTTTTCTTTCTAATATAAGACCATAAAACTACCCTCATACTCACTGTGATTGTATATTTAGTTTGGGTTGATTAATTACCAAGAATTAATGCAGTTCCCACTAATCATAATGCTCTATATGTTTCCATTAAAATTCTATCAAAATGAGTTCTTTTTTCTTTATTTCGGCTAAAGAGAAAACACATTAATTATTTGGTACTTAATCTTATCTTCAAGTTCTGTAATTTATCCATTATTCAAAATATTTTCCAACCATATATTCGAAGATTGAGAATGAAGTGTATATATCATAATTCTCCTCTTTACTTTAATTATTGTTTAATTAGTATTGTTCGGAACTTAACTCAGAAATAATTATTCTCCATGTATTTATTACTAGAGCTTCCGGTAAAATATTTAAGCAATAGGTTACTAATTTACAATTTACAGGAGATGTAGTATCGGTGCAATAGCCATGGGGAAACGGTAGAGGTTTTGATTGGAAGGAAATTATATCTAAATATGTTGGTATTTTCTTTTAATTTGATGGTAAAGCGTGATTACCGCAGTTTATGTGTGTGTGAAATAAAGGAGGAAGAGTGTAAATTTATTGGAAATATAGTCCGTCAAGGAAATGATGGTATTCATGTAACAAATATGTCTAACTCATAACTTTTCTCTACTCTAATGAGCATAATCTTCACTTCGGTATGAACATCTCGCCTCAATTTTTACATAAAAAATTCTCCATCAAACTTCCTTTTTCATTATATATTTCTATTGTGGATCAATAGTGGAAAGTGAAGGATTGAACTTAATTAAATAATTTTGATTTGGCTTCATAACATGTTAGCTATATATGTTGCATAATTTCATAAAAAAACAAATTCGTAGTGTTAGTTGGATAGGTCCTCATTATTTTTGATTTTTTGCTTTTCAGAATTGCACTTTGATCTCAAATTCTAGTGTAAGAAAAGTAAGTCCTTTTTCAGTTCATTTTATTAAATCACATATTATTTGTTGGTCCCAAGTGGTCAGATGAGGTCTAGAGGGGGGGTGAATAGACCTCTTAACTTTTTACAATTTTTAACATTAAAACCTTTTTGTTAACTTAAACAGACTAAGCTGTTATCAACAGTAGGTTCCTCGGCTGATCGCGAACAAATCTTTGAACAGCTTCGTAGACCACTAAACTAATAGTTACTTAGCTGATTTTGTCAAAATCAGTTTTAATACTTAGAGTACTTGCAGCGGATTTTCAAAGTGTTTTTCACAAGTATCCTCAGTAGTTTGAAAAATGTTTCCCCAGTTTTATAAACTCCTTTTAAATCTTTTTCAAACAGTTAAGTAAAGTGTTTTATGCAGTCTTGAAATATGCAAGTAAAGACACAAATAATTTTTATAGTGGTTATATGGATGTGAATATTCTTTAGTCCACTCTTCCAAGTCACAAAGATCTTGGGTTATACTAGAAACACAAAGTAACCAGTACACTCTGCTTACGCCTAACAACAAATGAACAGGCCGTAAGTGCGCAGTAAGAAATCACAAAGAAATCCTACTCTCTGAAGTAATATCACTCACTAAGATGGATATCTACTTCTCACAACACTCAGTTTTACAAATTCACTCAGAAGATGTGTTTAGCTTTGTTCTTCAACTCTGCTTTTCGTCAACAAATGACTAAGCTGATGAGTGAGCTGTTCTTGAGACTTAAAGAATTCTGCTTCGAAAATTTCTCAGAGATTGTGTTGTTGTTTTCTCTTCGTCTCTTTCAGCTATTTATACTTGAGGTTTGAAAAATGTCCGTTGAAGAGAGACAAGATTCAAATTCCTCGAGTACTGGTCCTTAATTTCTGCGAACGGCTCTTTTGCAGTCTGTCCGTATCATCAACAGTACTTTCCTGCAGGCAGCATTAAATGCACCCAGCTGATGTGAAGCATTTCTTCAATCATTTGTCTTTAATAACCTTGTACTTCAGCATTTATTACTTCCAGGGGCATTTATTACCGTTGGGAAGACTTTATGATCCTTTCCACTTGGCTGACGGAAGTGCAAGTCTGATGGCGAATAAAGTTGATCTCAAACTTGAACAAATCTGATTTGAGTCGGCTGATCTTCATCAGTCTGATAGATTTCCTTCAGCGGATCAGCAGTCTTTGGACCTTGATTTTTGACTCTTCTGATGTCTTCTTTACTTAGTCAAAAATATTCTTCACAAGGGACCATCAGCTAAGTTAATCCATACTTAGCGGATTTTGAAGTTTTGGAATGCATCAAAACCTCCCTTATCAAAATGTCTTCAGTGCCTTCATCTTCATCCATATCCAAAAATTTCCCCCTTTTTGATGATGACAAAACTTCAGCCAAGTACCTGTTAAAACTTAAGCTAAAGATTGTGATCCTCAAAATTTTCTGAGATAGAAAAAATGTGTTGGATTGAACTTGTCTTTTTATTGATAATGAAAATGTTACAAGTACAAGTTCATCAGATGAGATGTCTGAAGAATAGATAAAGTAAACTGATTACAAGATTTTATAAGTTCTAACTATCAGCTTCTTCATCAGATCCTTCAAGCACTTCTTCATACTCATAAGATGATTCTTCATCATCTTCTTCTTCTTCATCTTCATCAGCTTCTTCACCCTGAAGGATAATTACTTTGGCAGCCTCCATCTTTTCTTTAAGTTGCTGCTCCTTCAGTAACTCCATTGCCTTCCTGGCTGATTCAGTATTCTTGTACTTGGTCAACGGCTCTGTTTGATCTTCAGCAGAGTCTTTGGTTTCAGCCAATACTTCATCAGTTTTGACTTGGTCCTTAGTCTCTTCTTCAGACTTCTTTTCACCTTGTACCTTTCCAAGTTCTTCAGTCTTGTCAGTAGTTTGTTCAGTCTCCTTAGCTTCAACAGCAGCAGAAGTTTCCTTAGTTGATTCTTCCCCTTTATCTTCCCCCTTTTTGTCATCATCAGACTTGATGATTTCTTCAGGTTTAGCAGCAGGGTTGAGTGCAACAGTTGGAACTTTCATTGCAGCACATAAAGTCTTCAGGTTCTGATTTACTACATCATGACTTGCTGTTAAGTGATGAAGAGTGGTACTGATGTTGTCAGTTTGATCATTGAAGTAGTCAATATTCAGTTGCATTGTTGCAAGTTCATTGTGTAACTCCTTCTCAGCGTTTGAGACTTCTTGCAACATTCCAAGATTGACTTCCTTCTCTTCTTCACTGACTTTGATGAAGGTTGCAGTTAAGTCAGCTATCTTGTGCTCAGCTCTTTGTAAGGCTGTATGAAGGTGATTTACATCAGCCTTCACATCCTCAACATTTCTGTTCATATCAGTAAGGCTGTGCACTAACTGCAAAGAGTTGTCTTGAGGTACAGGAAAATTATCAATCTCAGTCTTGATAATCTTTTGAGTTGACTGTTGCATAGTTTCCAGCTGAAGTCTCTTGGTCTCTGCCAACTCTGCTTTGAGTTCTACCTTCAGCTCCTCTTTCAACTTTGTCAGCTGCTGGATGTGCTTCTCTTCCAGTTCCTTCATTGAATTTTCCATTAGCATCTGGAAACCTTCCATCAGAGATGAGTGTTCATCACCTGATGAAGCAGAAGCAGCAGCTTCCTTATCTTCAGTCTCCTGGTGGACAGGGACATCTTCCATTTTAGTCTCCTGATGATCTTCAGAAGCCTTAGCATTCCACTCAATAGCTAAGGTGTCAACAGCTTTCTTGTGCTCATCAGTGACATCATCATAAAACAGATTAGTGATCGTGCCATCATCATTGAAGCAGGTTGTCTGACGTATCTGCCTAACAATGATCCAAGGGTTCACAAAAGCATTATTTCCCTTGGGCACTTCACTAAATTCCAGTACTTCCTTGCCAAAAATTTCATGCTGAATACTTGGCAGCTGAGGCATGTCACTTGAACATCCCTGCTGATACCTTGACCTTTCTGCCCATCTCTTCAAGGCGGTCATGGTAGCAATGTTCAATGCCCTTTCTTCAGCGTTTTCAGACTTCCTTCTTTTAGCAGGCAAGGAGTTCTCAATTTTCGTGGCCTCCTCTAGGGCATATTCCCTTGCATAAAGATGCATAGCATCTCTGACATGATTTGGATCTAGGGCCTTCTGAATGGAGTCTGTCTTCAGCCAGTTCAGAACCCATTGTTCTTCAGCAGCTAACTCCTTCAGATTTTGAAGTTCTGTTATAGACCTGTTCAGCCTGTTATCTCTCCATCTGATGTACCTAGGCTTCTCTTGAGTGAACAGCGTCTTTAACATTAGCTTTTGATCATAATAAGCTAAGGACTTCTCAAATTTCTTGAAGAGGTCTTTATCAGCATATACAATGTTGAAGGCTCTTCTGATTTCAAATTTTTCTTTAGGCTTGGCCTCTCCAGCAGGCATTTTAGGCTTTCTGGGTTTGTCTTCACCATCAGCCTCGTTTATCTTTATGCCTCCTCCATGGACAGGTCCATAGGCATCAGTCTTGCTTAACTCAATGATCATAGCTATTTCAGCATCCTCAGCAGCTTTTCTTTCTGCCTCAGACATTTTCTCTCTTGCCTCATCCTTTGCTTCTTGAACTTTGCTCAGTTCAAGTGCCTTCTTCTCCTCCATCTCATCTTGTTTTCTCTGTTCAGCTTCTTCCCTCTTCTTTTTATCAGCTTTGGAGATCTTCTTCCTTTTAATCACTATCTTTCTCTTTCCTTTATCAGCTGGAGCAGGGGCTGGACCAGCAGATGAGATAGGTGCAGCAGCAATAGGATGGATGATCATGACATCTGGATCATCCTGGGGTTGGGCAGCCTCAACTGTTGGTGTAGCTTGAGTCATCTGTTGCGCATCAGCTTTGTCAGCAACAGAAGCCTCAACAGCTTCAACAGGTCTTTCAGCAGATACAGGACTTTGTCTTACTAAGTTTTCCAACTCAGTAGGCTTTTCAATGAATGTCATCTGCTTCCTTGCTGACTTCTTTGATAATCCCTGAATGGGTCTTGAAGCAGCAGTATCCTTTTGTTGACTCCTTGTCCTGTGAGAGACATTCTCAGCAGGCATTTCAGCAGATGGAGTCCTGAAAGGTGATGCAGGAGACATTCCCCTTACATCAGCAGTGATCTGACTTATGATTTGATCAACAGCAACGTCAGCCACAGTCTTTACTTTCTTAGAGACCTTCTCCTTTGGTTGATCAGCAACCTTCTTCGTCTTTGTCTCTACAGCTAAGTCAGCTGTTTTGACTAGTCTCCGTGGCCTCTTGGCAGGAACCTCCTTTGGTTCCTCATCTTCATCTTCTTCAGGCTCATCAGCCTTTCTTTTCAGAACAAGCAAGTACTTGGACATTGCCTCAGATTTGTGGATCTCCTTTCCATTCGTCATAACACAGTCCAGTTTTGACAGCAGATAACTGAGTGTGATTCTGTGGTTGGTTTGAGGAGTTTTCCCTTTCTTTGCCTCAAGAAAACCAGCCAAAATATACCAAACTATAATGGACCAGTTGACTTCCAATCCATAGTAGATGGCAGCCATAATGCTGAACCTCTTCATGGTAACAGCATCCAGAGAAAAATTACAATTTTCGATCAATTTTGAAACCATATCAGCCATACGCTGATATTCGTCCTTTAACTGTTTCTTCCTTATGTTACCAGACAACACTTCCCCTTCTTTGGCGCAGATCGCCCAAAATTGTTGATGCTTCTCCTCAGTCAGCACAGTGACATCATGTCGTCCTCTGTTTGGAAGCCCAAAGGTTTCGTGAAGAACAGTTGGGGTAATAGTGATAGATTTACCTCCAACTGTAGCCTTGATTTCCATGGAGTTGTAGTCAACAGTTGCAGTCTTATAGTACTCCATAACCTGGTCAGTCCAGATTACACCTTTATTGTACTCCATGAAGTTCACCAGTGAGGCCGTCTTGAATTTTTCCAGCAACTCTTTCATCAGATCCGTTCCAGATTGAAAGTACGACTCATACACTAAGAACATACCTTCAGCGGCCATCGTAATCTGTTGAAAATTAGGGAAACAGGAAGAAGTTTGCAGAAAATTGCAAGTATTTTTCTCTCAAGTATGCTTTGAATATTTAGGGTGCGTAAAGAACTACACGGCTGATCAGATCTGGATTTATAGAGTTAGGGTATCTTGGTTTCCGTGATACCAGCTAACCGTTAGATCCGTTTCTTGTCAGTGCTGATCGTGCGGCATCAGTTACGACCTTTCAAATTCAAATCGCATTAAATGAGGAGCGGGAATTTATACCGCCCTTCTGTCACTTGTAAAAGCGTGTTTTGAAATAAAACGTTTTTTTTTTTAAAACAGTAAGCTTTTACACAAGCGATCAGATGAGTAAAACAAATACTTATCTGATGGACTACTGTCCTGATGACACTGCTGTTATCAGTGAAAGCCAATAGCTGATAATGCATGATTGTTATGTTTTACAAAGATAGTGCATGATTGTTATGTTTTAATTTTGTTTTAAGATCATAAATATTTGTATTTTTTTTTGTCACATCAACAATTGTACGTACTAAATATCTAATATGATACCGTGCATAGCACAGGTTTAGGCTAGTACATATATATATTTGAAGGGTGGGTGTTGACCCAATTAGTTGTTTTGACCAAAATTCTAATTTCTAGACTTTTGAACTTTTTTAATTCTACAAAATTCTATGATTTGTAAACTCTTACTATCAATTTTATCTCCACATTAATCCTACACAAAAAGGAATGTCAAAACTAAATTACTGTGCCAAATAACTAATTAATCCTAACATAACTAATTTACACCGGCGTAAATTAAGAAAGAATTTACAATTTCATCTCAAGAAGTATTCATCCAGAAGGAATCATAATTAGGCAGACTACAATCGTGTTAAAAAAGGAAACAACAATATTAGACTAAAAAAATGATGAATTCAAAATAACAAACTTTCAGTTTTTGGCTGTCAAATTCATAACATTTCCGTTTTTTGTCATAATTTTTACATCTTAACTAATTAAAACTAAAATATAATTTGAGTTTCAAATTTTTAAAATTCCTAAAATTCAGCCATTAATATGGAATAAGTCTAATACCTTGATTGTAAATTAATTTATTATACTTGAGTGTTTCCGTAAATTTAGCTATTATTTCATATAAATCATGGCATTTCTTCCATAAAACACTTATATAAGAACCCTATCTACAAACTTAGAGTATTAGTGTGAATAGTCCAATGTTAACTTTTATTCTTTTTATTTGTTCAATTTATCATACGATAAATCTAACATTGTATGTTCTACATCTTTTTTACAGGAGCCTATGAAGTTGTTTCCAATTCATATTCGATGGTCTCGCTGCACCAAGTACCCGATTTTGTGCTTATTGATTTTTTTGTTCTTTTAAATAATTCATATTCGATGTCCATAGATAATGGCTATTTGTTATATTAATAATTTTGTGTGTGTATAGTACGTCTCTCTATATATATATGATAAATTTATAAACTTTTTGTGTTCTTCTTTTATATTTTCACATATATAAAAAGCTTCTTATGCAGTCATGCTATTATTGTTTTAATTGTTCTATTTTTTTCATACCATCATATTTGATATGTTCTTAAGTTTGCTTTTTGGATTTATTACATCCTCTCATAATTTGAAGATTTTTCTTTGAGAGCACTTTCTTTGCTTATCCTCTTTTCAGCAAATTTTGTTATTTTATTCCCTTAGTATTAAATATTTGAATTTTTGGCTCTTTTAGTTCTTTCTGATTAATATGTTAGGTTCTTGAGAATTTAATTTGTCACTCCTAATTATATGAATGTTATATGTTATTTTCCATTATAATTCTTCTGTCAAATCAATTTTCACAATCAACAGATTTTGTGTTTATACCTTTGGAACCTTTGGCGGCTGAAGCTAAAGCAGCGTTAATGGTAAGTGAACTTTGCAATAGGCCAAGATTGGAGGAAAGTGACAATCGAGGGTGATTTGAGCGTGGTGATTGTATCCATTGAGAGAGATTGTGTTTCTAGGGAAATTATAGGAGGATCATCGAAGATATCAAGGAAGCTAGATTGAATTTGGACTCTTTTACGGCATGACATACTCGACTCGAAAGAAATACAAGTAGCTCATGAAATAGAAAAGTATCGTTTAGAAAAAAAACGTTTGATTCAATTGTTTTACCTGATTTCATTCACAACATTGTAACTTTAGAAATAGTTTCATGAATGAAGGTTCCTTTTAAAAACTACTATGAAGGAGAGCTTATATTTAAGTGTATTTGTTTTTTTTTCCTCATCATATTTGTATAAATTGAAATGTAAAAACTAATTTGTATTTTTTGTCTTGAAAATTAATTAAGATCTTATCGTAATAATTTAGAATTACAAAATAATGAGGATTGATTATGACAATTTAAGTAGTTTTATTTATATTATGTTGAAGCACTATTGTAGAATTATTTGAACTTTAGATATTACTGAGCCAATCGACAAGTTGCAATAGAGTTTGTGTTTTATATTATGTATAAAAATAAAAAATTGATGACAGATATAATATTTATATCAAACAAGTACCATTGTTTTGTATAAACCGTGCATAGCACGGGATATAAGCTAGTTATCATTAAAATACACGCTAGATTGTCGTGTGGGTATTAAGGTTTGTAATTTTAATTTGAAACTCTTTCCCCCATCTTAAGGTTTGTATTAAGATGGGGGGAAAGAGTTTTGGAGTGCAGGACTTGTTGACAATTCGGGTTTTTTAAGCTTTGTCTGTGATTTTGTTAAGTCACTAGGTTGTTTCATCAAGTTATTTATTGGATTTTGATGAGAAAAGGGGTGGGATTTAGAGGAGGTAGATGTAATTTGTGTAATTAAGGATTATTTTTGTAATTTAACAAATGTCTGGTTTTTTAAAATGTTCGATGACATGTCATCATCGAATATTTTGAAAGAGAATTGTGATTTAGATTCTGTGATGACTTTTTTTAATAGTTGAGATATGATATTTTATGTACATTCTAGCCTCATAAAATCTCTTTTGAAAAAAAAAATTGTTAGATGATGAGGTACCATTCAATACTTAATTTGAGGGGTTTAAAACCTTAAATTATTCTTCAAAACATCAAAAAATAATTGTATAATAATTAAAATATAACCTTAAAAAGTTTAACTTCACTTCTTAAAAAAAAGAAAAAAGAAAGAACATAGTCTCAAAATTTATATCAACTCTATAATCCTCTATTTCTGCCAAAAATTTTCTCTAATTCCACTCATTCTCTATTTCGTGTGCAATAGTCTCCAAGTAAAGGGAGATTCTTCTACAGACCTTATGGTCTATATTTTTTCTTTTTTTTTTTTTTTTTTCTTTCTTTACTTTTTCTTCTTTTATTTTCTTTTTCATTCTTTCTTTTTCCTTCCTTATAACTAATATTTTTTTCACAATTCAAACACATTTATATACTATGTTGCAAACTTATAATATATTGTTCCTATCAAAAATTTATTGTACATTACAAAAAACTTAAATTTTAGTAACAAAGTACTAAATGATAAAGTGATAAAAATTTAAATACTATCACTAAAATGATGTACATAGACACATTAATTAGTAACAATAAATGTAAAAAATTAACACTATTGACATTTAGTGACACCCCAAGGGCAACTAAAAATTTGTCACTAAGTTGTAGTGACAATTATAACTAGCACTAGGTTGTCTCTAAAGTGTTATCACTAATTGTCAATAATGACAACTTAAGTCTCATACACTTGTCACTTATAGCCATTAGTGACAATTTAAAAATATATTTTATCACTATTACAATAAAAATAAATTGTCACTATTGCATTTGTCACTAAATATATGAAAAAAACGACAATTTCAACAATATCAATCAATTTCATTTTTCTTGTAGTGATGGTTTTTTTATATATCATGTATTTTCCATAATCGTTCAGTGTTTTTGTAGTTATATATTTATTTTTTTTACGATGTGAATTCGCAGATTTATTGTGTCATTTTGTACTATAATTTATTAAAGAGAGAATTGCATTTTTGGTACACAGCTATAGGTCAATTCCCACTTTTGGTACACAACTTTATGTGTCCAACACATTTGGTACACCTCTTTAACAGAGTTCGACACATTTGGTACAACCGTTAAATAAATTGCAAAATCACCGTTAATTCCGTTAGTTCGGCACATTTGGTACACCTCTTTTACAAAATTGGCATGCGCACGGTACATGGCTGCCAGAAAAAAATTGAAACTTGATAAACTTTTTTATTATATTTTATTCTTCTTCCAATATTAAACTATAAATGACATATAGTTTATTATATTTTACATGTCATATAAATAATGAATACATATTTTTTAATAATTTTTATAAATATGATAAATTAAAGTAACTTGTTTATTATATTTTATTCTTCTTGCAATATTAAACTATAAATGACATTATATAGTTTATTATATGTTACATGTCATATAAATAATAAATACATATTTTTTTAATAATTTTGTTGGTCCCAAGTGGTCAGAAGAGGTTTAGAGGGGGGGGTGAATAAACCTCTTTAAAAATTTTCTTCAAATTTAACTTTAAAACTTTCACTCTTAACTGAACAGACTAAGCTGATCAGATTAGTTAGTTACAGTTCTGTTCGCGAACAAATCTTTGAACAGCCTTGTTGACCACTCGTCTGATTATTACTTAGCTGATTTTGCTAAAATCAGTTTTAATGCTTAGAGTACTTGCAGCGGATTTTCAAAGTGTTTTTCACAAGTAATCTTAGTAGTTTGAAAAATGTTTCCCCAGTTTTATAAACTCCTTTAAATCCTTTTTCAAACAGTTAAGTTAATGTGTTTTATGCAAACAGAAAATATGCAAGTAAAAGCAAATAAAACACAAACAATTTTTATAGTGGTTATATGGATTTGAATATCCTTTAGTCCACTCTTCCAAGTCACACAGATCTTGGGTTATACTATAATCACTAAGTTTACAGTATACTCTGCTTGCGCCAATCAACATATGAAATGGCCACAAGTGTGCAGTAAGAAATCACAAAGAAATCCTACTTCTCTGAAGTAATATCACTCACTTAGACGGATATCTACTTCTCACAACACTCTTGATTACAAAATCACTCAGAAGATGTATTTTTCTTGATTCTTCAACTCTGCTTTTGTCAACAAATGACTCGGCTGATGAGTGAGCTGTTCTTGAGACTTAAAGAATTTTGCTTCGGAAATTTCTCTCAGAAAGTGTGTTGCTTGCTTCTTCTTCGTCTCTTTCAGCTATTTATACTTGAGGATTGAAAAATGTCCGTTGAAGAGAGACAAGATTCAAATTCCTCGAGTACTGGTCCTTAAAATCCGCGAACGGCTCTTTTGCAGTCTGTCCATACTATGAACAGTACTATTCTGCAGGCAGCATTAAATGCACCTAGCTGATGCGAAGCATTTCTTCAATCATTTGTCTTTAATAACCTTGTACTTCAGCATTTATTACTCCAAGGGGCATTTATTACCGTTGGGAACACTTCATGATCTTCTTCACTTGGCTGACGAAAGTACAAGTCTGATGGTGAACTCGGCTGATCTCAAACTTGAACAAATCTGATTTGAGTCGGCTGATCTTCATCAGTCTGATAACTTTACTTCAGCAGATCAGAAGTCTTGGACCTTGAAATTTTGACTCTTCTGATGTCTTCTTTACTTAGTCAAAATTCCTTTAAAGGGATCATCAGCTAAGTTACTCCATACTTAGCCAATCTTGAAGTTTTGGAATCCTTCAAAACCTCCCTTTACAAATTGTCTTCAGTGCCTTCATCTTCATCCTTATCCAACAATTTCCCCCTTTTTGATGATGACAAAACTTCAGCTAAGTACCTGTTGAATACCTAAGCTAAAGAATGTAATCCTCAAAATTTTCTGAGATAGAAAAAGTTTATTGGATTGAACTTGACTTTTCATTAATATTGAAAAAGAGTTACAAGGTACAAGTTCATCAGATGAGATTTCTGAAGAATAGATAGAAGTGAACTGATTACAATGAATTTATAATTTCTAACTATCAGCTTCTTCATCTGATCCTTCAAGCTCTTCTACATACTCATAAGAAGACTCATCGTCGTCTTCTTCTTCTTCATCAGCTTCTTCTTCCAAGATTGCTTTGGCAGCTTCCATCTTCTCTTTGAGTTGCTGCTCTTTAATCAGCTCCATTGCTTTCTTGGCAGATTCAGTCTCCTTGTACTTGGTAGTTTCTTTTTCAATCTTTTCTTCTTCTTCTACCTTTCCAAGTTTTTCAGTCTTGTCAGCAGTGTCTTCAGTTTCCTTGGCTTCAATAGTTGCAGTAGCAGTTTCCTTAGTTGTTTCTTCCCTTTTATCTTCCCCCTTTTTGTCATCATCAGTTTTGATGACATTAGAAGGTGCAACAGTAGAGTTGAGGGCAACTGTTGGAATCCTTACATCAGCACATAGAGCTTTTAGATTCTGATTGACAACATCATGACTGGCTGTAAGATGTTGAATATCAGTGCTGATGATGTCAGTCTTGTCATTGAAGTAGTCAATATTCAGGTTTACAGTTGCAATTTCATCTTGGATTGCTTGTGCAGCATTTGCCATTTCATGCAACATTCCTAAATTGATCTGCTTCTCCTCTTCACTGACTTTAATGAAGGTTGCAGTCAAATCAGCAATCTTGTGCTCAGCTGTCTGTAAAGCAGTATGAAGGTGATTGACATCACCCTTCACATCTTCAACATTCTTGTTCAGGTCTCTCAAGCTGTGCACTAACTGCAAGGAATGATCTTGAGGAATAGGAATACTTGTGATTTCAGTCTTGATGATCTTTTCAGTAGACTGTTGCACAGTTTCTAGCTGAAGTCTATTTGATTCTGTCAATTCTTCCTTAAGCTCAGTCTTCAGCTCCTCTTTGACCTTCATCAGCTGCTGTTGATGCTTCTCTTCCAGTTCCTTTTATAGAATTTTCCATCAACATCTGGAAAGCTTCCATCAGTGATGAGTGTTCATCACCTGATGAAGCAGAAGCAGCAACTTCATCCTTTTCTTCAATCTCCTGGTGGACAGGAATATCTTCCATCTTTTCGTCTTGATGATCTTCAGAATCCTTAGCATTCCACTCAATGGCTAAGGGTTCATCAGCAACCTTTTCAGCAGACTTGTCAGCAGTCTGATCAGCAGACTTGTCTTCAGGCTGGTCAGCAGACTTGTTTTCAGGCTTGTCAGCAGACTTGTCTTCAGGCTGGTCAGCAGACTTGGTCGCAGCTTTATGTTCATCAGTAATATCATCATAGACCAGGTTG
>CM064879.1:45536617-45641721 GCA_003313485.2 Penstemon barbatus | reverse complement strand
TCTATTATTATATAAGGGTGAAAGCTGTTGTTATGACCCTCGAAAATCGACCAAGGGTGAAAGACGTTGCAACGCTCCTTGGATCGAAAAATGAAAATGGGTGACGACTCTCGAGCTAAAATGCTCTAAAAACGACTAAGGGTGAAAGCCTCTGCTATGCCCCTTAGATCGAAATTATTGAATGGGTGAAAGCCTCTGCTATGACCCAAGGGCTAAAAATGCTCTAAAACGACTAAGGGTGAAAGCCTCTGCTATGCCCTTAGATCAAAATTATTGAATGGTGAAAGCCTCTGCTATGACCCAAGGGCTAAAAATGCTCTAAAAACGACTAAGGGTGAAAGCCTCTGCTATGCCCCTTAGATCGAAATTATTGAATGGGTGAAAGCCTCTGCTATGCCCCTTAGATCGAAATTATGACCCAAGGGCTAAAAATGCTCTAAAAACGACTAAGGGTGAAAGCCTCTGCTATGCCCCTTAGATCGAAATCATTATCCTTGATCAACCGGGATCAATCAACATTCTATTCTATTATTTCTCCATGATTATTCGATCGTCTAAGGTTAACAGCCATCTTTACAACGCTTAAATCAAAGCTATAATTCAAGATCGATCGACACCCTACTCGAATATTACATCATGGTTATTTGCCCAAGTTAGAGAACTTGGCCCTTCAGATTAAAATTGTTACTTGAAGGTCATTTTGTATTCTTCTATTTTGATATCTTAATTATTTCACGGGGGAATAAAGGTCTCCTACAAGTTATATTCAAAATCGAGGAATATCGATTATCATCTATCATCTAAATATTTATCAAAGTAAATAAAGAATGGCACCCGATCATATTTTGGAGGCAGAAGAAATCGATGCTCGATAACAGCATACAAAAGCAATTTTACGGGATAACACGTATGACGAGAAAAATAAACGTCTTATTGATGACATTACAAGCAAAGTTTGAAATTACAATGGCAAGGAAAAATCGAGCAAAGTCAAGGCTTTACATTTTATGTAACCCTATTACAAATCAACCCTACGCTAGAAGTTTCTCGTGATCGAAGGAAGAAGTCGAGGCTGGGCTAACACTTCCACCCTTCATCCTTCACTTCCTCGGTACTTGCTCCACGCCGGGCCAGATCGAGAGAAAGCAAGGCAACCCCTAGAGAAATTATTCCACGCAATCTCGAAGGCAACATTCTTCAAGAAATATCTTGAAGAAGTAGAGATCGAGTGCAGGAAAACTCCTCCAGCAGTAGACCCACTATCCCGACTGGATAGAGATCAGAGTACAGGAAGTTGAGCCCGCCTCAAAGACTTGGAATCAAAGAGAGCAGGTCGCCTGCCGGTACCCCAGTCGCAATTATTTTCGCCTGTCGATACCCTAGTCGAAATAAGTAGCCATCAGGAGATAGCGAAATTTATAAACAGTTCGAAGAAGAACCTCGAACAGTTCAATCGGAGATAGCAAACGGAGCATGATGGCTAGAAAAAGTAAAATCTCAATCATAGAACCGATCAGAAATGTTACTGGAATATGAAATTCAAAGGTAACTACGGATCTATATATAGCGATAGGAATAGGCAATTAACGACCCAGATTTGATGATACTAACGGCTGAGATATAAGCAGTAAATGCGCCGACCGTTACGAATCCCGAATGATGGGGGCTATTTCGCACCCTATATATTACTCGAATCGAATGAAGAAGTTATGATCGATCCGACCAATCCAAACAGATCGGGATCCCCTCGCAGACCCGGCAAAGCGTAGCTCTCTTCGACCAGAAGATGATACTCCGGACCCATGAAGGATAAATGGGCCGAGTCCTATTAGGACTATGATTCCTTGTAAAACTAGGTTAAACATTGTATAAATACCTAGTTAATCATTGTATTAGACAACTACGAAATCCTTCACTTCAAGGATACACAAATATTCTCTGCCTAAGGCATTACAACTGAATAAGAATCCATATTATTCATAGTATTTTGCTCTCCATATTGATGTGTTATTAGCTTAACTTGTGGTTATACTTCTTGTTCTTAATCATTGCTTTTCTTTGTGATTGATCCATCCGGAATAAAGTAACAGAGCCCTACTAAATAAATACACCAATATCGTAAACCCCACCGATATTACAAATTCACTGATATACAATTAACCCGACGAAATCCGGTTAAATCAGTTGGCGCCCACCGTGGGGCTAGGTTAATTATTCGAATCGACACATGGCTCGCCCAAGGAAAAGCGCTCGCGTTGGAACGAGAAGCAATACGACCACAGGTCACAACGCATCTGAAGATCCACAAGACAACAATAATAACAACAATCCAAACACCAATGAAAACCTCCCAGATACCCGTTCCCGTCAGCAGGAACACCAAGGAGGTCTTACCGGTACAATACCAGAAGAACCGGAACTCCCCGAAATTCCCGCTCCTCTCCCTGGCGCTCAGGAAAAACTGAAACAAATAGCGATGCTCTTCAAATCACTCTCTCCAGAAGAATTGCTAGTTTTAGACCAAATTCCTCAAAACGCTACGGCTCCTGGGGCAACTCCCGCGCCGGGAGTGCCAAGGCCGAACGAACGGACCTCTCAACAAGCTGACAGCCCAGCGAGTGAGCGACGCTCGCTACACAGCCCACAGCAAATAAATTCTAAGCCATCCGACAACCGTCCCCAAAGAAGAACTGGTCGAAGAGTACCGCAAGCAGTTCGCAGCGGATCGAAGGAACGAACGATCATTCCAATCGAAGATGATATAGATGATACAATTCCCCATCGACCAAGAGCGACTCGATTCTCAGAACGAGAAATTGAAAGGATGGTACAAGAGCGACTTGAACAACGATTACGATCTGTGCAGAACCCGTGGGCCCGGACTGCAGAACTCCAAGAAAGCCTTGCGGCTTGCTCTCCTTTCTGCAGGGAAATAAAAGAAGCACAGTCCGTAGGACAGGTCCCGGGAAGACTACCCCGATATGATGGAACCACTGACCCGGACGATTATATTTTTAGCTTTACGAACATAATGAATTTGTACGCCCACTCCGCCGAATTCACCGCCAAACTAATGGTAACAACATTCGAAGGACTCGCGCTGGATTGGTTTGCCAAGCAACCAGCCAACTCTATATTCAGTTTCCGAGAATTATGCAATAAACTAACGCAGCAATTTGCCAGTCAGAAGAGACAAAAACTTCCGATGAGCTACCTGGGAACCATACACCAACAAGAGGGAGAATCCCTAAGAAATTGGTTGGCAAGGTTCAACGTAGAATTACTCAAAATCGAATCACCGAATATCGATTACATAATTTCTATCCTCTTCGACCTCACTAAAAATAGGCAATTTGGAAACGCCCTCAGTCGAAAACAACCGAGAACGTTTGCCGACATTATGAGCTTGGCTTCTAAGTATATGACCCAAGAGGAGATGAATTCCTTTAAGGATAAAAACAAAAACAAAGCCACCACCTCAGGCTCCAAACGGCACGATAGGCTTCCTACCCAAAAAGCTTCGGATTACGAGCGATCTTCCAGGAGAGGTAATGTTTTCCACCGACTGGAATACAACAAAGCCGATCATGACAGACAACCTAATTTCTACCAAAGACCAAGAAACCATGATCAACCAATAAGAAGCAGGGTGAATCAAGTAGAACACCCAAGGTTAAGTGTTCCAATGGAAGAAATATTGGAAGTCCTAGAAAGAAATAACTGGATTCCCGAAGCGAGGAAAATCGCGCAGCCAAGACCAGGCTCTCGAAACTACGATCAATACTGCAAATACCATAGGGCACATGGACATCGAACGGAGAATTGTTTTCACCTTAAGAGAGAAGTTGAGAAACTTATCGAGCAAGGAAAACTCGACGAATACATAGAGCGAGATAATTATAGAAGGGAAAGAAGTAGAAGCCCTCGGAATGTTGATCGAAGGAGAAATCCTCGTCAAAGGTCACCCGAACGCCGACCTATTCCGGAATCGAATCACGACCAGATCAATGGAACTATCCATACGATCTCCGGGGGTCCCGCGGGTGGAGATAGTCGTAACGCCCGGCGAAGAACTGCCAGGTCCATCATTGGAAATTCAAAATACCCAAAAGAAATTTGGACCCTGGAAAGCAGGCCATCAAACGATCAACAGATCAGTTTTAATGAAGGCGAAGCGCCTAAAAATATTATCTGGGACGCAAGAGAGGATAACCCCGACTTCCCTATGGTAATATCGCTAGAAATAGCAAATTACAATGTCAAGAGAATCTTAATCGATAATGGGAGCTCAGCCAATATTATCTCCCGAGAAGTTTTAGCCCAAATGGACTTGGGACAGATAAACTTGCAGAAAGTAGCTACGCCATTAATAGGATTCGGGGGGTCCGAAATCATCCCCAGCGGAACGATAACCTTAAGCGTATCGCTCGGAAAAATACCCCACCGAACAGTGAAGCTAGTGAAATTTTTAGTAGTAGAGACCCCATTCGCTTATAATGCAATATTGGGACGACCTGCTCTCAATCTATTCCGAGCCGTTGTCTCTACTTATCATCAGAAGATAAAGTTTCCAACCGATACAGGCATCGGAGAAATAACAAACGACCATTGCATGGCTTGGGACTGCTATAGTACTTCGTTAACAATGAAAGAACATCCTAAATCCGTTACTCCGAGCAAGAGAAAGATCGAAAGCGATCTGACTAGAAACGAGGTTGAAATTCCTAGTACTGATCGACTAGATAAAAAGGGGAAAGAACCGCTAGACTTATCTTTGAAACCCCCTGAACATAAAGATGTAATTCTAGTAGATGGCGACTCATCCAAAAAGACGAGAATTGGTACAGAGTTAAGCGAAGAAGGAGAAATAATGCTGATCGATTTCCTCAGAAACAATGCCGATGTCTTCGCTTGGAGCGCAAATGACATTGAAGGAATTGATCCTCGGATAATAAAGCATTCCCTAAAAATAGATCCTTTGGCGAAACCCGCCAGACAGAAGAAGAGAAATCATGGACCGGTGAAAGATAAAATTATCAAAGCCGAGGTAGAAAGGTTGCTCGAAGCAAAACAAATCCGAGAAATTCATTTCTCGGAATGGCTATGCAATGTCGTACTAGTCGCTAAAGGAGACAAAAAAGATAATAAATGGAGGATGTGTAATGATTTCACCGACCTTAACAAGTTGTGTCCACGCGACCCATATCCCCTCCCGAGGATTGACTTATTGGTCGACTCGACCGCTGGCTTCGCGTTATTCAGTATGATGGACGCCTTCCAAGGGTTTTACCAAATATACATGGATGAGCAGGACCAAGAAAAGACCGCGTTCGTAACCGAGCAGGGAGTTTATTGCTTCATAGTGATGCCCTTCGGCTTAAGAAACGCCGGAGCTACTTACCAAAGGTTAGTTAACCTAATGTTCAAAGAATTAATCGGAGAACTGATGGAAGTCTACGTGGACGACATGCTGGTCAAAAGTATGAACGAAGCAGACCATGTAAAGCATCTCGGTCGATGCTTTCAGATCTTAAGAAAATATCGTATGAAGTTAAACCCCGCAAAATGCACCTTTGGTGTCAAATCAGGAAAATTCTTGGGATATCTAGTTCACCAACGCGGAATAGAAGCCAACCCAGAAAAAATCCGAGCCATAACTGAAATGAAACCTCCTAAAACAATCTCTCAAGTACAAAGCCTAGTTGGAAAGATCGTGGCATTAAACAGGTTTATATCAAAATCTGCGGACAAAAGCCTCCCCTTTTTCCAAACTCTCCGAAAGGCAAAGAACTTTGTTTGGACCGAAGAGTGCGATCAGGCCTTCGAGCAGCTCAAAGAATATTTGACGACACCCCCGATGTTGGCAAAACCAACAGAAGGAGAACCATTGTTTATGTACATCTCCATTTCCGACGTAGCAATTAGTTCAGTACTAATTAAAGTCGAGGGCTCAGAGCATAAGCCAGTATATTATCTCAGCAAGTTATTACAAGGGGCGGAGAAGAATTACTTAGAAATAGAAAAATTCACACTGGCCTTAGTGGTGGCCGCACGGAAACTCCGACCTTACTTCTTAACTTACAAAATCATCGTTCTGACGAATCAGCCACTAAGGCAAGTTCTAGCAAAACCAGAAGCCTCCGGTCGACTAATCAAATGGGCCATCGAACTCAGTCAGTTCGAGGTAGACTACAAACCGAGGATTGCCATCAAGGCCCAAGTGTTGGCCGATTTTATATTAGAAACACCGACACAGGCTACTGAATCATCGAGCTGCCTCAGCAGCGATGTCTTGATCATTGAAGATCAAACTTGGCTAATGCACGTCGATGGTGCTTCATGCCGAGAAGGAGGAGGCGCCGGAATCAACTTCACCGGACCAAACAAGGAAGATTTAAATTACGCAATAACACTGGACTTCGTTGTGACAAACAATGAAGCTGAATATGAAGCATTAATCGCAGGAATGGAAATGGCGATCAAAGCCAATATAAAAAGTCTTAAAGTACTAACTGATTCAGAATTAGTACAAAGACAGATAGAAGGCCTATACGAGGCTAAGGAATTCAACATGGTCAAATACCTCGCCAAAGTGAAGACTCTGGCCGAGAAATTTGAAAGTTTTAGTATCCAGAACATCCCACGTTCGGAAAATAAATGGGCCGATCAGTTATCAAAATTCACAGGATCCCCTGACGGAAAGACCGAACGGGTGATCAACTGGTTGATCTCTAATACACCAGCAATTGACATCGATGAAACACCAGCGGTGGATATAATGGAAATCGAAGAAGCCGAAGGGAACTGGATGACCCCTATGATGGACTATCTTCGAGAAGGAAAATTACCACCTGACCAAAATGAAGCTCGGAAAATAAAATATCGAGCTCCGAAATATACACTCATAGAAGGAAAACTCTACCGACGATCAGTATCAGGGATTCTTCTGAAATGCGTACCTGAATCACAAACCCTCGATATACTACGAGAAATACATGATGGGGATGCAGGAAATCACAGCGGATCAAGAGCATTGGCTTTAAAATGTCTCAGGACGGGTTACTATTGGCCGACCATCAATAAAGATGCCGCTCAATATGTCCAAGAATGTCATCACTGCCAGATCCATGCTAACATATGCCATCGACCAGCAGAAAACATGCACCCTATTCCAGTTTGTTGGCCATTCGATCAATGGGGAATGGATATCGTGGGACCTTTCCCAGTGGCCAGATCAAAGAAATCTTATGTCCTGGTCGCCGTAGAGTACTTCAGCAAATGGATAGAATGCGTCGCCCTCGCACGAATAACCCAACTCCAAGTCATCAATTTCCTATGGAAATTCATAGTTTGTCGATTCGGCATCCCAAGGGTCCTTATCTCCGATAATGGAACTCAATTCGCGGGCAAACAAATAATAGAATGGTGTACAAAACTTGGAATTCAACAGAATTTTACCTCCGTTGGACATCCTCGAGCAAATGGGCAAACTGAAGTAGCAAACCGAGAAATAATAAAATCTTTGGAAAAAAGATTAGGAGCAGCCAAAGGAAAATGGCTAGATGAACTCCCAGGAGTATTATGGGCTAATCGAACCACGGTAAGGAGCTCAACAGGGGAAACCCCATTTAGCTTGGTATATGGGTCGGAAGCGGTTATCCCTGTGGAAACCCTAATCCCTACGCCAAGAGTAGAAATGTTCGATGATAAAGAAAATGAAAAGTCAAGAGAAAACGACATTGATTTAACAGAAGCTTTAAGAGATAAAGCTGCTGTACGCTTACAAGCCACTAAAGCTAATATGGAGAAAGCATACAATCAAAAAGTACGCATCCGAACCTTCAAGGAAGGAGATTTGGTCTTGAAAAAAGTAGAAATATCCAAACATGTGGGAAAGTTACAACAAAATTGGGATGGACCTTACATCGTCATTGGCGTGGGGAAGAAAGGTTCATACAGAATTGCACACTTGGATGGAACTGCCTTACCAAGAACCTGGAATGCTGTCAACCTTAGGAAATACTATGGTAAATAAATTTTAGCAGGTTATACTGCATTATTTTACTTTTTACCTTATCAGATTTCAATCTTTGTAATAAAGGCCTAGGCCTAAAGTTCAATTATTAAAGATTTCTTTGGCATTTTATATATATCGATTATATCGGTTAAATATTCATCGGAATCGCACAATCATATTGCCAGAAACGAAACGAGTCGAGTAAACATTGATCCGCTCAATAAAAACTCCTCGACATATCAACAAGACTTTTTGGTTAAAAACCTAAGTCTACAATAAAAAACGAGTCGAGTAAACATTGATCCGCTCAATAAAAACTCCTCGATACATCAAAAAGACTCTTTGGTTAAAAACCTAAGTCTACAATCAAAAACGAGTCGAGTAAACATTGATCCGCTCAATAAAAACTCCTCGATACATCAAAAAGACTCTTTGGTTAAAAACCTAAGTCTACAATCAAAAACGAGTCGAGTAAACATTGATCCGCTCAATAAAAACTCCTCGATACGACAAAAAGACTTTTTGGATTAAAAATCTAAGTCTAATCAGAAAACGAGTCGAGTAAACATTGATCCGCTCAATAAAAACTCCTCGATATAATCAACGATCAAAAAGATTTTTTGGATTAAAAATCTAAGTCTAATCAGAAAACGAGTCGAGTAAACATTGATCCGCTCAATAAAAACTCCTCGATATAATCAACGATCAAAAAGACTTTTTGGATTAAAAATCTAAGTCTAATCAGAAAACGAGTCGAGTAAACATTGATCCGCTCAATAAAAACTCCTCGATATAATCAACGATCAAAAAGACTTTTTGGATTAAAAATCTAAGTCTAATCAGAAAACGAGTCGAGTAAACATTGATCCGCTCAATAAAAACTCCTCGATATAATCAACGATCAAAAAGACTTTTTGGATTAAAAATCTAAGTCTAATCAGAAAAGAGTCGAGTAAACATCGATCCGCTCGATAAACACTCCTCGAACTATTTCCGACGATCAAAAAGACTTTTTGGGTTAAAAACCTAAGTCTACTCAAAAAAAGAGTCGAGTAAACATCGATCCGCTCGATAAACACTCCTCGAACTATTTACTAAGATCAAAAGGACCTTTTGGGTTAAAAACCTGAGTTCTAAATCATAACAAGTCGAGTAAACATTGATACGCTCAATAAAAACTCCTTGATCTGTTCTTAATGATCTAAATGATCTACTAACGCCCCCGAAGTTTTGGAAATAGACTGAGTATGAAACCGTATGCTCGGAAAATGCTACTCATAAATAAAAATCAAAACAGAATTAACGACAAGAAAAGATGCGAAGGATAAAAATATATTTTATTCATCAAATCAGTTACATACAAAAGTCCTACGTTACAAAGATCTACATACTAATTAAAGATCATTACAATGTATAAATAAGATGATCCTCTGTTATCGGCGATCTTCACGACAATGTCCACGAAAACACCAATCTCCTCCCTAGTACCTTGTCGATTATAATAAACCACCTAAGAAGCATGCTGCTCAGGATGGTCGACTTCTTTGGTTCGACGGCCAGGCTCTGAAGATCAAATGTTCTTCCAGACGAAATGAACATTACCAGCCAGATAGCTAAGCAATGCTCACTCACCCGAAAGAAGATACTGCTTTTACTTTATCTATAAAACATTTTACTCTAGAGCAGCATCTCTTCGGGACCGTCGTGAAACGGTAAGTTTACCAGCCACCCCGGTGGTCTATCACTCCTGAGGTTACATCGAAGAACAGGGGTGACTGGCAAGTATGAACCCACCATGTGCAAACAGGAAACCACGGACCTCCAATTGATGAAGACAAAAACTGAAGATCTCATGGGACCCGTCGATACAAGGTAGGGCTGACATGGGACCCGTCAATACAAGACTGGGAACAACTTCACTATTTCGAATAAATAAATCGTGATAATGTGATTTTTTGAAGACAATGGGATCAGAGGGCAGAATAAAATCTAAGGAATTCGTGATCTCCATCCTTTTTGGGAAATTGCAAATGAAGAATATAAGTCACCCCCCTATTTATAGGGGCAGATCTAAAGGATCCAACGGCTAAAAAAGTATTTGATCAACGGATACAGATACGACCCTTTGACTCCCCGTAATAAATGCAAATAAGTTGGAACGGCACCATCTATTCGCCTCAACTGATCGACAACAAGAGAAGTCTTGGATCAAAGCGATCACCCAAATAACACAAGTACACCTAAAGAACTCCAGACCGGTCATACTGGAACGATCATACTTCATGGTCGATGGCTTAAAAACCTAGAATTCACAAACGAAGCCATAGAAGCTTCAAAATCGCAGCGAAAAGGACAGTTGCTCGATAAAAGATAAAAGATAAAAGACCAAAACCCTTCACCATTCGAGGAACGTCACTGCCTCATACGTCATATGGAAGACCATTGACTAAGCTATACAGAAACTCCTATGGAGTCCAAGAAATCTGACATAGAAATCAGGAGAATAGTCCTCCTTAATCTACATGGCAAA
The DNA here is from genome assembly GCA_003313485.2 of Penstemon barbatus. NCBI lineage: Eukaryota > Viridiplantae > Streptophyta > Magnoliopsida > Lamiales > Plantaginaceae > Penstemon > Penstemon barbatus. The sequence goes on along the minus strand of CM064879.1, from coordinate 45,631,174 downwards.
GACGTCACTGCCTAACATACCAAAGAATTGCTTAAGGAGGTCTGAACAAGATAGATCTGGCCATGAACGCTACATTTTCCAATTCCTCCCATATCAAGAAAGTGATATAATGGTACACTAGCCAAGGAGCATATCGTTCAAAAATTGATTCTGGGAAATATAAGGGTTTGGAAAAGATTGAAAGGGACATTTTTCAGTAGAATGACATAAAGAAAACCGAGGATCAACAAAGGGACAGTAACCTTCTTATATAAGGTTTGGATCACAAAACGACAAAAGTACAAAGCGTAGAATGAGCGTCGACAAAGATGTTGAACTTTATCGATATAAACAACACATTGTCTAAATTATGACTAAAACATGCTAAGTGCATGTAAACCAAAGGAATATACTGGATTTGATCGACAAACGACTCGACTTGCAGAAGCTAACATTGTATATGAGTACAAAGGAAGAACGAGCATAACAAAGTGTATATAAAGAAGATAATTGATCAGGCAAAAGCCTGCCTACAAAAAGAACATCAGTTCTAATCTCCTACTCCTCCCATTACAAGAATTTCAGCCCAAGTAAATACACAAACGTCGGGCCACAAAAAAAAAAAAAAAAAAAAAAAAAAAAAAAAAAGAGACAGTCCAAGGCCTGCCAGGTCGAGCAAAGGTCACTGAGAAGAACGGTCAGCAGGCCGACTACCAGAAACAGCTTTCCGAGGAGTCAGACTCCCAGCAAAAGCCATCAATTCTTCTTGACGCTTTAGATAACCGGCGTCATAACCTTCCTCATAGGACTGCCGACGAGATTCTTCCGCCAGAACAGCTGCTTGAGCTAAATCATTTTTCTCCTTTTCAAGGACAACTTTTTCGGCCTCCAATTTTTGAAGATCATCTCTATCAAGTTGCAGCTGCAACTCCAAACCTCTGCTTTTAGCTTTCTCGGACTCCAACTGACTCTGAAGAGCTGTCCGACGATTCCACAGTTCGTCATTTTGCACACCCAGTTGGAGCGCAAAATACTTGCCCTAAGAACAGAAAGAATAAGAGAAATCGCCTTACAACAAGGAATTCTAAAACAAAGAACAGAAAAAATATTCGAAATATGTTTACCTGCTCACATATCTTCACCAAAGATTGAACAAGGCGAAGATTGGAGGTACCTTCGAGCTTCCTCAACTCGCCAGGCAGAATAGTACTCATGCCCAAGTCCCATGACAAAGCATCAGGTTCAACAGAACCAGGCAGTTCGCTGGACAAAGGGACACCATCCGAACGTGGAATCTCCGACAAAAGAATGTCATCAACTTGTTGAAGGATGCATCGCTCATCTAATTGACGAGGAGATTCTCTCCCGTCGGGACTAACAGTGGTCTCCTTACCAGAAGCAGAAATTACGGTTCGGCGGCCAGACCCGGAACCTGTTCGACCTCCGGAAGGTCCTCCAGACTCAAAGGAAGTAGTCATCACAGTAGTATCATTAAACAAAAATTCTGGGCAATCCTGCACAATAGATTGTGCTACGGAAGGATTGACAAATAAATCGTTGCCAGTTTGCCCTCCGCTAGTGATTGGGGCAGTAGAAATAGACAAAGGAAGGGAAATAACAAAATCCCCTCCATGAAAAACATGCTCAAAGGAAGGAGCATTTGAACTAACAGCAATATTATAAGCCGGTTCCTCGTTCGACATATCGCCAAAGGCATAGCGACCAGGAGAAGGCATTCTTCCTACTTGAGTGGAAACAGGAAGGATTGGCTCAGAAACAATAACACTGGTATCGATCTCCGACCTAATTGTTTGGGACAAATGAGGAGGTTCCATCGACGGTCCATCTCTTCGATGCTTTTTGGATCTATTATCACGAGCGCCCTCACGGGAAGGTCGCTTCGAAGTATTACCAAAGAGGTTACTCATGGTCAGATTATGAAAAAGCACAATTTAATATCGAGAAGGTTTATCGACTAACTAAAAGACGAGTATTCTGTCGAGAGAAAAGTATAGCGGTAAAAACAAGTCAAGATTTTACCTTTCGTATTTATACTACGCGAAAGGACGCGACAGACCTAAAGAAAGGGCGCGAAACAGCAGAAATGACCTTGGAGCAAACGCTAGAATATGAAAAGACACACGCATAATGATTACGCCAGATTTAATGACTTGTCTGAATTATTACGGCGAAGCCGAAAAGACACGGCTGTCAGAATACGAAACGTTTAGCGTACAAAGAGAAGAAAAGGAAAAAATTACAATTAATACCTACGAGTAAAATAATTACAAAGATTATTCAAAAAATCACTATCTTAAAGAGCCTGCTCACTATCCGAAACTCTCTGGTCGCTACCGACGACCTCAGTTGTACCAATGACCACTTCCTCTTCTTCCTCGACTTCGGGATCAACAAAAGTATTATCGAGCTCTTCATTGACGTCAGAAGGAGGAATGGGCAATGGATTTCCAAATTCTTCGACAAGGTGAGCTAGAGGAAGACCTTGATATAGAACATCTGGGACCTCGGAAGAAGAATAAAGTTCACCATACCGATTCAACCGAATATGAGCGGCCTTGAAATACTCTTTTCGACGATCATCGATCATCTCCATAGCGACCAGCTGATGAATCGCTTTCTTAAAAGTATTTTCAAGTAAAGGACCGACCATCCGATACACCAACGCCGTATGAACAGGAGAGTTGAGAAATTCGCGAACAACACTTTCGTCAGATTTCCTGACATATCGATCTCTTTGCCTAAGAGGGACATCATTTTCGTACTCCTCTAAAGAAGCTTCGAGGATTGACACTTGAGATTCCAGCTCACTAATTCGAGCCGTGCTCTGTAACTGAAATTCCTCTAACTTTCTAGCCATTTGATTGGCCTGCTCTTGAGCATGAGAAACCTCCATCACCCTGTTCAACACTTCTTGATCGTCGGTCTCGGCAGCACGAGTCCCTACGACAGGAACAGAAGAAGATGTCGAGGGACCAACCTCTGAACCAGAAGATTTATGAAGCAAAGCTTTATTCTTCTCCTCCAAGAACTCGCACTGTTGTTTCCAAAGTGCATTCTCATAGGCGTATGACGTAAGACACGTCTTGGTCTGAACAAGTAAAGAGGGCAAGAAAAAGAGATGGATTAAAGTAAATCAAGGAAGACATTTAGAGTTATCTATTAACATGATTAAAGGAAAAGGATATCACCTTTTCAGCATAAAGACAAGCTCGTTGGAACTTCTCCAGAGGATCCTTATGAAGAAGTTTATTCAGATCACGGGTAAAAACACCAGACAAAAGAACACGAGTTGCCTTATCAATTGCGTTCTCATTATCATCGTGGATAAGAGAGTCCTTCTCGGAATAACCAGCGGCTCTCTTTCCCTCCAAATGTTCCTCGATCATTTCGACAAGAGTAGGTCTTGGGTGTTTTTCTCCGACTAAAGAAAGATCCTGGCCGGAGCGTCCATAATAACTCCTCTTCCTATCGACTGGATTATTAGTTGGATGAGGTTTCGACCAGGTGTGACATCCTCGAACGCCTAAAGATGTCCTAAGAGAAAGAGGAGTATAACCAGGTCCCGTGCCCTGACGAATAGGGGGCTCCTGAGGAGATTCTGATGATTCCTCTCTGTCCTCTTCGGATTCATGGCCTAACTCCAACTTCCTTTTTCGTGACGCTCTCTGCTCAATAGGCGCATTCTCGGCGGATTTAGAAGATTTGGAAAGGACCATCTTTCCCTTCGAAGAATGTCGAGAATTCTCTACCATATCAGCTGAAAAAGAAATTAATCATAAATTATGTACCTTCCCAATAAATGATATCATCACAAAGATCAAATAAATTACTAACCAAGAGGTTCAGATGGTGAATTGATGGGAAAACTATGAATGCTTAACCCCGCCTTGCGAAGGAAAGCTTCCCCGATCAAAAGAGCACTTTGAAATTTGTTTGCACGCAATTCGAAGATATCAGCGACAAACTGTGCGTCGTCAGGAACGAGTTCACCAGTCGGAGAGCGACCTCCGGGAATCCAACTAGAATCATGATCCCATGAAAAAGGCACACTCGTACTATCCGCTAAACGAAGATTAGACGGAGGACGAACAAAGAAGAAATGAGATTTCCATGAGGGATTACTAGAAACAGGGGCATCAAAGATTGCTCGGCTAGGTCGTTGGCTAGCGAAGAAATATCCACGATTTGAAGAACTAGAAATGTTAAAGCGAAAAAGTTGTGTAAAATTACGGAAAGAAGGTTTAAACCCCTTGGCGATCATCAAAACCGAAAAGCAAACCACAAAAGCAACGGAATTAGGAACCAGCTGTGTCAGGCACACACTAAAAGTTTTCAAAACTTCCAGAAAAAGGGGAGACAACGGAAGACGAAGTCCACTGTTAAAGTGAGCCGTATAAAAGGCTCGACATCCCTCCGGGGGAGATGTAACCCTATCAGTAGGGGAAGGAAGAATTATCTCAGAACCTTCCGGGAAATATTTGATATAACTATTCGCAACCTCCGGAAATGTCTCCGCCGTATAAGCGCAAGCGACATCCTCAATTGGTTCAGAAACTTGAGGAACAGTACCTTTGCCCTTTTTGGCTCGGGCCGCCACATCCGCGTCAGTAAGGATCCGTACCTTAAAAGTATCCTCTACAGGGATGGCAAAATCAGTTACACTAGATTGCAATTCCTCCTCATTGTCGGGGGCGACAATCTCTCTAGAAGAAGACCGTCTCACAGAAGCCATATATTCTGATTCTCGGAAAATGAAGGTCGATAAACGGAAAAACTTAGCGTAATGAGCGACTGACCAAGAAAATAAGTACGAGTTATAAGGAAGTATAAAAGAGAAATGGCGAACTATAGCGTCACCTATTTATAAGAAGATAAGAAATGACGTTTCGAACTTATGGCAACTACTGATATTCCCGCCAAAAAGGGAAGGATATGAAAAGTTTCCAGAATAGACGCGTGGCGATCCGTAACTGGACAGAGAAAACGACTATCTATGATATGTAGCACTCTTTTCCTTATTTAAGATTTTTTCCCACTGGGTTTTTTCTTAAGTAAGGTTTTTAACGAGGCTCCATTCATAGAAAAGAAACAGTCGTAAAGATCTATCTACTTCTACGAGCTTCTATTATCTATACGCTCGAAGAAGTGAGGGAGTACTGATGGGGGCTATTTCGCACCCTATATATTACTCGAATCGAATGAAGAAGTTATGATCGATCCGACCAATCCAAACAGATCGGGATCCCCTCGCAGACCCGGCAAAGCGTAGCTCTCTTCGACCAGAAGATGATACTCCGGACCCATGAAGGATAAATGGGCCGAGTCCTATTAGGACTATGATTCCTTGTAAAACTAGGTTAAACATTGTATAAATACCTAGTTAATCATTGTATTAGACAACTACGAAATCCTTCACTTCAAGGATACACAAATATTCTCTGCCTAAGGCATTACAACTGAATAAGAATCCATATTATTCATAGTATTTTGCTCTCCATATTGATGTGTTATTAGCTTAACTTGTGGTTATACTTCTTGTTCTTAATCATTGCTTTTCTTTGTGATTGATCCATCCGGAATAAAGTAACAGAGCCCTACTAAATAAATACACCAATATCGTAAACCCCACCGATATTACAAATTCACTGATATACAATTAACCCGACGAAATCCGGTTAAATCACCGAAAATGCAGAAACTGTTTTGGGAAAAAAGCGAAGAAAATGTCAAATTTGTTCCACTCGAGTCCATCTTATCCGAATTCATCAAAGTCTCAGTTCCAATCATCAAAGAAAAATCATAAAGAAATCCAAATGAAGGCATGATCAGAGGAAGAACACATAAGAGGAGCGAACGGCATACGCAAGCCACAGGAAAATTGTCCCTCATAAAAGGCTTGACATCCAGCGGGAGGCTCAGTGGCACGTTCGGTGTAAGAAGGAACGATAATCGAAAAACCTTTGGGAAGGAATTTTCCAAAATCCGCCTCAAGACGAGCGCGATCTTTTTTCGAAAAACAACAGGAAGTTTCACTAGCAGGAAGTTCTGACTTACCCGAGATGACGGCTTGTGGGGCTTGCGTATGTTCAAAAATCCTGACAAAAGCACCTTCGCCGATACTACGTTTGTCGACCTCATTCTCTTCGAGATCCTCGCTCGGATCGTCGTCTTCGCCGTCTTGATGAAATTCCCCATCTTCAAAGTCATCTACAAGCTTAAACAAGGGATCAGATTCTTGGTTCTCCTCAACCTTTTTCTTGCCTTTCGCGCTTCTAGAGCTCGACATAATGGATTAAGAAATAAGTATACAGGAGGCAAACGCTGTTTCGAGCTTAAACACTTCGAGTTCAAGAAAGTTGCTATATGTAAATATTTTTCAACGAAGTCAACATATATATATACGGGGTTAAAAAGGTAAAATTGCAAAGAGGTCCCCGAGTAACCGCGACGGTTGAACTTACCAAGGGTAAAAGCTTAGGGTCATCCCTCTCAGAATTGCCTTTTTGATCCTTCATTCCCTAGAGTTGCGGAATATGTCCTTGCAATTTATCCCTAAGATTCTCAGAAGCCCTCCTGGTTATAATCGAAAATTCTGGAAAGCATTCATCAAGGGATCGAACAACGCAACATGAAACCGAAAGGGGTATTACTATTTCAACATCCCCCGACGAGGGTAATTTCAGAGCGCGCCAAAGTATGCTTCTTATATATGCACTCTTTTTCCCTAACTCGGTTTTTATCCCAATGGGTTTTTCCGAGTCAGGTTTTTAACGAGGCATATCCTAAAGACATACTGAGCGGCTCGTCTCATTGTAGCATGGAACGTACTTTGTACTTCTTCGAGCGCTTACTTCGCTTCACACTCGAGAAGTGGGGGAGTATTGATGAGGGGTAATTCAGAGCCCCTGTTTTTTAGCCTCAACACGATTCGAATAGCTATGAACCCTGTCGCCAGGGACCAAAAGACGAACCAAAGCATGAAAATGATTGTTCCGAGCTCATAAGGTCGCCATAGATCGAAGGACACTGTTGGGCCGAGCCCAGGCCCAAGCCCTCTAATTTGGCTATAAATACTCCATGCATTTATTACACTGGGGACGACTTCCAAGACACTCCAACCTTGAGACTGCAGCTCGAGTTTACTGGAGAATATTAGTATAGGTTTTTCTCATACATATTTCACCCTCTAGCTTGTACGGCATCCAATAATGCTCGAATAGGACCTTTGAATATTTGTACTTGTACTCATTCAATTCGAATACAACTACTTTGATCTTTACTTTATTTATTTATTGTCATATTGTTCTACATCCCACCCTTGATCGAATCAACGAAACCACGTAAGATCAATCTCTCCGTTCACTCCAAGCTTTCGCTTATAGATCCACTTGCAACCCACGGGAGCCACTCCCACTGGTGGATCTACCAAGGCCCAGACCTTGTTTGAGTGCATGGAGTCTAGTTCGGATTCCATGGCTTCGCGCCACTTTCCCGAGTCTATGTCTAGCATAGCCTCTTCGTAAGTCCTTGGGTCGGTAAGAGACTGTCCTGTCTCATGCAGCAGACCGTAGTACCTCTCTGGTTCTCTACGTTGTCTTTCTGACCTACGAAGTATTGGTGTACTGTCTGGTGCACTTTCATGCTCATGTTCTCCCACTGCCTGTGGTGACGGGTCAGCTCGATCGACCTCTAAGGCCTTTTCAGCTTCAGTGACCTCATCTAGTTCTACGTTATTTTCTTTCTTGTTCACCAAGAAATCCTTCTCCAAGAAGTGAGCGTTCCTCGAGACAAACGTTGTTTGTCTTGTAGGATCGTAGAACTCGTATCCTATTGAGTTTTCTGGATACCCCACGAATTTGCACAAAGTGGATTTAGTTTCCAATTTATCTCCCACTAGCTTTTTAACGTAAGCGGGAGATCCCCATATGCGCATGAATGCGTATGAGGGTGCCTTGCCACACCATAGTTCGTATGGTGTCTTTTCTACGGATTTCGAAGGTACCATATTCAGTATCTTCGTTGCCGTGAGGAGGGCATGTCCCCAAAATGAAAGAGGAAGGTCAGTGGCACTCATCATGGATCGAACCATGTCCATCAAGCTTCGATTCCTTCTCTCTGCTACTCCATTTAATTGGGGTGTTGCAGGAGGAGTCCACTGTGACAATATTCCATGCTCTACAAGATAATTTAGAAATTCATTACTAAGAAATTCTCCACCTCGGTCAGAACGAAGAGCCTTTATCGTATGACCAAGTTGATTCTCTACTTCCATCTTGAATTCTTTGAATCGTTCAAAGGCTTCAGACTTGTGTTTCAGCAAGAACACATATCCATAACGACTAAAGTCGTCAGTGAAAGTGATGAAGTAGTCATAGCCACCTCGGGCGCTTTTTCTTAGTGGTCCACATACGTCAGTATGTATTAAGTCCAATGTTTGCTTGGCTCGCTCAGGGTTTCCCTTAAACGGCAACTTAGCCACTTTACCCTTTAAACATGGTTCACATGTTGGCATTTCATCAATGCGATTGATTTCAATCGCGCCAGATGATGCTAACTTTTGAATCCTAGACTTAGATATATGTCCAAGTCGAGCGTGCCATAATTGGGCATATATTTCATTATCTTGTTTCCTTTTGTTTTGTTGTACGTGCATGACTAACTTAGGCGGTTTTTATTATGTAAAGTCAATAATTCTATGTACCAAATGAAAAACTAAAACAGGAGCTTTTATTAAAATCAACATTATTCATTAACATGAATAAAAGTTTTTCATTAATAACTAGGTACATAAATGAAAGTTTCCTAATGACTTTATCAAACCACCTAAATCTACTTTTGCCTACGGCCTTGGTAGCAGCTCCAGCTCCATTGCCTTATTCAAGGATCCAATCCTCAGGCTCCAGTTTCCTCAACGCTCCCATCACCTACAAGGATGAGAACTCCAGTCAGTGTCTAACACCAAAAAATGCACAGTTAATTGTAAAATTAACTTCAACAAGGAATATACCTGTCCGAACTCTCCATAGGTTCGAATTTAATCCTTTCCCTTGACCTTGTGCAGTAAGGAGCTCTGGTTTTCATTTGCTTTGGTTTTGAACGTCGCCCAGTCCTTTCGCCAACCCTCGCTTTCTTTCCAAAAGAAGCTTCGTGTTCCTCGAGCATTTGTCGCAGGACATGCACAGTGATCTCTCGCCTCTGGAGATTCAAGTCCGCGATAAAACGGTCATATGATCTAGGAAGAGATTGTAGAATAAGATCTACCCGAAAATCATTGTCCATCACGACACCCATATCATCGAGTTCAGAAAGAAGTCGAATCATCTTGTGTACGTGGATTCCGACAGGAGTTTCCCTTCTCTTTCTTGCTTGCAAGAGTTCCCTCGTGATCGCGAATCTGCGACGACCATCTCTAATCCCATAAAGGAATTTGAGATTCGAGAGAATCTCTTTCGCGGATGCCATATGCTCATGTTGCAAACGCAGATCAAATGACATATATTCCAACATGTATTCACGAGCTAAGCCATCATCCAATTTCCATTTGGTGATGCTTTTACGGAGCTCATCAGGAACGTCATGTGAAATAGTAATGGGTGGTGGCACAGACAAAACATAGGATATGTTTTCAGCTTCAAATAATCCATTCAAATGATGCGTCCAGAAATGCAAGTTGCGTCCAGTTAAAATATTACGTTCAAGTGATGAGATGGACAAATCTCTAAGTGCTCTAAGCTCTTTTGACATCATATCTATAAAACGACGAGAGAAGAAATAAATACGCGAAAGATTAATTTAAAATGCACAATTTACAAACATGGTTTTTATTTGTAAATTACTCCCACTATTTTAATCAAAATCTTATGCCCCCACATAAGTTTCGGGAATTTAAAATATCCTAGCGGGCTTAAGGCCCAAATGCAATCTCCTAGTACCCACGACTCGTTGGCCATACTATTTGATTCACTTGGTGGTCGAATACGTCGACGGTTAACCATCGCAGCTAACCCTTAAGTTCATTTAGCCTCGGTTTTCGATATGGACCCACGACTCGTGAGACATCCATACTTACTAGCGTTAAATCACGTCCAATACTCGTGGAGAGAAATAGTTCAATCCTAGACACCCCACGACTCGTGAGACAGCGCCTAAAACCTTGCTATCCCCTCCCTTGGCACTAAACTCGTGCATCGAGGCAATAGTCATATCATCTTCCTATAGCTCGACCCACGACTCGTGAGACATCGAGATATATTCGTACAATATGCCTAAGACCTAGTAATTGGATAGGCTCGGACCATAGACACTATTCTTATGCGCCCGTTATTCGATTTAATATTCTAATTGAATTTTAACGTTCAATTGGAGGTTTTAAGTTTTCTTGTGCGAGGTCTCATCAGATTAAGCTTATCTTGTTTACGTTTTCTATCCTAAGCATGCATCTCATACATCAAAGAATAATTTGCGAAAAAGTAAACATTCATCACCTAGCAAGATATGATTAGTCGATTGCCCATCCTATGCGATCCATCACGAGCCACGTGATGAATCAATTGGTCAGTCTAGGGTGAAAATTAAATGTCCTAACTATTACAATTTTCAAACCCATACATCATGGGCCTTCTTGTAATATCCAGCTTGATCGGGCCTCCATGTAATGAATTGGGCCTCCATGTCCTCCAAGGTAAATGGGCCTCCATGTGGATCTCCAAGTCTTCTCGGCTCCAAGCCTAATCTAAGCCTAACTTACATAATTTAAATGGTCCTATTCTATTACATTTGTTTGCGCAAGCAAGGGCACCAATCAGGCCCATTTAATTACAACCCATAAAATAAATAAACCAAAAACTACACAGGTCTTAAGGGCAAAATCGACCAATCCACATATTCACACAAGAACATGCATAAATTCACATAAGGGCAATAATGTAAATTTACCGGCTTCATTAATTTTAATTCGCAAAAATTCATCCAAGTTAATTAATTTTGAATTAACAATTAATCTCTAAGATTAATTAGCTCTTACTTGAGCTCTAAGTAATCTACAATTCTTATCTTGATTAAATTGGTTAATTAAGGTAATCTAAATCTCTAAGATTCTTACCTTATCCAAAACTCTAAGTTTCCCAAAATTTCCAAATCTCCAAGATTCTCAAGATAATCCTATTTTGATTAGATTAGTTTAATTAAGGTAGTGTTCACATCTAACAAGATAACTACCTTATCCAAAAACTCTAAGTTTCCTAATCTTCCAAAATTCTCCAAGATTTTCAGGACTCCCAAAATAGGCGTGTTTGAGAGCAACCAAAATTCAGCCACGAAGTGACGAATAGGACACCGCCACGTGGCAGCACACACGCGACCACGAAGGCCGCGCGTGAGCCGCACGCAGCGGCTGTTGCCGCGCGTAACAGCACGCAGCAGCGTGCTGCTGCGCGTTGCCAGCACGCGGCAGACTGCCCGAAGGCAGCTGCCGTGTGCTGCACGCACAGACAGTGCGCTGTTTACGCGCTGCTGCTCGCGGTGGCCGCCCAGCCGCGGTGCGCTGCCGCGCACCGCCGCGTGCCACCGCGGTTGAACTCAAAAATAATTTTTTTTTGTTTCGATTACTCATATGATTTAATTTAACATACCCAGTCTAATTAAATCCCAATCCAAAAATAAAACTAACATGATAAATTTTTCGAATCCAAAATTATCCATTAACTCCAAGTTAACATACATACGTCCTATAACATGCAAAGTTAAAGAACTAGCCACATAAATCAAACATATGATTTAATAAACACAGAATTTGCAAATTCATATATATACAAAGCCTAGAGTTGGCTCTGATACCACTGTTGGGATTCGGTAAGAAAAACAGCCCTAGGCACAGCGGAATATAAAAAATTTTAGGGACTCTTAAAGAATCTTGCCAGGATATTCTCTAGTTGTATATATATGAATATAATTAAACGATAGTATAAGTTTTCTCGTTTATACCTATCTCCCTGCAAATCCTCGGCTAGCAAGACGAGCTCTGAATTCTGCCCCGGTAAGATCGAACAACACCTATTGAGTAGCGCCCCAAGTGTTGCGCTTCTACGAGTTGATACACCACAATATTACGAAAATTAATATATCCTAATCAACTGGAACATAGGGTATATTAATATCTAGGTTTTAGAACAACTTTGGAACGAAAATCGAAAACAAAAAATTCTTCCAAAGTGGAAGTATGGTTCGGCCGATCTCTAGGAGAGGGAGGGAGAATTTTTGCTTTTCTTATTTTGCTTGAAGAATTGTGTGTGAGATATGAGACCTAGTCTCTTATTTATAGATATCTCTCATAACCTAATCCTACTAGGATTAGGATACTAATTCTCCTACATGGGCCATGGCCCTCTTTAATTAGAAGACTAAGTCTTCTAATTAATTCATGGCCCATATTAATTAATTTTTCAGGGCTTTATTTAATCTCCCAATTAAATGGCCCAATTAATTAAATCATCTCCCAATTAATTAATTAAACTCCAAGTCTAATTAAATTAATTATTCCATTAATTAATTAAATCCTAATTAATTAATTTACTCATAAATTAAATTCCAGTTTAATTCATAACCTTGATTCAATTCCAATTGAATCCAATTTCGTTCCATATGGGTCGACCCAGTCGACCCACCTATTTAATCGACCCAGTCGACTTTGACCCAGTCGACCCAGTCGACTTGTTCGTTCTTGTTTCCTCGCTTTCGCTTCATGTGTATTGTGTATGCCCCCGTAGGTTCACCACATAATTGGCCGCGGGTTGTAATTAAATATTATTTAATTACTCGAGCAATTAATACTCTAAATTAATCGAACACTCTGTCGATTAATCATTCCAAAATTAGCACCCCTGCTAATTTGGGAATTCTCCCACACTCTACGGTCGATGTCCAGTCACAAGCCCATGGAGCCCAATCACTGGTGAATTAATTCAGTGAACCTTTTTATCATTTACAATTTCCATATACGACATAATCTCTCCATTGATCAATCTCCCAGTCGAGACTTAAGGGTATGGTCTTTCATTGGATTCCCTTTTCTTTTGTCTTGACCTTATGTACTCTGGTCTCGAAATAAATTCTCTTTGACTTAATCTTTATGAGCTACTTACATAAAGTCGTCAGATACCTTGGCCAAGGATTTTACCAGAATTAATTTCTCACAGAAATCCATAGGAGAATTTTCCAACCTATCAAGTCGGGTCAACGGATCCTTTGTTGATGATATGAATCTGCATACGAGTTCCTCTATACCCAATGTGAGTCCACAGAGACTTTCTGGTGATCCCCAGTCAGTCGGAACTCACATCAAAGCATAGACGTTCTCGTATACTATTGCAAATTGTTAGGGATCGTTCCTCGTATACTATTGCAAATTGGAATAACTTCAACCCCGATATGCGACTACCGCTTCCATGGTGAGTTATTTCCTAATTGGGGTATTCAGTGCGCTTGCCATCCTAGCAAGCCACCCACTTATGTGTATCGACTATCCCAGTCACGCTCGTGGACCCCAGCGTCCTCCAGTTCATCGGAGTATACACAATAGTGAGAGTCTAACCGAATCCAACGATGTCCTATTTCGATTGGATTCTACGACTCTTAAATAAGTTCTAGATCACGGCTTTGGGGATCAGTCCACGGGTTGTCCCATAGCCCTGTGATCTAAGGACTTCTATCCTTATGCGTAGACAATTATTACATAAGATAAAGTTGACCATTTAATAAAGTGCATTTATTAATCTAAATTGAATAGTTCCGCATTTATTACAACGAATACTAGCCATACAGCTGGCTTGCAGGACACTATTTCTATCACCGCCGGCTCTGGTGGCTTTTGGTCGGAATTGGTTGAGGGTTTATGTTCCCCTTGTCGTGGAGAACTCGTACATATAAAGATCTTTTCAATCATTTGAGTAATCTATTCGAAATTTGAGTTCTAATTTTCGAATTGTAGTCAAAATTTTTGAAATTTCAAATCGTGATTTCTTCTTTGATTCTTAACCAAACTTCGTAATTCTTGTTGCATTAGTTTCCCATGACCGTGGACATCATTTTCCATAGGTTTATTGTAGCTGCCATAGACGGTTGAGCTCCGCCCAAGTGGCTTCCATAGACAGTTGAGCTCCGCCCATGACAAGAGGAACAAAAATCTTCAACCAATTTCGACAAACGGCCACCGGAAGCCGGCGATCGTCCATTGGAGGAAGAAGGCAATAATTGCAAAAACAACCTGCTCAATTTTAGACAATTGCATTTCCCCCCTATTTTGAAACGGCTGAGTGAGAATTGGTATGATTTTTGGACTTTTGGTATGAAAATTAAAAATTCCCCAATTCTACGGTACCAAAATTGAACGGGCAGATTAGTACCAAAATTGAACGGGCAGATTAGTACCAAAATTGAACGGGCAGATTAGTGCCCCACGTGCCCCTCACATGCACTTAACGGAGGAGACTAAACGGTCGTGGCAAAACTTAACGGCTGTATGATTTTTGGACTTTTGGTATGAAAATTGAAAATTGCCCTATTCTATGGTACCAAAATTGAATTTTAGCCTAAACTTAATCCTGCTTTTAAAGTTGAATTTGTTTAATTTCAGTACTTATAGTTTGAAAAAAAAAATGCCAATAATTGAGAATTTAGACTTTGTTACTCTCTCTGTTCCACAATAATTGTCGTTTTAGAGTTTTTTTTTTTTTTTTTTTTTTTGTTTCAATATATATGTCGTTTTATGATTACACTGCAATATTAATTACCATTTTCCAATTTTTCCCTTATTACACACCCAAAAACTCCATCTTATCACATTTTGGCTATTTATTAAGGGTATTATAAATGTATCTTTCCCCCCTACCCCAAAAAAATTAAGTATTTTTTTCATGTCTTCATCTTTTTCTTCTTTTGTGGCATTTCAACTGGTTAGCTTAATTAACCTAAATATGCAGTTGATTACGCTATTAAACAAGAAAATAGTTGTTGTTGTGTTGTGTACATGTAACTATTGGCATAATTATGGAAATTTAGTATTTGTTGTGCATTAATTTATGTTATTCAAACATTAATTTTCATATTTTTTGTATTTGGTGTGCTTCAATCTATGTTCTTCAAACATTAATTTTCATATTTTTTTAATATTGGGGTGTGTTTGATACTCTTGAAATCTTATCTTCTCTCACGGACATATTGCTAATTGATTCACAAGAGAAAAAACCATTGCTATTGGCCCAAGTATAATTGATCCAATAGTTATATGCTAAACAGGGTTTCAAATTATCTTAGGCTATGTTTGGTTTGCCAGATCTTTAATTGGGCTGTATTATTATTTGGGCCAATATATTATCTAATCAGGGGCTTAGTAGCATGTTTGCCATATTAGGAATTGGGCTTATTAAAATTGTGCAACTAAATCAAACTCCAGTTCGGTTGGCCCAATTTGATCTCAGAAATGGGCAATGTCTATTTTGCCCTTGATCTGAGTTGGCGGATATCATCACGGCCGTTCATTTGAAATGGCTCGATCTGGGCCGTTCACTTTCGTGTATAAGTACTGTTGGGCAAAACCCTAATTCAATTTTGCATTCTCTCATTTCTCTCTCTACACGAGCGACGGACTTGCTCCCCTCCTTTCTCCCTCTACACCCGCGGCGAAACTGAGTTCTCCATTAATATACTTTTAATTTCAGTGACTTTGTGCCCAATTCCGCCATTATCTTCTTCATTTAGGTAAGGTTTCATAAAATAAAATTTTCATTTGTTCTTTATTCGGGCATATGTTAGGGTTTTAACACTCGTGTTTCATTTTTTTGATCCAGGAGGTTGTAATCTGACTTTTCTATTAAGACGGTAAGCTGTCTCAACAATTTTTTCGACATTTTGATAAAATCATTCATATATTAGGGCTTCACATTTGCTCGTATGTTTTTATGATCCAGGAGATTTTATCCAGTTAAAAAGGCCTTGTCTCTATATTATCAAGTGAAATACGAGGTAAGCTTTCCGATTCCAGATTGTTAAACATAAATTAGAATGAATTTTCGGTTATTAGGGTTTTAACATAGGTTCCATTTTTTCTGTCTCGAAGCCGTAGGTATGGATTCCAATGATATTGTTAATAGCCGAACTCGTTCTTCATTCACGTACCATAGTTTGGATGGAACAAAATGCGTGTGTGGATCTAGGGTGAAGGTCTACACCTCCTGGACCAAGGATAACCCTGGGCGGAGATTTGCACGCTGTCAAGTGGCTAAGGTTAATATGTTTTGTTCGTGCATATACATGATGGTTCATAATTTGTGCATTGCTTGTTTAGTTTTGAAATAATTGATGTTGAATTTGGGTTGTGTCTTTGTGCAGTTGATTATGTATTACTTGATTTACACTAAAGTTGTACATCTCTGTTTTGAAAATGTCTACCATACGTAAGGATGGGTGGACTTATGATGAAAACTGGAACTTTGTGTGTTTCTTGATGCGGGAAACAAAAGAAAATGATCTGAAAGACGTCGATAATCTGAAGAAAGCTCTCGGACGAATTCAAAAATCCATGGGAACAAGGTTTGGAAGGCGGTTCAGCTTCCATTCCATGAAGACCAAACTGGAACAGATACGCATTAGGCACCGTCTCCTGAAGAAGTTCGTTAACACTCCCGGAGTTATTTACGACATAAAAACTTGTGAATCAACTGTGATTGAGGCATACTGGCAGGCTGTTGATAGGGAGGTAATATCCCTTTCATGTTTTATGCTAATTTAAATACATGTCTTTGTTATTTGAGAAATATATTTTGTGCTTTATTAATTCTTTATAAACTGATATTTGATCTTATTGTTTATAGTCGGAGCCCGAACTGTTTAAGTACTTCAGATTGAATGGTAACACCCTCTGCCTTATGCTTGAATGCATATTTGAGACAGAGGGTGTTACCAAGCTGCCAAAGGACTTGAGTCGCAGTCCTCAGTGGCCCATTCATGTTCGGGACGACGATGAGGATGACAAGGCTGTGGTGGCAATGGCTTCCGAAAGCGAATTTATACCCCCTTTTCTTTTCCCAGAAGAGTATTATGTTGACCTGGATACCTTCTTTGATGCCGACAATAAGCAGTTGGCAGTTGTGCAAGGAGATGAAAACAAGGAAGTTGAAGGAAGGAGGTTGTTTCATGATGAAGATATTGCTGGTGGAACTAAGGGTGAAGCTTCAGGAGAAAAGATGGAGTAGGCTCAATGTTTGATGGAAGTTTATGTTTTTAATGTTTCAAGGACTGTGGTTTATTTTATATTATGTATTTTGACTATGTTTTTATAATTTCTGCAGGACTAAGCTTTTTAGTACTTATGTTTGTTTTTATTTCCAGAACTTGTGTGTTTATCCCCAACCTTGTTCCAAACATATCAATTTTACATATATATGAAAGTGGTTGGCAGTAGCTGTGTATCTACGTATTTAATTTCATCTTAATATTGAATTTTATTACATCTTAATGCATGTATTTCCAGAACAGTTTAGGAACTATTTGTAATGCACAACTGTTGGATCATTGAAGTTATTAATTATCAGTCTATCTATTTTGTTGGATTAAAATTCTGTTTGTTTTATTTTTTTTTCCCAGAATGCATGTATTAATACATAAGTCAAAAAATGAACATATAAAGCACTTGAAATATTCTGCCGAAAGCAATGTTTTCTTACAATTGCAATGAAAACTTGTATCAAGTTTGGTTCTTATGAATGAAGGTATAAGCTTTACAGTTGTTTTGGTCAAAAACTATGTACATGAGTGAAATATAGGTAGGAAGTATGGATATGAGTCTACAATCTGAATTCAATTTGACATATTATTCCCCTGCAAGTTTGAAAAAATAAACATATAGGTCAGGAATATAATCTTGGCCTAAATGATTTTGCAATCTAAGGACATGACATAATTGCAAACAACCCCCAATCTGAATGGCATTCTTCTTTTTAGTCCTTCAATTGCTTCTATAAATATGTATCCTTAACATATTGAAATGCAAATCAAAGAAATGGCAACATTCAACCCTCGGCCCCAATCTGAATTTTTTTACAATGAAATATGGCACAAGGAAATCGATGACTACTTCATCGAATTTTTATCCAATGAGGCTTTCTTCCAAAATGCAATTTTCATCCATAGTTTCAGTGACGTTCTTACAATTGCTTGTAACGAACTTAATATATACTTTCAATCAGCGTTCACTCTTAAGACTATCACCGCAAAATTTCACCTTATAAAACGAAGACATTCTATCTTTTCATATTTGAGGAGCCTTTCAGGGTACTATTTAATCGGTGATACGAATGATGTTGGAAACGAAGGCAAGGAAATTGTTAGACAGTTGTGCATGGTAACATTATTTTCAAAGTATTTTTATTACAGTTAACTAAAAATTCTTTCTAATTTCGGTTAACTTTTATTTTAGGAACGTCCATTCTATGAAGCATACGCTATCCATGGAGAGCCTAAATGGGAAGATTTATGTGAGATTTTCGGACATTCTGGGATCGAATTTCCGGCGGTTGTGCCGCCGTCTCCCATTGATCATCAGTGGTTCGAAGTAGACGATGAGCCCATTGTTGGTCAAGAAAGTCCGGAACCAAACCCCTTGAAATGCTGCAATTCTCGCCTTGCGAGGATGACAATTTTTCGAATGATCTGGCGAACCAAAATAATACACCTACGGATGATGAAAATGACGAGGGTGAGAAAGGTACTTCCGTTGCTAAGTGTCTCTGGCTAGACGAAGGGACGTCTCTGGGATCGGTTAAAGGAAAAAAAATGATGGATTTTTGTATCAAGATAACATTATTAATGCAGTTTCATTATTTCCTGTTTTAAAGACTTTAATTTCGCAACTTTATGTGCAATTTATTTTAACTCCGTGAAATTGTTATCAGGTTGGAAGTCCAAATTTCACGAACATTGCAATTAAATTTCTGCTATATTTGCATATTTTCGTTAATGTGGGTGGGGGACCTTTTTGCAGTTTTTCTTTAATGAGGGTCAGGGACCTTTCTGTAATTTTCCGTAAACATGGCTAAATTTGCAAATAGTGGGCATTCACCTATTTTGAAATTTCGTGAACAGAGGGCAGAATTGTGCAGATCTGCACTTGAAAATTTTTGCCAGGGAAGGTATATAAAATGTTAAACATGAAGCATTCAAGCAAAACTTATCATCGATCCAAAATACAAGTGTTAACAATACATATCATCATCACAAACTAGAAAATATCAGTTAGGCAAATTACACTCATGAGTAATCAAGTGTTACAAACCTAACTAATATGTCCAAATATCATCATCCCAAAATACAGTCCACTTTATATGGTCCAATACCATATTTCACAACTTTGTTAACACTACCAAATTCCCATATCAAAACATTAGCAAAAACAGGAACAAAAGCAAGTTTGAATATCAACTATGTACCAATTAGAAGTTTAATTGCAAGTTAACCTATATCAACAAATCAGGGTGTTTCCAAAAGTACACAAACCCGTAGCAATCAACAATTTCATTAAGGCATTTTACCTTGAAGCATCATGTGTGCTTGAATCTCCCGGTTTCGGGGGTTAGAATTCAAGAACAAGCTGGTATATATGTTTTGCGTTATCCTTTATCTTGAAGGAAAGAAAATTGCGATTCTCCTCGCTTAGAGACTCAATAGTCTCTAGAGCCGCTATTATCTTTTTTGCTTTATTGTCGTAGGAATCCTCCTCCTTTGCAAACTTTGACGAAAGATCAACCCACGTGTCTTTTGCAGCGGTGATAAACTGTGACATGTCGGGTTTATAAACGTCATATAATTGGACTTCGGGTGTTTTCTTCTTTCTTTTTTGTTTTTCTTTATTGATCTTCTCCTTTTTCAGCTTCTTTGTCAACTTGGAAGTCTGAGGGGTCTCTAAATTTGGGTAAATTGGACACGCATTCATTATATCCTCGGCCACATCCGAGGCATCAGTAGTCAAATCCACATAGGGACTGCTATACTGCAGTTCATCATTCTTCGTGGACGGTTCTTTTCTTTTCCGATTCTTTTCAATGGTGTCCATCGTCAACTCCTCAACTATATCCTCAAAGCTTTCCGCGCCATCCCCGGTTGCCCGATCCCTTCCAAATATTTCGACCCAGTCATCGAAATAGTGATATGTCTTGTACCGCATGTTTGCAACATCCGGGTGAGCCTAGCAAGAAAACAAATAAATAATAACATTTTAAATATTAAGAATTAACATATATATAATGGAATTAATTAGAAAGGCAGTCCATACAATACCTTCACGTATAAGTCCCAAACATCATCTTCCACGGTGATTTGCCTTCCGGAGTCGTTCCACCCAAAGCCACTTGTACCTTGCATTCCTAGTAATTGGCCATACGTCTTCTTCCAAACGGTAATCTTAGGGTTGATATGTTTAGCAAGAATCTTGGAATTAGGAAGCAAAGTAGTTAGGGCAACCTCTAATGCTTGTAAATAACCCGGCCGAAATGCATTATCGGCCTTCCAACCATTAGCAATCATCTCTTTCAAGCAATGTAACAATTGTTGTTCTTCAAGCTCATTCCAAGATCTCCGAGCACCTAGTGTCTTTCTTTGAGAAGGCGCCGTATCACCATATCGTGGAATAGATGTCACTTCTCACAAAACCTACACAACCATTGTCCACAAAACAGGGTGTTTCCAAAAACAAAATCCTTCAATTAAACATACTCATTATAATCATGCACGTAATTACTAAAAAATAATATAACAAATAATCATTAACGTAAACTTTAAAATATAAAATCCGTCGATTAAACAAACTCATTGATAATCAATCAAGTACAAACTAATAAAATACAACAAGTAAAGAAATTGTTCATAACGTACAAACTAGTACAAATCAAAGTTCAGAAGAAATACAACATTCATGCATAAAATAACATAATATAATCAAGATGAAAATGTTTTGGTTAAAGACAAGTGATGATTCCATTCTAATGCTGCTCTTGATTCCATTTTATGAACATACTACGAGCCATATTGTCGCGAAAATTGTTCCATGCATGCGACGGCTCAACTACGTCAATGTAATCCTCAACGATGGCATCGTCATCATCGTCACTTGAATCACTTGAATCACTAGAATCACTGGAATTTTCCTATGTATACCACACATCGAAGTCCATTGTTCGCCGTATAAAATTCTGAATCAAGAACAATGCCATTATAATCCTGTTTTGCGTCTTCAAGGGGTAAAATGCATTGCTTCTTAAAATTGCCCATTTTTTTTAACTTGTCCAAAGCTCCGCTCTATTACATTTCGGGCTTGTGAATGTTTCATATTAAAATACTCCTTCTCATTTTGCGGGGCCTCCATTCCGACGCCCCCACTCTTTCAAATGATACCGAACCCCTCTATATGGCGCAAGAAACCCTTCTCCGTTGGTATAACCATTATCACATAAGTAATATGTACCTAAATTGAACGCAAATTATTATTGGGATGGAATTTTCAGAATTTTAGTTAGATGTTACTTTTTATAATTGTATCTAGACATTCTAACGTGTATATGTTCAAACCTGTAGGCACCCTCAAACCATTGTTCCGGTTGATTGCATCCCGTAAAACACGACCATCTGCCGCGGATCCCTCCCAACCAACAAGAGCATACGTGAATCCTCCATGAACATCACACGCAGCTTAACACATTTGTCGAAACAACACCTTTGCGTGATCTATAACGTGGTCTATCTGCCAAGGGCACTTGAATTCCGACGTATGTTCCATCCAATGCCCCTATGCAGCCCTATATATGAAAGTCCATTAAATTATGCTTATTCGACGAATACCCAAAAGTATCTTAATAATGTAAAAGCTCACCGGAAAACAATTCCACCTTGAATCCTGACAATCATCTGTAACTGGTTCTGGGACGGATAATAAAATCTTATGGAGCGTTAACGTACAACCTAATACGCGATAAAAGCACTTGCTCACCGTGTCACCGGAACGTTTATAATCAGTCCCAACTACTCGGATCTTCTTATGGTGTGAATGGACACTAAAAAAAATAGCTACTTGTTCTCTAATCGGAAAGTATTTCGTATCCCTTAACCCCCCCCCCCCTCATTATGTAGCAAGCAACAAATTTTTTCAAAGGAGCTCTTATCAAGCCTAAAGTTGCTTTTACATCTTACATTTTTCTTCATAGTAATTTTACGAACATATTTGGCTTGCTTTCGTTTCCTACGGATTAGACTATAACGAATTGGTTGGTTCAAAGATTGTGCACGAAGTTGTGCAATAGTACGAAGACACATAAAATAAACACCCATCCTAAAATTGATGAAATATTAATAAGAGAAGGTGCTTCCTTCGTGAATTCATTTACAATGTGGCTGCAAACTGTGGAAAAAAAATTCATTCAAGATAAAAGGCATTATATTTTGAACAAATATAGGGGGCTTTATGACACCACTATGAGGACCTTATGATAAGAACATGAATAGCAATATTAAAAATATGAATTTATACTCATTCAACAAGAACGAAATCAGGACTTATTATAAAAATGCCAAGAATCAATATGCACACTTTAGAATTAATCACAAACAAAATGAACAAAAAAATCAGTTTCAACTCAAATATTTGGTTCATAGTATAGTCAAATATTGTCCTGTTCTCTAAAAGCCATTCAACAAAAATTCATATTAAAGATATAAACATTTCAGTAGAAACTCATATATTCACCTTATCAAGAACAGAAAACAAGAACAGTAGAATGGCTACAAAAACAATCTAAATTCTAAAAATTAACAAACTTCATCCCATTCACAACATAAGAAAGCACAAAATGAAAATTATTAACCCTACGAATGATCAAAAATTACGAATAATGAGTTATTCGAAAATAAGCCGTCTGGTGTAAAATTTCAAGAAATGGAAAACCATTTTTGCACATTTCCCGTCCTTTTTATATGAAGAACCGAACACACATGTACACGAATTTCGAATTATTGATATGAACTGACCTAGCTTGGGACGCGAAAATGGAGCTGCCGTTTATGTATTCCGACCTACAATTTCAAAAAATCAAAACATTTGGGCAAGATTAAAGGAAGTAGATGTTCAATTGAGTAAAGAAAACGAAAATACGAAGAAATCCACGGCTGAGTTTGAGTAATTTTGCGTCGGTTCTCACTTAGGAAGAAGGGGGAAATGTCGCGTGGGAGAAGAGAAGAGGGAAATGAAATTTTTCAGAGTTTTGTTAAATTTGAGCTGGTTTTTTGGCAATTTCCTACAAATTAAAGGGCAAATTCGAGATAGAAAAGTTAATATGGGCCAGCTGATTATAATTTTAGTCTGAAATTATAATGGGCTGAATAAAGGGGATGGCCCACCTTTCCGGTGAATTGGAACGGGCTGTCCGTGATTTTATTACCCAAACCGAACAAATTATTTTGGCCCCAATAAAAATTATCAGTCTCATTATTCAGTTTATTTGGACCATATCCAGCAAACCGAACATAGCCTTACTCAACTAATTAATTGGGCCAGATTGAAATTTGGCCCAATTGCAATCATGCAAACAGAACGCATCCGTAGTGTATCATTTACTCAAATCAAATTTTAAGTTTATCCAAATAAAGTAATAAACTATACAACCGAGATTCCATTGGTGGCATTAGTCGTTGGCCGATGGCCTAAAAAGTTGGAGGAGTTACTGAAAATGTTCAAAAGTTATAAAATTAAATAGAGCTGAATACAATTTATCTCTCTAAATTATGGAGTTGCAACTATTCCTTCGTTAAAAATAAAAATGTAATAGTTATCCCTTTAAATATATAGAAGATAACAGTCACCCCTCTATACTATAAGTCAAATGGTTAACCCTCTATACTATAAGTCAAACGGTTAAAAAACAACACCGGTAACTATTTTTCGAGAAAACTAAAAAAGACCCTAATATGATCAATGATATTCCAAATTTACTTGCACATATGACATATTTTACCATTATACCTACGATACAGTCATTGTGGAGGGTAAAAAAAAACACAACTTCTACTTTCATGAATTGATAATGTAAAACATTAAAAAAAAAAATTACGTTAAAAATTTTCAAGCGATTGAAATTTTTTTAGTTTTTGATTTTTTGCTTAGGTCACTATACGTTTGCTCATAAAATATAATACTTTGGTACCATAAAATTGCTTACAAAGTGCAATTTTTTAAGGTTATTTTTATCAATTTTGTGGTTCATTTTTTATTTAACCACATCTATTTTATTCGAGTTATTTGATAAATAAATACTCCTACTAATTTGCATATATATAATTTGTAACAGCTATGTTCATTAGGATATGATTGATAATCAATTTTTCGGTTAAATTATTTATTTCACCGTACCATATATATTTAGGGTTATTTGATCGAACTGAAAAATATTTTATAATCAATTTTCTGGTTAAATTGGTTTAATAAATATTAATCAATATTATACTAAAACATATTTTTTCAAGCAATCATATTAATGGCCTGAAGAAAAAAGCCAAAAAGTCCTTTATTGCTTTTAAAAATTTTGGCATAATTTTTTTGATATCATTTACTGAAAGTTAAAGAACGCAACTTTTATTCCATATTGATGCTATTGTAGGTATAATTATAAAATATGAAGCATATCCTGTTCAAATGAAGTATCATTGACCATATTAGTAACGGTGTTAAATTTTTAACTGTTGACTGTTACCTTTGATATTTTAGGGGTTAAGTATCACTTTTATTATATATTAAATTATTATATATTAAAGAGGTGAGTGTTACAAATCTTATAATTTAGGGGTAAACTTTGTTTAGCCCAATCAATTAAGTAGAAATTAAAACAAACTAAAAGTTACTAAAGAAAAAGTGTGAGATTTTAAAAAAATTAATTAACTCAAAATTAGACTATGAGAACCTATCATGTGATATCAAATTTACATTTTCGTATCTAATGATTTCAAAAGTGCAAATTATCCTATCCTATGATACCAAAAATCAGTTTTCCCTATATACTAGTATTACTAACCAAAAACACCCAGGTTCGAACCATGTATGTCATTTTCTTTCTCTTAAATGTTTTAAGTTGTTTTTGTTTCTTTCTTGTAGATTATTGATATGAATAAACATATAATTAAACTTTAATATGGTTATATGGACTAGCATATAAACTTGTATATTGAGAAATAACTGTATCAAGCCAAATATTTTGATGTTTATAATTTAATAGTGTTTTAAATTATAAAAATTTTGATTTCATAAATGCACTCAAGAACATTAAGAACAATGGAAAAAATTTAGTGATTTAATACTTTTTATAGCATTATTTTCTTTACAGATTTATGTTGCAACATGTTTCTATGTTTTATTAATTCCTCAATATCTTGTTTGAATTAACTCTTAAATTTATACAAGTATAACGTCACTTTATTTTCATTTAGTTGTCATTTCACCACAATTATTAAAGATATCGAGTTTGCTATTATAAAAGATCCTCCCCCCACCTGAAAAACAAAAAAAACAAAATAACCCTTTAGTTATGTCCCCTGATTGTAATGATTGTATTCCTAGTTACAATGTTTAGGAACTTTATGCTATGTTTGATTTTTGAATTTCACTGAGTAAAACGCTAAGAAAAATATTTTTTCAATAACGCAACGAGCTTCATTTCTTATTCATTTACATTTTACTTATCATTTTAAGTAAGAATTCACCCATTGTCATGATGTAATGTTCATTCTATAAATGTTATGGTAAATTCTAACCATAAGATCTAGGAGAAAATTCATAAATCTGATCTGGGCATGAATGCCCCAAAAACTACAACCAAATAATGTCAGTTTTAATATAATTACATGTTGGTGTCTAACAATCTGTGCACTTATGTGTTTCACAAAAACATAGAACATAATAAATAACATTCTAACAAATAAATTCAAGCATTATTAAAGCATATAGATCATACTTACCTGGTTAGGATTAATTTGTAGAACACTTTAATCAACACATAAAATAGGAAATAAGACTGAGGCTTACCGAAACAAATTTCCTTAAGACAATATTTCCGGGGCTGCCACGGCGCATACAGTTTGATTCCCGGTAGTCTCCCAAGATACAACAGTCAGTTGTTCATTATTTGCACAAATAATGAACCCACGGTGAACTTGAACAAACAGAAATTTCGGACTAAATTTTTACGGAAGTAAGAGAAAGAGAGAGTAATATTTTTTTCCTTTTGTTACTATATTAATTGATTCAGAATTGGTCAGATTCTGTCTCATATTTATAGACGCAAAAGTGCCTCTTGAGAAAGGACACAATGGTTCGGTCCAAAGGGTACCTCTTCGGACCGAATAGACACATCTCTTACTTTAATTTATTTCATTCACACATAAAACCCCAACATTACCATTCACAAATCATGAAGGTATTGAAGATTTTGAAGCTTCGGGCAGAAAAATGGTGAAACATTGTGATGGTCTTCCATTAGCTGTTATTGTTCTTGGAGGAATACTTTCGACAAAGCATTCTAACGAAGAGTGGGAGAAAGTGCTTCGTAATATTAAATATTTTCTAGGCAAAGGAAAAAGCACTGTAGAACAACAAGATCCAGCATCGGCAGCATTAGAAGATATTTTAACCTTGAGTTATGATGACCTTCCTCATCGATTAAAGCCTTGCTTTCTCTATATGGCTGGATTTCCAGAGGATGCTTCAATAGATGCAAAGACGTTGTATCACATGTGGATGGCTGAAAGACTAGTATCCATGGAAGATAAAATGGGAGAAGAAGAAATATTGATAAATGTTGCAGAACGTTACTTGGGAGAATTAGTCCAGCGTTGCATGGTTCAAGTGGAAGCTGACATATCCCCAATGATTATTAAGTTTAAATCGTGTCGTCTCCATGACATTATGAGAGACCTTTGAGTAGAAAAGGCAAGAGATGAGAATTTCCTACAATGCATTGACGATGATAGAACAAAACACGACACCCGTAGGCTTGTTATGACTATAGACTCTTCTAAATCTTCTTCATGTGGTATGGCAAATAATGTTCGATCATTGCAACTCCATGTGACAACCGATTGGAATATGCTTCCATTAGTCGAGGCCAGACTCAAAACCTGCAAGCTACTCCGAGTTTTGTTGCTTGAAAGGCAGTTGAGTGTGGGTGAAATTAATGTGATTTCTAATTTAGACGACTTTTTACCAAAATCAGTGGGGAACCTCTTCCACTTGAGATTCTTGTATTTGAGAGGAGAGTTCTTGATTCATCCATATGCACTAAATAAGTTGGTGAATTTACAAACTCTTGATATAAGTAGGTTGTCAAGATCTTTGTCATTTGTGATACATGATATGATAAACTTAAGATATTTGTATCTTTGTGATTTTGTCATTGCGGCCCGAAAAGTTTTGAGGCTTCACACATTGGAGAAGTTGGAAGTGCTTGCAAACTTTAACGCAAAGTACCATAATGCTAAAGACTTGCCCAAGTTGACCAATCTTGTGCAATTCCACGCAAATATAAAGGAAAACGGTTTTTATTCTTGCGAAGAAACCATCAAGGGCATAAGCAACTTGAGTAAGTTGAGACACGTAAGTCTAGATATTAATTTAAAATATGTGGAATTAGCCACTTTAAGACAGTTATTTGATTGCGGTATAAGCAAATTACCAGGGGACCAATCCACCCTCTCACGAAGTCTCAAAGAGTTGCAGCTACGTAGTCTTGTAATTGTGGAAGAGGAAGACTTCATGGAAACACTTGAGAAATTTCCCAATTTGCAAATACTCGAACTAGGGAATTGCCAAGGTGTGAGAGAAATAATATGTCATTCAAATAGTTTCCCTCAACTCAAATTACTTGGTTTCACTGATTTTCCTAACTTGGAGAAGTGGAGGGTGGATGAAGGCGCTATGCCGAAACTTCGTCGCCTTGAAATCAGGCAATTGCCAAAACTGGACATGATTCCGGAGGGATTGAAGTTTATCACCTCCCTCAAAGATCTCACAATCGCCAATATGAAGAAAGAATTCATAGATCGAGTTCGAGTGGTTAATGGGCAAGAAGGAGTTGACTTCGACAAGATCCGTCACGTGCCTTCCATCCATATATATTAACTAGTACGATAGAGATATTGGAGGGAGGGTCTTGTGTTTATCAATATGTGTAAATGATTAGATTTAAGCTAATCTAAACATTCCACATAGTCATTTATGTTGGAAGTGTAACATAAACTTAAATGTCCTTTTAAAGTTGAATTTGTTTAATTTTCAATACTTACAATTTGAAAAAAAAAAACGCCAGTAATTGAGAATTTAGACTTTGTTACTTTCTTTGTTCCATAATAATTGTCGTTTTAGAGGATTTTTTTGTTTCAAAATATATGTCGTTTTGGGATTACACCGCAATATTAATTACCATTTTTCAGTTTTACCCTTATTTATTACACCTAAAAACTCTATCTTATCACCTCTTTGCTATTTATTAAGGGTATTTTAGATATATCTTTTTTCCCCCAAAAAATAAGTATATTTTTTCATGTCTCTTTCTCCTTCTTTTTCTTTTTTGGCATTTCAACTGATTAGGGCTTAATTCACCCAAATATGTAGTTTATTACGCTATTAAACAAGAAAATAGTTGTTGTTGTGTTGTGTATATGTAACTATTGGCATAATTATGGAATTTTAGTATTTGTTGTGCATCAATCAATGTTCTTCAAACATTCATTTTCATTTTTTTTTTTTTTTGATAACCCAGGTGTACATTTGGTGTGCATCAGTCTATGTTATTCAAACATTAATTTTTAATATTGGGGTGTGTTTGATACTCTTCAAATCTTATCTTATCTGACGGACATATTGCAAATTGATTCACAAGAAAACACCATTGCTAATAAATGCTTTATCAATTTTCGGTCATTTTACATTTAAATAAACGACCAAGTTTAGTTCTCATCAGAGGGCAGTTTTCATATTTCTCACTTATTAGTCCAGCCGAACTGGGTTTTAAGTTATTGGCCCAAGTCTAATTGATTCAATGGTTACATGCCAAACAGAGTTTTAAATTATCCATCCAACTAATTAATTGACCCAGATTGCAATTTGGCCCAATTGCAATTATGCAAACCGAAGGCAGCCGTAGTGTATTATTATTATATTGGACATCTACGTACTAGATTACTTCAACCTCATAAGACTACATTATCGAAAATGTTCAACCTCATTACTCAAATCAAATTTCAACTTTATCCCAATAAACTACACAACCGAGATTCCAATTGGTGGACTCAATGTGGTTGAATCAAGTGGCAGTGAGGTCATTTTCAGTGAGTATGGACTCCCCTTTCCCTTCAAACTCCTCTTTTTATAGTCATCTTCAGTGATTCAATCTTTTTATTCTATCTAATTCCAATTCTCATATTTCCCCGCTCCCACTTAATCTTCCTACTTTTTTTATATTGCTCATAATTGATTTCATGATAATAATAATAATAATAATATTAATAATAATTAAGTCAATAGTAATAAAAATATTGACATTAACAATAAGTAATTTAACATTGATATTAATAATAACTAATTTAGCATTGACATTAATAATAATAAAATATTTAATAATAACAATACAATAACATTAAAAAATAAGAAATGGAGCTGGGCGCATTGCCCATTAACCCATTTAAATAATAAAAATAAAAATAAAATGAGAAATGGGCGCCCAACCCCAAAATGGGGTGTGTGGACCCACCACCCCCCACACCAGGCACCCCTCTTTCTTCACCCCCCCCCCCCCTCCCATAAAAGTATATTTCTTCATCCCCTCCTCGTGGATTTATTTCTTCATCCTCCTCCCATCTCAATGGAGATGGCTAAACTTGTAACTCTCAGAAGCGAGATTCAAGTTCGAATTCTATTAGAGACACCACACTGAAAAGAACATATACTCTTTGCACTTTTCAGTTCGAACTGTAAATACACGGTCTCACAGATTAAGAAAAAAAAAGATTCTATTGGTGGTATGACGCGTTGGCCGATGGCCTAAAAAGTTGGAGGAGTTACTGAAAATGTTCGAAAGTTATAGATTTCAATAGGGCTGAAAACAATTCATCTCTCTAAATTATGAGTTGCATCACTTCATCCCTTAAATATTTAGGGCTATTTGATCCAACTGAAATGTATTTAATAATCAATTTTCTGGTTAAACTGATTTAATAAAAATTAAACAATTTTATACTGTAACATATTTTTTTAAGCAATCATATTAATGGCCCGAAGAAAAAAACAAAAGGTCATATATTGCTGTTATAATTTTTGACATTTTTTTTTTTTTTTTTGTTATCAATTATTGAAAGTAGAAGATCGCAATTTTTCCTCCATATTTAGGGTATTGTAGGTATAATAATAAAATATGAAGCATGTGCGGTTAACAATGAAATTTCATTAAATATTTCAAGGGCTCTTTTCTTATTTTATCTAAAGAAAATTAACGGTGCTAAATTTTTAACCGTTATCCAAGGGGTCACTGCTATCTTTGATACTTTAGGGGTTAAGTATTACTTTTAGGGTGAGTTTGGCCCAGTAGTTGAAACTCTTAAAATAACTTTTAGATCTCTATTGTGATTTCTGAAGTGTTTGGTCCCGATTATAAAAATTACTTCTGCTCAATCGAGATTTTAATGGTGTTTAGCCCCTAAGATCATAATCACTTTTGGAATCTCGAAAAGCAAAAAATCAACTTATTTTAAAAGTTACTAAAGTGTTACTTTTGCAAATATAATCAATTATTATCAAAATTAATTTTAGTAAAATTAATTCTCCTATAATTGCTTTTCGAATCACTAGGCTTTAGAAAAGGAAGTGTTGCAAACCCTATATTTAGGGGTAAATTATGTTTAGCCCAATCAATTAAGTGGAAATTAAAACAAAATAAAAGTTAGTAAAGAAAAAGTGTGAGATTTTTAAGAAATTAATTATCTCAAAATTAGTATCCCGAGCATAGTTGGACAAAAAGTCACCCATATATATATATATATATTCGGAGTTAATGGCAATTAACCCCTTAAAATATTCATAATGTTTAATTTACCTCGTTGTGATTTAAAAAATAGCATTTTACTCCCCTCTAATTTTATAAAAGTTTTACACTGCCTCCCTAATATTTTTATATGTGGCACTTTATCTCCCTATGTTATGATAATGTCGCAGTTTACCCCCTTATTTTATGATAAATGTGGTAATTTAACCCCATATGTTATCATAAATGTGGCAATTTACTTCCTATGTTACAAATTAAAACACTTTTCATGCCTACTCTCAACTTCAGCAAGTGAGTTACACTATTCTGCTCAAGAAGGTAAATTGCTTCTTTAACTTTTTATTGGGAATAAATTGCTCTTTTACAAATCACAGGAGCTAAATTGAACATTATAAATATCATTTGTGAGTAAATTATCATTAACTCTATATATTCATTTAGATACGGAGAGTTTTGCGCTGTATATACTACTCAAGACTCAAGAGTGCCTACGTTGAACATATAAACCCTAAACCCCTCTCTATCTCTTTCATATATTTATTTATTGTGAAAACATGGCTAAGTTTCGCGTCAATACCATTTTCTCTTTCAGGTCAGTATGTACCTGTTTCTCATGGTATATATTTGATTGCTTCTTTACTTTTCCAATGTATGTTGGGTGTTGATATAAGTTTGTCCCACGAGTATTTCGACTAATTGTTTTACCCCATGAGTCATAAATTTGAAGCAATTTTGGGACCTTTTTAGTTCAATTGTGAAAGTGAACATTACGTACAGGCATTTGAGTTAAAATTGTGGGATTGTGGCGCGCACGCGATTTTCACTTTTGCATCACAATCGGGTTGATGAAGTCCAGAACCCGCATTTGAGTTCAAATTGTGGGATTTGTAGCGCGCACGTGATTTTCACTTTGGCATCACAATCGGGTCGATGAAGTCCAAAAATTGCTTCAAATTTATGACTTATTGGATAAAATTGTGAATACCTGTGAAGCAAACTTATATCAGCGATCATTAGTTATGGACTAATTTTGTCTTTTTCCCCTATATTGAGAAATTTATAATGTATATATTAATATGTAGAATCCATCGGAGTATGGATAAAGTTAATCTGATAAATTAATAGCATTGTTTGCAGAAATGTTAGTTTCTATATTCCTTGTTGAGAAAATATATGGATCGAAGTATACGATTTTATAAAACTAAAGGAACAAATCTTAGTTGGGTCTTTCTAAAATGAGATTTTATTGGACAGAGGTGTATATGAGATATCACATATCAAACCACTAAAATAAGTCAACAAAAGATCTATACCACAATTTTAGGTCAAAATGTTCGACATGACGTGACAATGGAACATTTGAAAAAAGTAGACATTCGTGAATTATATAAATAACCCTTTAACAAATATATTTTAAAAATTAAATATTTCTTCTCTTTCCTTCATTATTCTTGCTATTTTCTCTATCAATATTTACTTTTCCATCTCCATCTCAAGATCTCCAACCCCAATCTTCACCTTCACCTTCACCTTCATGACTAACCAAAGAAAATCGTCCAACCATCATTTTTCAAAAATAATTTCATCTTTTCCATTTTTTTCTCAAAATTCCAACCACCATCCTCACCCACAAGACCCTCTCCCAAGCGCCCTATCCCCATTTTACTATTTAGTTTTGTTTCTTCTGTCTATATATGTATAAACAGATTTGTACATTTTTCAATTCAGTTAACTCTTGATTTAGTATTAAACATTATAGTATCAGTTTCATATATATCACAATTCCTTTCCGCGCGCTGCAATCATCTTTGAATTCAATTTTTCTTTCTTCTGTAATGGAGATGGCCGATCCCGGTCTCGGGCTCGGGCTGCAGGGAAAATCCATTGGAGACGGCGCGGGCTGGCGGGGCGGGGTAGCCTGCGGGGGGGGGGGGGGGGGCTGGGGCTGGGCAGCGGGCTCGGGGCGGCTCGGGATGGGGAACGGTCGCGAGTGGAGAGATGAGGGGCTGGGTTTTTTTTTTGGAGAAGATGTGCCGCCAAGTGGCGGCACCTGATTCGTCCGTCCTTTTAAATTTTTTTTTTGTTTTCTTTTGTGTTATATTTATGTATTTATGTTGTGTATTTATGTATATTGTTGTGTATTTAAACCTAATTAATGTTCTTTAATTAATGTTGTGTATTATTGTAATTAATGTGTTGTTTTAATTAATGTTTTATTTTAATTAATGTGTTATTTTAATTAATGTGTTGTCTTAATTATATAGTATATAATATGATTAATTATTTAAAATAACACATAAATAAAATTATGATATACTAATAAATATAGAAATAGTCCAATGAATTAAACACTCATACAAATAATTTTTTTTTTAAAATATGAAATTAGTTAAAAATAGAAAATAAACACTCATACAAATAAAATTTAGATTAATACTTAATCTAAATTAAATCTTTAAATACATTCTAAAATAGACAAGAAAAGGAAATTTAAACACTCATTTTTAACCGTATTTTGCATAAACATGTTCTATTAAGTCTTTTTGAAGTCTACGGTTAGTCGCCTTGGAACGAATTGCTTCATGACGCAGCATATAATTATCCAACGTTTGCCTTCTCGGTGCAACATCTTGGTTTTAAGTTACTTTAATTAAATATTCTATTTAATATTAATATTTTAATATAATTAATAATTAAATTACGAGTACTAATATAATTACTATTATTAATATTAATATTAAAAAAAATTAAAATTATAATATTAATAGTTGAAAGTGGGCAAAGGATAAAAATGGAATTAATTCCCCCACGGAGCCCCAACCATTGGAGACGACCAGCAGGGCCCCGAGCTGGCCCGGCTCCAGAGCCCAGGGCTAGCCATCAACCATTCGATTTAAGAACCCGAAGATTTTTATTTTGACATTTCATCGAACATATTACATACAATTCTAAAATTGGTGGTAATACGTTACACATAATTGATCTTAAATTAACAAAATGTGTGTTTTGTCAATAAAATTATTTTATATTCTCCTTGAAAATCATATATATACCAAAAAACGTCAACCTATGATTTCCGAAAGTTTAAATATGTATATAAAAAGAAATATTAAGGATCATATTGAGCTAAATCATAAATTTCAAGAGTCAATTATAACTTAAATTAAACCTAAAAAACAAACAATTAGAATTTAGGAGTCAATGTGTAATTTCAAAAAATCTCAACACACTTCCCAGCCTCATTAAATCTGAATATGATGATGGTTTTGGGGAGAAGGATTGGGGTGCGGTGGATTTACTGGTAAGAAAGAGGAAGTGTTTGCATAATTAATAATAATGTAGTGCAAGATAAAACAGGGTATATTGGTTTTTCTATAATTATTTAAAAAGAAATTAAAATGGGATACTTATCAACAAGGAAAACAATATCTTACATACTCTCTATTCGATGAAATCTCATTTTAGACAACCCTATCTTAGTAAAAAAGTTGTTGAAATTGTATAGACCATTTTCATAAATTCATTTTTGACAAATTCAGTACAAAAATTTGTTAATAACTTATTTCTTAAGTAAGGTATTTATTTCTAATTTTATTTCTTGATTTATTTTCATCAACTAATTAAATCCAAAATTAAATGATTTGTTATGAAATTAAAAAAATAACAAGCAAAAACTAAAATGTAATTATGGATAAGAAAGTGAAGTAGGGAGAGAATTTTATTCATTCATATTCATCTATAAACACATTACAATAAGCCTCTATTTATAGGGCTAAAGGAGAAACTCAAAAAACATAAGTTACAACTTACAAGTCTTCAATAGTCACTATATTCAATACAATGAATATTACATTAAAATGGGCATCCACTAACATAATATTTATAACACTCCCCCTTGGATATCCATTGCTTATATATGCCTCGTTAAAAACCTTGTCAGAAAAACCCAGTAGGAAAAACCAAGACAAGGAAAAAAGAGTACATATCCATATGAAACTAATAAGCGTGTAATACTGCCTCGTTAAAACCTTGCCAAGAAAAACTCATTGGGACAAAAACTTGGACGAAGGAAAAAGAGTACAGTGTACATATTATTGTTAATGACATGCTCCCCCTGGTGCCAACACAATGTCCACAAGTTGACACATTCCAATGTTGGACCATCTGTCTGAAGGCAATATCTTGATATAACAAATATACATATATGCCTTCAAAGCTTATCTTGCTAGTAAATTAAACAAAAATGCTAGATCATGCTTGTAGAATTAGCAAGATTCATTAAGTCTCTAATTTTACTTGGATAAAGGCATTTTAGGTCCCAAAACTTTTCATTGTTCGATCATTTTGAGGAAAAATATAATCTTTTATTAAATCCAAATATTGAAACAACCATGAAATTGCTCTCAATGATTGAGCTTTTTATCTATATGAAATAATTTATTAATCAATTTTGTATATATCGATTTATGGACAAAAGATTTCATCTGTTAAATGCTCGAACTGTCGATCGAGATAAAATAAAATCAAAATCTTTCGTCTCAAATTCTTCCTTTAAAACTCTTTGGAAGTTCCAATAATATTTAGATCATCAATATATACAATAATAATCTTGATCTCAATCTTTCCATAAAAACACATGTGTTAATTGGATCGTTCTTATGACTTTCATTTAACAAGTATTCACTAATACAGTTGGACTACATACGTCCAATTTGTTTTAATCAAGCGTATGCCCAATTTGTTTTAATCCATACAAAAATTTACGCAATCGTATTAAACAATTTTCTCCTGAGTTTCCAAATGCATCTGAAATTTTACACCCTTCATGAATTTTTCATATAAATTTTAGCATCGAGAGAGCCATATAAATAAGTTGTATCAACATTCACTAGACGCAAATCAAGTTTTTCACGTACTGCCAGATTAATAATGTATGTAAAAATAATTGCATCCATCACAAGAGATTATGTCTCCTCGTAATCAATATCGGGTTTCTACGAAAATCTGTGTGCCACTAGACGTGCTTTATATATCACGACTTCAGTTTTCTCATTTGGATTTCGCACAAATACCCATTTATATCCAAACGGCTTTACACCTTTAGGTGTTTGAACTACTTTGAAAGTGAACTTAATTCTGCTTGAATTGCGTCTTTCTATTTTGGCCAATCATTTAAATGTTTACTTTTTTTTATAATAAATTGAATTTCAAGATCCTCATTTTATTTATAATTATATGCAAAAGTGTTGTCGACAACATTTTTACTTCGGTTCCATCTATTATCCTAGTGACATAACTTATAGAAATCTCTTTATTTATCATTTTCAGGTACCTGAACCTCTTCCGGGGTATTATATATTAGTTATGTCTTGCGACTCTTCATGAGTGCTTGCCTCCATAATATGACCATCTTCAATGTTAGCTCCTTATTTTACAAGAATTTTATCATTGGAACCAATTGATTTCATTTGAATTGAAGCATATCTAGCTGGTATATGAGATTTAGTAACTCTTTTTTTTTTTATATTAGTAAATTCATCTGGCAGTTGATTTGCAATATTTTGCTAATAAATTATCTTCTGAAATTCTAGTGTACACTTTTTTTCCGAGGATCTAGAGAAGATAATGTTGATGTTTTCATGTAATTTCTTTCACCAGCTCTTTATTACCTCCCCCTGATGTTAGTAATATTGTTGGTCCCAAGTGGTCAGATGAGGTCTAAAGGGAGGGGGGGGGGGGGTGAATAGACCTCTAAACTTTTTAACAATTTTTAACTTTAAAACTTTTGTTCTAACTTAAACAGACTAAACTGTTACCGAACAGTAATTTTACAAGGCTGGTTGCGAACAAATCTTTGAACAGCTTTGTTGACCACTAATCTGATAATTACTTAGCTGATTTTGCTAAAATCAGTTTCAATACTTAGATTACTTGCAGCGGATTTGTAAAGTGTTTTTCACAAGTAAACTTAGTAGTTTGAAAGTTTGTTCCCCAGTTTTATAAAACTCCTTTCCTTTTAAAACTTTTCAAACAGTTAAATCAAGGTGTTTTTATGCAACTGAAAATATGCAAATAAAAATGCAAGTAAAAACACACAGAATTTTTATAGTGGTTATATGGATTTAAATATCCTTTAGTCCACTCTTCCAAGTCACTCAGATCTTGGGTTATACTATAATCACAAAGTTTACAGTATACTCTGCTTGCGCCAATCAACAAATGAAAAGGCCACAAGTGCGCAGTAGGAAATCACACAGAAACTCCTACTCTCTGAAGTAATATCACTCACAAAGATGGATATCTACTTCTCACAACACTCACGATTACAAAATAACTCAGAAGATGTATTTTTCGTTGTTCTTCAACTCTGCTTTTGTCAACAAATGACTAAGCTGATGAGTGAGCTGTACTTTAGACTTAAAGGATTCTACTTCGAAATTTTCTCAGAGATTGTGTTGTTTTTTTTTTTTTTTTCTCTACAGCTATTTATACTTAAGGTTTGAAAAATGTCCGTTGAAGAGAGACAAGATTCAAAAACCTCGGGTACTGGTCCTTAATTTCGGCGAACGGCTCTTTGCAGTCTGTCCGTACTGTCAACAGTACTTTTCTGCAGGCAGCATTAAATGCACCCAGCTGATGCGAAGCATTTCTTCAATCATTTGTCTTTAATAGCCTTGTACTTCAGCATTTATTACTTCCAGGGGCATTTATTACCGTTGGGATGACTTCTTGATCTTTTCCACTTGGCTGACGAAAGGACAAGTCTGATGGCGAACTAAGCTGATCTCAAGGTTGAACAAATATGTTTTGAGTCGGTTGATCTTCGCCAGTCTGATTTCTTTCCTTCAGCAGATCAGTAGCCTTGGACCTTGAATTTTGACTCTTCTGATATCTTCTTTACTTAGTCAAAAATTCTTCAAAGGGATATCAGCTAAGTTAATTTATACTTAGCATATTTGAAGTTTTGGAAATCATCAAAACCTCCCTTTACTTATTGTCTTCAGTGCTTCTTCATCTTCATCCTTATCCAACAATTTCCACCTTTTTGATGATGACAAAACTTCAGCTAAGTACCTGTTTTACCTATGCTAAAGATTGTTACCTTCAAAACTTTCTGAGATAGAAAATATATGTTGGAAACAGAAACTTGAAATTTTTATTGATAATCTTATAAATGAGTACAAGTTACAGTTTCTGATCAGATGAGATGTCTGAAAGATAGATAAAGTAAACTGATTACAAAAAGATTTATATATTCTAACTATCAGCTTTTTCATCAGATCCTTCCAGCACTTCTTCATACTCATAAGATGATTCTTCATCATCTTCTTCTTCTACTTCATCTTCATCAGCATCCTCATCCAATAGAAGATTTGACATAGCAGCTTCCATCTTTTCTTTGAGTTGCCGCTCCTTCAACTCTTCCATTGCTTTCTTAGCTGATTCAGTATTTTTGTACTTGGTAATTTGCTCTGTTTGATCTTCAGCAGAGTCCTTGGTTTCAGCCATTTTCTCATCAGATTTGGCTTTGTCCTTAGTCTCTTCTTCAGACTTCTCTTTGCCTTCTACCTTTCCAACTTCTTCAGCAGCTTCATCAGTCTTCTTAGCTTCAGCAGCAGCAGCAGTTACCTTAGTTGATTCTTCCCTTTTATCTTCCCCCTTTTTGTCATCACAAGACTTGGTGACATTATCAGGTTCAGCAGCAGGGTTAAGTGCAACAGTAGGAATCTTCATAGCAGCACATAAAGTTTTGATGTTCTGATTAGCCACATCATGACTTGCAGTAAGATGAGTGAGAGTAGTGCTGATGTCGTTAGTTTGATCATTGAAACAGTCAATGTTAAGTTGCATGGTTGTGAGCTCTTCACGTATAACAGTTCCAGCTTGGTGAACTTCCTGCAATAATCCAACATTAACCGCTTTCTCTTCTTCACTGACCTTGATGAAGTTAGCAGTTAGATCAGCTATGTTGTGTTCAGCTCTTTTTAAAGCATCATGAAGGTGATTGACATCAGCCTTCACATCTTCAACGTTTCTGTTCATCTCAACAAAGCTTTGCATCATCTGCTTGGAATGATCTTCAGGCATGGGAAAACTATCAATTGCATTTCTGATAGTTCTTGCAGTAAGGAGTTGCATACTTTCCAGCTGTAGTCTGTTGGACTCTGCCAACTCTTGGTGCAACTTCTTCAGCTGTAAGCTGTTGGACTCTGCCAACTCCTGTTGCAACTTCTTCAACTGCGTGTTGTTCTTCTCTTCCAATTCCTTCATTTGATTCTCCATCAGCATCTGGAAGGCTTCCATCAGTGATGAATGCAGATCACTTGATGAAGCAGAATCAGCAGCATCCCTTCCTTCATTCCCTTCCTGGTGGACAGGGGCATCTTTCAAATCTTTCTCCTGATCAGCTTTGTTCTCCTTAGCGTTCCACTCAAGTGCTAAGAGTTCATCAGCAGCTTTGTCAGCTTTGTGCTCATTAGTGACATCGTCATAGACTAAACTCACGATTTTGCCATCATCATTGAAGGATGTTGTTTGACGAATTTGTCGCACAATAATCCAAGAATTCTGAAAAGCATTGTTTCCTTTAGGCACTTCATAGTAATCTTTGACTTCCTTGCCAAATATAATCTGTTGAATGCTTGGCAGCTGCGGCAATTCACTTGAACATCCTTGCTGATATCTTGACCTTTCTGCCCATCTCTTCAAGGCGGTCATAACAGCTATGTTGATTGCTCTCTCAACATCATCATCAGATTTTCTTCTCTTGGCAGGCAAAGTGTTCTTAATGATTTTGGCTTCCTCCAAGGCAAAATCCTTAGCATATTGATGCATAGCATCCCTTACAAAATGAGGATCCAAAGCTTTCTGAATAGAGTCAGTCCTTAGCCAATTTAGAACTCATTTTTCTTCATCAGCTAACTCCTTCCAACTCTGAAGCTCTGCAACAGATATGTTCAGCCTATAATCTCTCCATTTCATGTATCTAGGCTTCTCGTGGGTGAACAGAGTCTTTAGCATCAGCTTCTGGTCATAATAAGCCAAGGTCTTTTCAAACCTTTTGAAGAGATCTTTATCAGCATAGACAATGTCAAACGCTCTTCTTATTTCATACTTCTCCTTTGGCTTGACCTCTCCAGCAGGCATCTTAGGCTTCTTTGGTTTGTCTTCATCAGCTTCATTAATCTTGATGCCTCAACCATGAACTGGTCCATGAGCATCAGTTACTTAGCTCAATAACCAAAGCAACTTCAACATCTTCAGCTGCTTTTCTTTCAGCTTCAGACATCTTTCTTCTTTCAGCATCCTTTGCTTCCTGAAGTTTGCTTAGTTCCAGTGCCTTCTTTTCTTCTAGCTCATCTCTTTTTCTCTGCTCAGCTTCCTCCATTTTCTTTTTATCAGCTGCAGAGATCTTCTTTCTCTTGATCACAAACTTTTTCTTTCCCTTGTCAGCTGGGGCAGGATGAGGAGCAGCGGATGCAAGAGGTGCAGCTGCAATGGGTTGGATGATCATCACATCGGGGTCATCCTGAGATTTAGCAACCTCAACTGTTGGTTTTGCCTGAGTAGTCTGTTGCACATCAGTCTGTTCAGCAACAGAAGCTTCTTTAGCTCCAACAGGCCTCTCTGCTGTTTGAGGACTTTCTCTTACTAAGTCCACCATCTCAGTGGTTTCTTCAACAAAAGTCATTTGCTTCCTTGCTGTCTTCTTTGTCATTCCCTGAACGGGTCTGGAAGCAGCAGTATCTCTTTGTTGACTTCTTCTCATGTGAGAGACATTCTCATCAGGCACTTCAGCAGATGGGGTCCTAGAAGATGATGCAGGGGACATATTCCTGACATCAGCAGTTGTTAGATCAATGATCTTAGTAGCTTCAGCATCATCCACCTTCTTCTGTTTCTTTGGAGTTTTCTCCTTAGGCTCATCAGCAGCTTTCTTCTTTTGAGTTACAGTTGCAAGCTCAGCTGTTTTAACCAGTTTTCTCTGCCTCTGGGCAGGATCTGCCTTTGGATCCTCTGCTTCCTCTTCCATATCTGCTTCTTCAGCTTTTCTTTTTGTAACAGGCAAGTACTTGGACATTGCCTTGCTGGAATGAATTTCCTTCCCATTAGTCACCACAACCAATCTTGAACAGCAGGTAACTCAGAGTGATTCTGTGGTTTGTTTGAGGAGCCTTGCTCTTGTTTTTCTTGTCCAAGAAATTAGCAAATACATACCAAATCACTGTGGACCAGTTTACCTCCAATCCATAGTAAATAGCAGTCATAATACTGTACCTCTTCATGGTCACAACATCCAGAGAAAACGTACAATTTTCAATCAGTTTAGAGACCATATCAGCCATCCGCTGATACTCATCGTTCAACTGTCTCTTCTTGATGTTGCCAGACAACATCTCTCCTTCCTTGGCACAGATTGCCCAGAATTCTTGGTGCTTCTCCTCCGTCAGAACAGTGACGTCATGACGTCCTTTGTTCGGAAGCCCAAAAGTCTCGTGAAGTAGAAAGGGGGTAATAACAATGGATTTCTCTCCGACAATAGCCTTGATTTCCTTAGTGCTGAAATCAACAGTAGCAGTTCGGTAGTATTCCATCACTTGGTCAGTCCAGATTAATCCTTCGTGATACTCCATAAAATTTACCAGTGAAGCCGATTTGAACTTCTCCAGTAACTCCTTCATCAAATCAGTACCAGATTGGTAGTACGAATCATAAACCAAATACATACCTTCAGCATCCATTTCTAATCTGTTGGAAGTTAGAGAAACAAGAAGAATTTTGCAGAAAATTGCTTGAAATTTCTCACAAGTGCTCTTTGAATGTTTGGGGTGCGTAAAGAGCTACTCAGCTGATCAGATCTGGATTTATAGAGTTAGGGTATCTTGGTTTCCGTGATACCAGCTAACCGTTAGATCCATTTCTTGTCAGGTCTGATCGTGCGGCGTCAGTTACGACCTTTCAAATTCAAATCGCATTAAATGAGGAGCGGAAAAATCTGCCGCTCTTTTATCACTTGTAAAAGTGTATTTTAAAATAAACGTTTTATGTAGTAAGCTATTACATAGGTGATCAGATGAGTAAAATAAATACTTATCTGATGGACTACTGTCCTGATGACAAAGCTGTTATCAGTGAAAGTCAATAACTGATAACCTTCCTCGGCTGTTTGTCAATCCAGCTAGATAATAATTCTTCAATCTTCAAGACTTTAATCTTCTGTTGAAAACATAACTTCAACTAACTGTCATGAACAAATTTCATCTTTTAATCAGAAGTACCGCAAGTCTTACACGTTCCCCCTGACTTTAAGAATTCATAAGTTATCTAGTCTGTTGAGAGTTAATCCTTGAAGATAATATGATGAGTAAGCTGTTGATCTTCAATCTTCTGATGAGTTCCCCCTCAGCTTATGCATCCAATTTCAATAAACCCAGTTCAGCTCTTAGAGTTGAAAACCTTGTCTCACTTAGAGGTTTTGTGAAGATGTCAGCAATCTGATTTTCAGTAAACACATATTCTATCATGACATTTCCTTTCTCCACATGATCTCTAATGAAGTGATGCTTGATCTCAATATGCTTAGTTCTTGAATGACTTGTAGTATTCTGAGTAAGACTGATTGCACTTGTATTGTCACAGTAGATAGGGATTCCACTGATTTTTATGTTGTAATCTTCAAGTTGATGCTTCGACCATAATATTTGTGCACAGCAAGCTCCAGCAGCTATGTATTCAGCTTCAGCAGTTGATATAGATACTGAAGTCTGTTTCTTACTCATCCATGAGATTAAACGACTACCTAAGAACTGACAAGCACCTGTTGTGCTTTTTCTGTCAATCTTGCAGCCAGCAAGGTCAGAATATGAATATCCAATGAGTTCAAATCCAGATTTCCTAGGATACCACAATCCCAAATCTTCAGTACCTTTAAGATACTTGAGTATCCTTTTGGCAGCTAAGAGGTGAGATTCCTTAGGATTTGATTGATACCTCGCACAAACCCCAACAGAGTACATAATATCAGGTCTGCTAGCTGTTAAGTATAACAGTGACCCAATAATTCCTCTGTACTTGGTTATGTCCACTGATTTGCCATCTTCATCTTTATCCAAACGAAGACTAGTAAACATTGGAATATTAGCAGTAGAGCTAGTTTCCATACCAAATTTCTTGAACAGATCCTTTGTGTATTTTGCTTGGCTGATGAAAATTCCATCATGCAACTGTCTTACTTGCAAACCAAGAAAATAGTTAAGTTCTCCCATCATGCTCATTTCAAACTTGTTCTGCATCAGCTTTGAGAACTTATCACACATCTGTTGATTAGTTGAACCAAAGATAATATCGTCCACATAAATTTGCACAAGCAAAATATGTTCTTCCCATTCAATAGTGAACAGGGTCTTGTCTACCTTACCTTTTTGAAATCCTTTAATTAAAAGAAAATCAGATAGGGTATCATACCCTGCTCTTTGAGCCTGTTTCAGTCCATAGAGGGCTTTCTTCAGACGATACACCTTGTCTTCTTCTTGATAGGCTTCAAATCCAGGTGGTTGTTCAACATAAACTTCTTCTTGCAATTCTCCATTACGAAAAGCTGATTTCACATCCATCTGATAGACTGTGAAATTCTTGTGAGCAGCATAGGCAAGAAAGAGTCTGATATCCTCTAATCTTGCTACTGGTGCAAAAGTTTCATCAAAGTCAATGCCTTCTTCATTCATTTTATTCCTGAATACCCATTTAATGCCAATTACTCTTTGATGACTTGGTCTAGGAACTAAGTACCAGACTTCATTCCTTTCAAATTGATTTAGCTCTTCTTTCATAGCTTCAATCCAATTTGAATCACTAAGAGCTTCTTCAATCTGTTTGGGCTCAATTTGAGATAGGAAGCTGACAAACATTGCTTCACTTGCAGCAGCTCTCCTTGTCTTCACTTTATCCAAAGGATCACCAACCTATATATAAAAGGAGTGAAAACCGATTGGGTCAAAAATACACTCATCGATCTCCACATGGCCGACCCTGAGCGTAAGCCGCGTATGCGGCCGCTTAGGGCCACCGATCCGGGAGGGCCTCCGAATATTTTACTATTATATATATATATATATATATATATATATATATACATATATATATATATATATATATTTAAAAGAAATTATGAAGAAATAGGCTAATAATGTTGTATAAGAGGCTGATTTTCGAATTGATGTTGTGGAAAAAGAATTATAATTAAGGAATTATGAAGAAAGCTCATAGAATATTAATGGAGGAAAAAAGAGTTGCAGGTCGGCAATTGAGGAAGAAGAAGATGTGCTTTTTGGGCCTAAATTGTAAATATACTTGAGTGGGTTCTTGTAGGAGTAAAAGTTAGTGGGCTTGTTATATTTGAAATTGACTATTGACTAGGTTAGGAATAGGAAAAGACAATGACATTGCCAGCTTTTTTTTTTTTTTTTTTGAGAAGTGTTGCCAGCTGCCGTGTACAAC
This sequence comes from Penstemon barbatus, assembly GCA_003313485.2. Taxonomy (NCBI): domain Eukaryota; kingdom Viridiplantae; phylum Streptophyta; class Magnoliopsida; order Lamiales; family Plantaginaceae; genus Penstemon; species Penstemon barbatus. The sequence goes on along the minus strand of CM064879.1, from coordinate 45,586,562 downwards.
TACATATGAAAATTTGAAAACTAATTGCAAAAAAAGCCCTTATACTTATATTACAAATCCTAATTGCAAAAATATTGAAACACAAGACGGGCATAAGGCATCTTCAAGCTTAATCTTCACTCTTTATAGTCTTTGGGTAAGGACTTGATCTTTTTCTTTTAAATATTGTTGGACTTGCTTAAGTGCTACTTTTAGAATTTGTATGTGAATTGTGCTTTCGAAATTCGATTGCTAAGTTAACCATGGGTCCTAGAAAACACATGTCTGGGCATGAAAAAAGAAAAAAAAAATGAGTTGAAGAACTTATTAAATCTCAAGCAGGTGCACTTGATAAGTTTATTACTAGCAATAAAAATGCAACTGACATGGGTTCGGGTTCGACTTTAGCTGAAAATTCGATGAATGATGATTTTCCAAATGAAGATTATGTGATTGGAAAATATGCGGGCTTGGTGAACGAAGAACTCGATCAACATATAAATGAAATTATTGATGAAAATTTGAATTTGGATAATCAGAATCTTGAGTTTAACAATGTACGTGAAGCTGGACCATTGAACATATATGATCCGGGAAATTGGATAGGATTGATCATAATATTAGAAATATTTTGGTAGAAAGAGGTCCAATAAGAATTACAGAAGATGATACCATTTTTTCTAAAGACGAGAGTGGTGGACATTTTTCTTTTATATTTTAAATTCGAAATCTATCAAATGGAAAGAAACAAGATAGAAAATGGCTAGTCTATTCGCTTGTTGCAAATAGAGTATACTGTTTGTGTTGTAAATTGTTCAAAGAAGATAAACTCATTTCTCAACTAACCACTGAAGGATATAAGGATTGGAGGAATATTGGTAAGAGGTTGAAAAGTCATGAAACTAGTAGAGACCACCTTACATGCTTGAGTAAATGGATTGATCTAGAGATGAGATTGCGAAAGAATGAAACAATAGATAAACATTTACAAGAACAAATCAACAAAGAGAAAGAACATTGGAAACAAGTATTATTGAGGATAATTGCTCTTGTTAAAACTCTTGCTAATAACAATTTAACATTCCGTGGGGACAATGAGAAAATTGACCAGTAAGATTCTGGGATAGTGGAAGTAACAAGCTATGAATAAATGCATTTTCCAGAGATTCGGAGACAGTATTAATATGTTAAAAAGCAGATTTGTACTTAAGTTATTCGAAAGCAGAAGTGAAGGCCTTTATATAGGTTTTCAGAAGACAAAATCACACTGAAGATCTCCGACTTGCAGAATACGAATTTCGAAAATGATAAAAAAATTAAGTTTCTCGATGAGGGATATCGATCTGAGTATCTCGATAAGAAATATAGATTTAAAGTTCATAAACATTGGAATGGACACAATAGATTAAAAGATAAAAGTAATTTTATTAATGTAGTTATTACATTTCAGAATCAGAATCATTATCCTAGTACATTAAAGCCTACAACTAATACAGAAGACTAATGATGTTTTCTTGACTACAATGATCGGAGTCCGAGTTGTTGCATGTACTTCTCGCGACAGGCTCCTTGATGACAAAGTATCCTCCTTGATCAGAGAAGGACACTACCCCTTAATAATACATCCCCGAGGAGGGAGACCGGCAGCTTCAACAGGGGCTTTTGCAAGGACGCCGGATGGAGAAAATTGTGACAACACTTCACCTATCCCTTACAAAGTATCCGCCGTCAGCAAATGGAATACTAAGAATGGGAAGTGTTGCCCCTTTTAATGAATTGACCAGCTTTCCGTTAAAACTGGTTTTGATATAAAGAATCCTCTAGTAAAAGATGAATCCTCCATTTTTCAATTCCACCCAAACCAAAATGAGGAAGATCTTCAAAGACAATTAATCGCCATTTGGTTCGACAAAAAACTTCATTAGATGATTTTTCGAGTTTGAAGATAAATATTAAGATTAAATTATTTGAATCCATCTTGGAGAGCTTAGGTAACCTCCCTTACATATTTAGAAATGTGAATAACTTTATTATTATGAGGAGGAAGAAGAAACGTCGCATTCTTGGAACAAGGCGCCAATATTAAATATGACTTCTTGTATTCCCAAAGACTTATGTCTAGTCGACGAAAGTAGCCTACGGTATTCCGACATAAAGAAGAATGGACATAGCATACACACGAGACTTAATCAATATAGATGATCGAAAGAAATAATACTCACAATGGGCAAAAATATTTTGGTTCATTTACAAAAAAAAAAAAAAAAAAAAAAAAGAAACTAGACTATTGTTGCTACTGAATTACTGCTGGTCGGAACCAGAGCCTCGGAGTCCCTAGAAAGGCCATCAACTCATCATGACGCTTCCTCCCTCGTCTGTTGAATGCGAGACTCAATTGTACTCTCTAGATTATTATTCAGATGAGCCAAGTCACCTCTCTCCTTCTGAAGAGCCAGATTATCAGCACGCAGCTTCTCAACTTCATCAGCAAGAAGTTGCCTATGGAGTGAAGTGGCTTCATGAGAGCTGGTCTCTTTCTCTAGTCGACTTCTCAGAGCCTCTTTGCTAAGCCAAGATTCATCATTCTGAAGGCCTAGCTGCAGGACCATGTGTTTCCCTGAGCAATTAAAAGGAGAAATTAGTAAGGAAGCCAAAGAATGAAAACTTCTAAAAGGAGCGAAGCAGGAAATTTACCTGCTCATAGAGTTTGAAGATAGACTGAACAAGGCGTAGATCAGGAGTATCCTCATATTTCTTCAGCTCGCCAAGAAGGATGGTGCTGAGCCCAAGATTCCAGGATAACGGGTCGGGTTCACAAGTCCCGGGATAGACCGAGTCGGAAGGGACCCCGTCGCGACGAGGAGTGTCGGACTCGGTAATATCATAGACTTGCTCCTTGATACAACGATCGTCCAGCAGAATTGGAGAGTCTCTTGGATTTGGACTCACCAGAACAGCCTTTCCCGAAGTAGAGTAACGAACTTGAGGTTCAGCCCGATGATCCATTTGATCCTGGGAAGAGGTCCCAGCCCCAGCAGAGGAAGAAACGAACATGGTGGTGGTAGTATCAGCAAAAAGAAAGTTGGTGTAATTCTCCGTAGTGGACCTTTCGAGAGAGCTTCCCAGAGGCGGATCTGAAGCTTGCTCACCACCAACCGGCACGTCCTCGCTTCCTGACCAGCCCTTGTTGGTGGCAAGGTCAGGAGTAGGATTATCTCTAGGATTATCAGTTTGAACATGATCCTGAGAACCATGCTCGGAAAAAGGGAGGGATGTAGGAATTTCGACCTCAGAAGATCGATCACTAGAAGCTAAATCTCCAAAGGCAACTCGTCCTGGAGAAGGTCTTCTCTGAATGTTTGAAGTAGGAGGAGGGCTAGAACGAGTGTCTTGTTGAATAGTTGATGAATGAGTTATTGGGCCCTGATGGTTATCTACCTTGCTCGAAGAAAGGGTGGACGTGTGAGCCCCAGAGCTAGCTGCTGTTCGGTGTTCGGAAGGTTCAGGGGAAGGATCCCCGGTTCGAGATGGGTTTGACATTTCTCGGAGGATCTCGCGCTGTGCATTTGGAAGTATTCGAGAAAAGAGAACTCATTCTCGAATAATCAAGGGAAAGATTAGAAAATCGAGGAGAATGCTCGAACAACTCGAGAGAATATTTTATCTATGTGGGGACACGCGGTAAAATAGTGAGAACTTTTTACCCCAGTATTTATACTAAAGAAAAAGACGGGACGGTCCCTGAAGGAGGCACGAAGAGATATATTCAAAATAGAATGTAATAGTCAATTATGAAGTTCGCCTAAAAAGGATTCCATAAAGGAAATAAATTATCCAATAAAATACTTATGTCTAAAGCATCTCATGCAATCGAAAAGATAAAAATACAAATTAACAAAGAGTGCATTGTACGAAGGAAAATAATACAGAGAATACAAGGTTAGCATATCATTCATCTGGGCTTTCTCAAGATTCTTGATTGTTATGGTCCTCCTGATCGATACCCACCTCATCCTCCTCGTCTCGAGGACTAGTCGAACGGCAAGCTCCAGAAGTACCCTTACCATCTGCTTTATGAGGATCCACGTCAGGAGGGGGCACGGGCAAAGGAACCCCAAACTCCTCCACCAAATGTGACCAACGAAGATGCTCGTACTCCACCTTCAAAACATCTTCAGATGAGTACTCCTGGCCATTTTGATCTCGGCTGACATGAATGGCTTTGAAGTACTCCTCTCTGCGGTCTTCGATCAATTTGAGGGCCACCAGTTGGTGAACAGCCTTTTTGAAAGTATTCTCTAAGAGCGGACTGATCATCTCATGGACCAGGGCAGTATGGACTGGAAAATCAAGGAATTCTCAGATGACTTTCTCTTTAGGGTGAACACCAGCTCTGTCGATCAAGCCATCGAGGTCTTCATACCTTTCATACTCATCAAGGCGAGCCCGAAAATGCGTGATCTGTGACTCAAGCTCACTAACTCGGCTTGCATGTCGAACTTGCTGATCCTCCAGCTCTCTAGCCAACCGATATGCTCAATCCTGAGCCCGTGTGGCATCCATGACAGTATTGATTATATGAGGATTGTATGTCTCCATGTTAGGATTCCCGTCAGCACCAGGTTGTTGGGAGAAAGACATAGAAGGCCCTTCCCCGGTCAATCTCTGCTCTAAGTTCGCCACTGTTTGGAGAAGGACTTTGTTTCTCTCATCCAAAAATTGACATTGTTGCTTTAACAATGCTGATTCATACATAGAAGACACCATACGTGCTCCAGACTGATGGAGGAAATAATTGACAAGTTAAGAGAAATGATAAAGGATAAAATAAAGATGAAAGGTTAAAAGCACAAGAACTTCTCCTTTTACTCTAATATAAGACTGGGCAGCTTTGGCAAGCTTCTCCAAAGGATCCTTGTCCAAGAGGCGTTGCATATCTCTGGTGAAAATAGTGGAAAGAAGAATTCGAGTAGCTTTATCTGCAGAATTCTCCTTATTATCTGATACAAGCGCATCACGCTCGGAAAATCCTGCCGCCCTTCTCCCTAGGAGATGATTTTCCACCATCTCGACTAAGGTAGCTTTTGGGTTCGCCTCACTGACCAATTTAAGGTTCTGGCCGGTACGATCATAAATCTGCTTTCTCCTTTTCAATGAAGAAACGGTAGAATTACGCTCGGACCACGATTTACTAAGAATACCGTATGAAGTTCTGAGGGATAAGGGAGGATATCCCTGGCCCGTTCTGGTAGTAGAAGAAGATGCTTGAGCTTGGGAAGAGGAAGGCTGGGGAGGAATGTTCTCAGGAACCTCTGGAGTTTCTTCCCTGTTATCCTTAGAATCTTGGTCTTGATCTCTTCTCCTCTTGTGGGAATGCCTTTATTCTATGGGCTGGTTATCAGCAGTCTTAGTAGATTTGGATAGAATCATTTTTCCAGCCTTTGAATGCCTGGAACCTTCGACCATAGATGCTGCCAAAATAAAAAAATAGAGTTATAGAGAATCCTAAGTATGGGAGATATTATAATATTGATAACTCTGTGAAAACGGTGTTATCAACTCTATTTCCTTTACTCATTCGATTACTTTTATTAGAGTTTTGGTAGAATCTTAGGCATTCGTAGTTAGTTTTGTGTTTTGTCGCTCGAGTCATTGGTTTGGTTGTTTTGTGCATGAATTGAGATATTTTCTTATATATTGTGTTCATATTTGTAGGACTAAGCTATTTTGGATCTAAAGACATGATTGGAAGTGAAGAACAACGAATTAAAGATCAAATGAAGTCAAGTAGTGCAAGAACGAAGAAGTAAAATGTTGTCAGAAATGTTGTTATGCACTCCGAGGAAGGACCATACCTCTTTCAAGAAAGCTCCAATGAATCTGAATTTCGACTATGATGTAGAGGAATGAGTTAGCTACACCACAGATTTTACGGATCTTGATTTGGAGTTCGGAGCTGAAAGTTATGACACTTGCAAAACTGTCGCGTAAATCTGACGCGATTTTCAGCGGGCTTTTAAGGGAATTCTTGGGCCCAAAGACTCGTACTTGGACTCAACTTGGTAGATCTTTTTAAGAACTTCTATGTCACGAAATTACACATCTTTGATCAGCTCTAAACATACTTTTCTCAGAGAATACACCTACAACATCAAAGATTTACTTGGAGAAAGATTGAAGAAGAAAAGTGAGAAGTCTTAAAGATCATCAAAGCAAGAAGAACACAATATTGAAGATTTTTATCTCGGATTCATCGTTTTATCTATAAAACCACATGAACTCAGATTTGTTTTCCTTTATTATTTTCCTTCTTATGTTTATCATGAACTTATTCTTTAGGATCTAGGGTTTTTATGAAACTATGTTACTTTGATTATTTTCAATAAATTATTCGTAGTTAGGGGCAATTCTTGTGTTTGATTTAATTTCGTTCTCTATGCTTGCAACTTCACTGATCACCCAGTTGTTAGATTTAATATTATTTTTTAACTTGGAAAAGGGAGATTAGGATTAGATAGGAAATTGAATAGTAAACGACTCTTAGTATAGGAATATACTTAAGGCGTTTATACCCGTTACATGAGGTTCGTGTTTAATGCTTTGTGTTATTTATGAATCACCTAGGAATATGATCGGTTTGTATAATACATTAGGTTCTTACGTAATTCGGAAGATACGTAGGAATATACTTGAATCCTCGGGTAGCACTTGTTGAGATTCGGTAAGATAAACAGCCCTAGGCACAGCGGAATATAAATTTTTTAGGACCTCTTACGGAACCATGCCAGGATACTACTCTTGGTGTATATATATAAATATTAATTTAAACGACAGTATGAACAGTTTACACGTTATACCTGTCTCCTTGCAAATCCAAGTTGGCTAAACGAAATCTGATTTCTCCTCTAATAAATCGATCCAAGCTTTTCAAGAGCGCCCCACGTGTTGCGCCTCTACGAGTTGATACACCACAATATCACGAAAAATAATATATCTTGATCGACTAGAACACAAGATATATTAAGATCTAGGACTTAGGAACGATATAGGAACAAAATCGAAAAATGAAAAATTCTTTCAAACACTGGAAAGGTTCGGCCGATTGCACAGGGAGAGGGGAGAGAATTTTTGCTCTGCTCAATTTTTGCTTGTTGAGTTGTGTGAAAAATAACTACAAGTAAGCTACTTATAGTTATCTCCTTAACCTAGTCCTATTAGGACTAGGATTCCATTCTTCTACATGGGCCATGGCCCTTTCTAATTAGAAGACCAAGTCTTCTAATAAATTCATGGCCCAGTTAATTAATTTGACCAGGCTTTATTTAGTCTCTCAATTAAATAGCCCAATTAATTAACTAGTCTCCCAATTAATTAATTTTGACTTTAAGTCCAATTAATTAATTATTCATTTAATTAATTAAATCCAAATTAATTAATTAACTCACAAATTAAACTCCAATTTAATTTATGATCCTGATCCAATTCCAATTGGATCCTTCTTTGTTCCAACTGGGTCAACCCAGTCGACCCATCCATTATAATCGACCCAGTCGATTATTCTCCCAGTCAACTCGGTCGACTCGGTCGTCCTTATTTCCTCGCTTTCGCTTCAAGTGTATTGTGTATGACCCCGTAGGTTCACCACATAAATGGCCGTTGATTTAACCGAATTTCGTCGGGTAAGATTATATCAGTAAATAGGTGATATTAGGGATTCTCAATCAATATGATTTAAAGGGCTCTGTTACTTTATTCCGGATGGATCAATCTCAAGGAAGAACAATTAGATGGAACAATCAGTAATAAAGACAATCAATGAATATATTAGTATAGCTAAAACTTTTCTATTCAATAATCTTAGATTATGTTGTTATGCAGGCGTAAACTGAATATGTTGAACGTACCTAATACAAATGATTAACTAGGTATTTATATCATCATTAACCCAAGGAAACATAGTTCTAGTAGGACTCGGCCCAATAATCCTTCTTGAGTCCGGATTGTAACCCACTCGCTGTGGAGAGTCGTATTCTATCGGCTGATAGATGTTCCCGAACAGGCTCGCCTGGTCGAATCGATCTTTATATTACTTGGTCGATCTGAAGATTCTAAAGGGTGCGAAATAGCCCCCATCAGTACTCCCTCACTTCTTCGAGCGCATATGTAATAAAAGCTCGTAGAAGTAGATGGTTTCTTACGACTGTTATTTTTTGTGAGTTGTGCCTCGTTAAAAACCTTACTTAAGAAAAAACCCTGTGGGAAAAAATCCTAGGTAAGGAAAAGAGTGCTACGCATCATAGATAGTCGTTTTCTCATCCCAATTATGAACCGCTACGCGTCCCTTCGGGGAGGCCCTTCATCTTTTTCCATTTGGCGGGAACGTGATTAGTTGTGAGGAGTTCGAAACGTCTTTTCACTTCTCACTATAAATAGGTGACTATTAAGTTTGTCATTTTTACTTTATACTTCCTTTAACCTCGCAGTCATTTTCTTGCCCAGTCGTTCATCATTTAAAATTTTGCTTTTATCGACTTATATCCTCCGAGGATCCTAAAAAATGGCTTCTATAAGAAAATCTTCCTCCTCCTTAAGGGAGAGTGTCGCTCCTATTATCGAGGAGGTGTTACATTCTAATCCTTCGAGCGAGCAAATTGGAGTTTCAGAATTCATTGTTCCTTCTGAAGACACCTTTAAGGTACAAATTCTCTCTGATACGGACGTCGCTGCCCGAGCTAAGAAAGGCAAAGGTACAACTCCTCAAATTTCTGAACCGATTGAGGATTTTGCTTGTGCTTACACTGTGGATACTTTCTCTGAGGTTGTGAGCAATTATGCCAAATATTTTCCGGAAGGTTCCGAGATAGTTCTCCCTTCTCCTTCTGATAGGGTTACATCACCGCCGGAAGGATGTCGAGCCTTTTACACAGCTCATTTTAATAGCAGTCTGCGTCTTCCGTTGTCTGCCCTCTTTCTTGATATTTTAAAAATATTCATTGTGTCCTTGACTCAATTAGTCCCTAATTCCGTGGCCTTCGTGGTTTGTTTTTCTATTTTGATGATAGCGAAAGGATTCCAACCCTCCTTTCGTAATTTTACTCAATTTTTTCGCTTTAACATTTCTAGTTCCTCCAATCGCGGATATTTCTTCGCTAGCCAGAAGCCTAGTGGCGCAATCTTTGACTCCCCAGTTTCTAGCAACCCTTCCTGGAAATCTCATTTTTTCTTTGTTCGTCCACCATCTCATCTTCGTTTGGCGGATGGCTCGACTACGCCCTTTTCGTGGGATCCTGACTCCAAATGGGTTTATGGAGGTCGCCTGCCGACTGGTGAACTTATTCCTGACAATCCTCAGTTTATTGGTGAAATCCAGGCTATGCGTGCCAACAAATATCAGAGTGCTCTTCTTATTGGAGAAGTTTTCCTTCGCAAAGCGGGATTTAGTGCTCATGTTTTTCCAATCACTTCGTCATCTGAATCACTTGGTAAGCATTTATTTCAGCATAGTGTTATGATGATCCCTTTTCTGCAGAAGGTCTGACTTTGACCGTGTTTCTTTTTCAGCTCATATGGTAGAAAATTCCCGACATTCTTCAAAGGGAAAAATGGTGTTGTCTAAATCCACCAAAACCATAGAGAACGTTCCTATCGAGCAGAGAGAGTCTCGGAAGAGAAAACTGGAGTTGAGTCATGACTCTGAGGAGAATAGAGAGGAATCTCCATATTCTTCTCAAAAATCCCCTATTCGTCAGGGGACAGGATCCGGTTATCCCCCCCTCCAGCTTAGGACATCTTTGGGTATACGTGGATGTTGCAGCTGGTCGATGCCTCATCCTAATGATAATCTGGTGGAGAGAAAGAAGAGTTATTATGGTCGTTCTGTTAACGATCTTTCTTTACTCGGCGATAATCATCCAAAACCCACTTTGGTCGAAATGATCGATGATCATTTAGAGGGAAAAAGAGCTGCTGGCTATCCTGAGAATGATTCTTTAGTTCACGACGAGAGCGAAAATGCAGTGGATAAGGCAACTCGTGTTCTTTTTTACTCGTGACATGAATAAGCTTCTTCGGAAGGATCCTTTAGAGAAATTTCATCGAGCTTCTCTTTATGCTGAAAATGTGATCTTCTTTTAAGTGTGCTTATAGGGTAATTTTCTTCGAGGATTACTTTAGTTTGCTAATTCATTTCTTTTTACCCCCTTTTTTTTTTTTAGACTAAGACTTGTTTGGCATCATATGCCTATGAAACTGCTCTCTGGAAACAACAATGTGAGTTTCTGGACGAGAAATATAAAACTTTACTTCACAAGACTTCTGGTACAGAGGTTGGTCCCTCAATGACTTCTTCTCTTTCGGTCGTAGAGACTCGGGCTACAGAGACTGATGACCAGGAGATTATAGACAGGGTTCTGGAGACTTCTCGTGCTCAAGAACAAGCTACTCAATTAGCTAAAAAGTTGGAAGAGTATCAATTTCAGAGTACTGCTTGTATTAGTGAGTTGGAATCTCAAGTATCAAGTCTTCAGGCTTCCTTAGAGGAGTATGAGAGGGACATTCCCCTTAGTGGACTCAGGGATCGTTATGGCCGGAATCCTGATGAAAAAGTGATTCGTGAATTCCTCAGCTCTCCTGTTCATACAGCGTTGGTATATCAAATGGTCGGTCCGCTCCTAGAAAGTACGTTCAAGAAGGCGATTCATCAGTTGGTCGCTTTTGAAATGATAGATGATCGTCGAAAGGAATATTTTAAAACGGCGCACATTCGGTTGAACCGTTATGGCGAAGTATATTCTCCTTCCGAGCTTTCGGACGTCGTTTATCAAAAATTTCCTTTGGCTCACCTCGTCAAAGAGTTTGGAAAACCATTGTCGATTCCTCCTTCAGATATTGATGACGAGGTCGATGACAATTTTATTGATCCAGAGGAAGAGGAAGAGGATATTGAGTCAGCAAAAGAAGGAGACGTCGCTAGCGAACAGAAGATTCCGGACGGCGACCAAGCTGTATGATATATTGATCTGTGAAATAACCTTTGTAACTATTACCGTAAGTCTAATTGTAATATTACTCTTTTATCCCTTTGTAAGATAAACGTTTCATATTCTGACAGTCACGTCATTTCGTCTTCTCTGTAATAATGCAGACAAGTCATTAACTTTGCCGTAATCATTATGCGTATGTCTTTTCAAATTCTAGTGTTTATTCCAAGGCTAGTTTCTGTATTTCGCGCCCTTTCTTTGGGTCTATCGCGTTTTTTCGTATAGTATAAATATAAAAGGTAAAAACTTGACTCGCTATTTACCGCTTTACTCATCTCTTAACAGAAAACTCTTTATTTAGTAGGTCGATAAACTTTCTCGATATTTTAATTTTACTTTTTGAATTCCGATCATGAGTAATCTTTTCGGTAACACATCGAAGCGTCCTTCCCGTGAGAACACTCAAAATATCAGACTGAAGAATCCTCGAGCAGAGGGGCCCTCGATGGAATCTCCTCGTTCGTCCTCCGTTAGTAGGTCGGCGACCGATACTCTTGTCATTCCTTCTGAACCTTCTTCTGTAGTTAGTTCGTCTTTTGCACAACCAAATTTTTCCTCTCCTGGTGAAGCAGGAGGTAGGCCTTCCCCCGGTTGGGTGGCCTTTGGTGATATGTCTAACATGGAGCAGACTTTTAATGTACCTGTCTCTTCAGGTGTCTCTTCTTTCGAGCATGGTTTTCATGGAGGGGTTCCTAATAACTCCGTTCCTTCTACTATTTCTACCGCCCTGCTTGTCAGTGGACACCAAAGGGGAGATGCCACGGGGGCAGTTGGTGGAGATTCTTTTTTGGATCCGTCCATGACACAATCTGTCTCACATGATTTTTCTGATTTTTTATTTAATGATACAACTGTTGTTACTACTTCCTTCGAATCCGGCGGGCCTTCTGGAGGTCGAACTGTGTCAAGGTACGATCGTCGGACCGTTATTTCTGCTTCGGGTAAGGAGACCTCGGTTAGTCCCAACGAGAGGGAATCCCCTCGTTTGTTGGATGACAGTTGCATCCTCGAGCAAGTTAAGGATATTATACAGTCGGTGACTCCACGTCCTGATGGTGTTCCTTCTGTTAGTGAACTGCCTGGCTCTGTTGAGCCTGACGCTTTGTCCTAGGACCTGGGCCTGAGCACTATTTTGCCTGGTGAGTTGAGGAAGCTCGAGGGTACCTCCAACGTTCGCCTCGTTCAGTCGCTGGTGAAGATATGCGAGCAGGTAAACATATTTTTGATTATTTTTCCCGCTTTTATTTTGATTACCTTGTTATGTAAGGACTATTTTCTTTTCCAGTCTAAGTATTTTGCACTCCAGTTGGGTGTGCAAAATGATGATCTGTGGATCAATAAGGATGCTTATCAACGTCGTTTGGAGTCGGAGACGGCGAAGGCCGCAGGGCAGGCCCTCCAACTGCAGCTTGCTTCCTCGTTGATGTACCAGATATCCCAAATTTTTTCCGGATTTAACCCCGAAAGTGCATTTTGCAGGGTTTAGCTTCATTCGATACTTTCTCAATATTTGGAAGCATCAATCGAGGTGCTTCACATGATCAACTTCATTCATGCTCTTGACCAGCATATCGTCTACGTATACTTCCATTATTTCTCCAATTAATACTTTAAACATCAGGTTAACTAACCTTTGGTAAGTGGCCCCGACGTTCCTCAAGCCAAACGGCATCACTATAAAGCAATACACTCCCTGCTCGGTTATGAACGCAGTTTTCTCTTGGTCCCGCTCATCCATGTATATTTGATAGAAACCTTGGAAAGCATCCATCATACTGAAAATTGCAAAGCCAGCGGTTGAGTCGACTAATAAGTCGATCCTTGGGAGAGGATATGTATCCCGCGGGCATAGTTTATTAAGGTCGGTGAAATCGTTGCACATTCTCCATTTGTTATCCTTTTTGTCTCCCTTTGCTACTAGCACAACATTACATAGCCATTCCGAGAAGTGTATTTCTCGAATTTGTTTTGCCTTGAGTAGCCTTTCTACTTCTGCCTTAATTATTTTATCCTTTATTGGCCCGTGATTCCTCTTCTTTTGTCTAGCAGGTTTTGCCAAAGGGTCGATTTTTAGCGAATGACTGATTACCCGGGGGTCAATCCCTTCAATGTCGTTCGCGCTCCAGGCGAAGATGTATACATTATTTCTGAGAAAGTTGATCAACATTACTTCCCCTTCATTGCTTAATTCGGTTCCTATTCTTGTTGTTTTTGTTGGGTCCCCTTGTACCAATAGGACATCTTTATGTTCCGGTGGTTTTAAAGCTAAATCCACTGGTTCATTTCCCTTCTTATCTATTCGGTCGGTGCTAGGGATATCAACTCCGATTCTATCATCGTCGTCTTCAAGCTTTCTTTTGCTTGGGATAACCGATCTTGGGCGATTTCCCAAGGTTAGTGATGTGTTGTAGCAGTCCCATGCCATGTAATGATCGTTCACTATTTCTCCGATCCCTGCGTCAGTTGGAAATTTTATTTTCTGATGGTATGTTGAAACTACAACTCGGAATAGGTTGAGTGTTGGTCGCCCTAGGATCGCATTGTAGGCAAAGGGAGTTTCTACTACTAAGAATTTTACTAGCTTCACCGTCCGATATGGTTTCTTCCCGAGTGAGACACTTAAAGTTATTGTGCCACTGGGGACAATCTCCGATCCCCCGAATCCTACTAAAGGCGTGGCTACTTTTTGGAATGTTATTTGTCCCAATTTCATCTGGGCTAGGACCTCTTTAGAGATGATATTCGCTGAGCTTCCATTATCGATTAGGATTCTTTTGACGTTGTAATTCGCTATTTCTAGCGATACCACCATCGGGAAGTCGGGGCTATCCTCTTTCGTGTCCCAAACAAGATTTTTGGGTACTTCGCCTTCGTTGAAACTAATTAGCTGGTTGGTCGTTGCTTTGTTTTCTAGGGTCCATACTTCTTTCGGGTACTTTAAGCTTCCGATTATGGATCTAGCAGTCCTTCGGCGAGCATTACTACTGTCTCCGCCTGCGGGTCCCCCTGAGATCGTGTGGATGGTACCGTTAATCTGGTCATTATTTAATTCTTGTGGGAGACCATCATTAGGGGACCTTCTACGAGAATTTCTTCTTTGGTTGTTATACCGAGGACTCCTGCTTCTTCCTCGCTTGCGGTTATTCCGCTCCAAATAGTCATTTAGTTTTCCTAGTTCGATCAGCTTTTCAATCTCTTTTTTAAGGTGAAAACAATCTTCAGTACGGTGCCCGTGTGCCCGGTGATATTTGCATTATAAGTCATAGTTTCGTCCACCCGGTCTGGGCGAGCGATTCTCTTCGCTTCTGGGATCCAATTATTCCTTTCTAGTACAGCCAAGATTTCTTCTAAAGGAACGATTAGCCTTGGGTGCTCTACTTGATTGACCCTGCTCCGGATTGTCGGCTCGGTGGTTCTAGGTCTTTGATAGATGTTAGGTCGTCTGTCCTGGTCGTTTTTATTGTATTTTAATCGCTAGAAGACGTTGCCTTTTCTAAAAAATCGTTCATAGTCCATGGATCTTTGGGCAGGAATTCTATCTTGCCGTTTGGAGCCTGAGGCCGTAGCTTTGTTTTTGTTCTTATCTTTAAAAGAATTCATCTCTTCCTGGGTCATATACTTAGATGCCAAGCTCATGATGTCAGCGAACGTTCTTGGTTGCTTTCGGCTGAGGGCATTTCCGAACTGCCTATTCTTTGTGAGGTCGAAGAGAATGGAGATTATGTAATCGATATTGGGGGAATCGATTTTGAGCAATTCGACATTAAATCTTGCCAACCAATTCCTTAGGGATTCGCCCTCTTGTTGATAAATGGTTCCTAAATAGCTCATTGGCAGTTTTTGTCTCTTTTGACTGGCGAACTGCTGTGTCAGTTTGTTGCATAATTCCCGAAAACTGAATATGGAGTTGGTTGGTTGCTTGGCGAACCAGTCCAAAGCTAGTCCTTCTAACATGGTCACCATTAACTTAGCGGTGAATTCCGCCGAGTGAGCATATAAGTTCATTATGTTTGTGAAGCTAAAGATATAGTCATCTGGATCAGTGGTTCCGTCGTATCTGGGTAGTCTACCCGGAACCTGTCCGGTTGACTGTGCCTCTTTTATTTCTCTGCAGAAGGGAGAGCAGGCCGCTAAGCTCTCCTGGAGTTCCGTGGTTCTGGCCCATGGGTTTTGAACAGATCGTAAGCGTTGCTCAAGTCGTTCCTGTACCATCTTTTCGATTTCTCTTTCCGAGAATCGCATAGTTCATGGTCGATCAGGGATTGCATTGCCTGTGTCATCCTCGATGGGGATTATCGTATGTTCCTTGGACCCGCTGCGTCCCGGCTGCGGTCTTCTTTGACCCGGTTTTTTCCGGAGATTGTCATCGGAGGGTTTTGAGTTCCCTCTTTGCGGACTGTTTAATGAGCGGTGCTCGCTTACCGGGCTATCAGCTTGTTGAGAGATTTGATCATTCTGCCTCGGCGTCCTATGAATTGGATTTTCCCTAGTAGCCCTAGGGTTTCGAGGAAACTGTTCGAGTACGAGTAATTCCTCAGGACTGAGAGATTTAAAGAGCATAGCAATCTGTCGCAATTTCTCCTGAGCGTCCGAGAGGGGAACAGGGATCGCTGGAGGTATAGGTTCTTCCGGTATTGTACCGGTAGGAATCCCTTGGGGTTCCTGCTGGTGCGGAAGAGGTCCCTGCAAATTGTCATTGGTCTCAGGGGCGTTATTTTCAGTATTGCCCTGTGGATCTTCAGATGTGTTATGAGGGTTAGTTGTGTTACTTCTTGCTCCATTACGAGCGCTCTTCCTTGGGCGAGCCATATGTCGATCGAATAATTAACCTAGCCCCACGGTGGGCGCCAACTGATTTAACCGAATTTCGTCGGGTAAGATTATATCAGTAAATAGGTGATATTAGGGATTCTCAATCAATATGATTTAAAGGGCTCTGTTACTTTATTCCGGATGGATCAATCTCAAGGAAGAACAATTAGATGGAACAATCAGTAATAAAGACAATCAATGAATATAATAGTATAGCAAAAGCTTTTCTATTCAATAATCTTAGATTATGTTGTTATGCAGGCGTAAACTGAATATGTTGAACGTACCTAATACAAATGATTAACTAGGTATTTATATCATCATTAACCTAGTTTTACAAGGAAACATAGTTCTAGTAGGACTCGGCCCAATAATCCTTCTTGAGTCCGGATTGTAACCCACTCGCTGTGGAGAGTCGTATTCTATCGGCTCGATAGATGTTCCCGAACAGGCTCGCCTGGTCGAATCGATCTTTATATTACTTGGTCGATCTGAAGATTCTAAGGGGTGTGAAATAGCCCCCATCAGCCGTGGGTTATAATAAAATATTATTTAATTATTCGAGTAAGACTTACTCTAAATCAATCGAGATAAATTCTCGAAATATAAAATTCATATATATACAAAGCCTAGAGTTGGCTCTGATACCACTGTTGGGATTCGGTAAGATAAACAGCCGTAGGCACAGCGGAATATAAAATTTTTAGGACATCTTACGGAATCTTGTCAGGATACTACTCAAGGTGTATATATATAAATACTATTTTAGACGACAGTATGAACAGTTTACACGTTATACCTGTCTCCTTGCAAATTCAAGTTGGCTAAACGAACTCTGATTTCTCCTCCAATAAATCGATCCAAGCTTTAAAAGAGCGCCCCACGTGTTGCGCCTCTACGAGTTGATACACCACAATATCACGAAAAATAATATATCTTGATCGACTAGAACACAAGATATATTAAGATCTAGGACTTAGAAACGATATAGGAACAAAATCGAAAAATGAAAAATTCTTCCAAACACTGGAAGGGTTCGGCCGATTGCACAGGAGAGGGGAGAGAATTTTTGCTCTGCTCAATTTTTGCTTGTTGAGTTGTGTGAAAAATAACTACAAGTAAGCTACTTATAGTTATCTCCTTAACCTAGTCCTATTAGGACTAGGATTCCATTCTCCTACATGGGCCATGACCCTCTCTAATTAGAAGACCAAGTCTTCTAATTAATTCATGGCCCAGTTAATTAATTTTGACCAAGCTTTATTTAGTCTCCCAATTAAATAGCCCAATTAATTAACTAGTCTCCCAATTAATTAATTTTGACTTTATGTCCAATTAATTAATTATTCGTTTAATTAATTAAATCCAACTTAATTAATTAACTCACAAATTAAACTCCAATTTAATTTATGATCCTGATCCAATTCCAATTGGATCCTTCTTTGTTCCAACTGGGTCGACCTAGTCGACCCATCCATTATAATCGACCAAGTCGATTATTCACCCACTCGACTCAGTCGACTCGGTCGTCCTTATTTCCTCGCTTTCGCTTCATGTGTATTGTGTATGCACCCGTAGGTTCACCACATAATTGGCCGTGGGTTATAATTAAATATTATTTAATTATTCGAGTAAGACTTACTCTAAATCAATCGAACACTCCGTCGATTGATCATTCCAAAATTAGCACCCCTGCCAATTTGGGAATTCTCCCACACTCCACGGTCGATGTCCAGCCACAAGCCCATGGAGCACAATCACTGGTGAATTAATTCAATGAACCTTTTATCATTTACAATTTCCATATACGACATAATCTCTCCATCGAACAATCTCCCAGTCGAGACTTAAGGGCATGGTCTTTCATCGGATTCCCTTTTCTTTTGTCTTGGCCTTATGTATTCCGATCTCGAAATAAATTCTCTTTGACTTAATCTTTATGAGCTACTTACATAAAGTCGTCAGATACCTTGGCCAAGGATTTTACCAGAATTAATTTCTCACAGAAATCCATAGGAAAATTTCCCAACATATCAAGTCGGGTCAATAGATCATTTGTTGATGATATGAATCCGCATACGAGTTCCTCTATAACCAATATGAGTCCACGGAGACTTTCTGGCGAACTCCAGTCAGTCGGAACTCATATCCAAGTATAGACATTCTCGCACCAGATAAACCCTATCACTTCAAGTAGTTAGGGATCGTTCCTCGTCACTATTGCAAATTGGAATAACTTCAACCCCGATATGCGACTACTGCTTCCATGGTGAGTTATTTCCTAATTGGGATATTCAGTGCGCTTGCCATCCCAGCAAGCCACCCACTTATGTGTATCGACTATCCCAGTCACGCTCGTGGACCCCAGCGTCCTCCAGTTCATCGGAGTATACACAATAGTGAGAGTCTAACCGAATCCAAAGATGTCCTATCTCGATTGGATTCTACGACTCTTGAATATGTTCTAGATCACGACCTTGGAGATCAGTCCACGGGTTGTCCCATAGCCCTGTGATCTAAGGACTTCTATCCTTATGCGTAGATAATTATTACATAAGATAAAGATGACCATTTAATAAAGTACATTTATTAATCAAAATTGAATAGTTCCTTATTTATTACAAATAAATGCTCGCCATACAGCTGGCTTGCAGGACACTATTTCTATCAGCACTCTTATCACCACAATAACTACGAAAATCTCAATTGAGCAATTGATAGATAACATAGTGGATTATAACCCTAGGTTTCTCTTCTCATTATTCGAACTAAATCCAAGTACTTAGGTTAGTTAATTCATTTAGTTAATTTAGTTTAATTGAACTGAAAATATATTTGAATTAGGAACCATATTAAAAGTAAATTAGGAATTGGAATTGGTAGATATTAGTCAAGTCCATGTGGAGATGATACTCTTATACTTACTCTTTATTACTTGTTCGATACGTGCACTTGCGTTTATTTGCGTGTGTAAATTCCGCAACAAGTTTTTAGCGCCGTTGCCGGGGACTTGCAACATTTATTTGCCAATTTTTATTTTTGATTTTTCTTTTGGTTGGTTCCTAGTTAGTTATTCTCTTTCTCGTTCTCTTCATTTGGTATGAATCATAGCAGTTATCATTGGCTTAATGAAGGAACGACTTGTGTGTATTGTGCAGGTGAACACTCGTACGATCGTTGCCCACTGAATTCAAATACATGGTTATACGTGGATCAATTTCAGGATAGTCAGTATGGTCAGAATCTTCACCCCAACAACTATAATTCAGGGTTGGGGACTAACCCAAATGTCCCATGGAGCGAGGATCTGGGTAGTAATCAATACACAAACTTCGTGATGACCAACTCGTTCATACCTCCAAGCTACCAAGAGTATTCTCAGCTACCACCAACAGAACCAA
This sequence comes from Penstemon barbatus, assembly GCA_003313485.2. NCBI lineage: Eukaryota > Viridiplantae > Streptophyta > Magnoliopsida > Lamiales > Plantaginaceae > Penstemon > Penstemon barbatus. The sequence continues at coordinate 45,567,331 of CM064879.1, read as the reverse complement.
GTATTGCATTTATAATGGCATTCCCCGATTATATAGAGGAGATGAAAAAGATCGGATCTAAAATTGATCAAGCGTATTCTCAACCATCAACATAACCAAGTATTGCATTTATGATGGCATTCACCGATTGTATGGAGAAGATGAAAAAGATCGGATCTGAAATTAAGGCATTCAATTTAAGAATGGGTAATCTACCTCAAGGCTCACTCTCGAATGAAGAGGATAATTCGATATTATCAGATACTAAGCCGAGCGAGACAAATTCTCTTATTTTTTAGAGTGAAATAGAGCAGCCACATAGCAATAAATTGACAAGTTTCGATGTTCGTCATAACAAGGGAATCCCGGATGCAGAAGAAAATATCTTAACCATTCCGGAGGACGATCAAATCAGGGAATACATCGAAATCAACAAGTCAATGACGTTGATAGATGAGATTGAGGTAATGGAGATAGAGGAGGATACAATTGAGTTTATCATACCTCCAATTAATGAGTCAAAAAGCGATGGATCTTATTTTGGTGTGGATGAAATATTAGTGAGAGCTACGCAAAACTGAAGGGTTGATTATAAAACGAACTACAATATGCATATCCATCCTCAAAGCGTGACTTGGATAAGAGTTGGTAAAGATTACAAGAGATTTGAACCTGGGGATAGAACTTGTCGATTCGATACAAGGTTCAAATTTGTCCTAATTGACCTTACAAGGAAAAGACCAAATTTCGGGAAATCAAAGAAAGCAAAAAGGCCTGGACTTATGCTTGATCCGGACGGGACCCTATTCGATTATTGGCCACCTTAAATGGGAAGTATTAAAGTCAAGCTAATGACATAAAACTAAGCGCTTCTTGGGAGGCAACCCAAGCTTTTTTTTTTTTTTTTGCGTTTTTTTGTTTCGTTTTGTTTGTCTTAGTGTGATCTGTGGTGTTTTGTCGGGTTTTGCAGGCGTATCGCGGTGCAAGGTAACGAGGAGATGAATATTTCATGGACTGGGACGTTTTGGAGAAGAAGAATAATCAAGTCATGGCACAATTTGAGTCAGGACATGGCTTGATTTTGAACAAGAAAAGACAATCAATTCCAGAAGCTTGAAGCCATGGCACAACTTGAGTAAGGCCATGGCTCCATTTCAAGTGCAAGAAAGAGCAAATTTGCAGATTCGAAAGGCCATGGCTCAAATTGGATCGAGCCATGGCCTCAAAAAAAAGAAAAAATACAGTTGTTGAGTTCTCTCCTACTTCCAATTTCACAAACAAACCAACCCTTCTCTCCCACAGCTCAGCCACGCCGAACCCATCCGCGACCGCCGCCACTCCTTCTCCACACGCGAACTCAGCCACGACCGAAACCCAACCCTGCTGCGGCCATGCACCCAGCCGCGACCGCTGCCGTCCCTTGCCCAAAATAACCACCTCCTTCGCGCCGAAACTCTAACACCGCCGCCCCTTGCACAACACCACCACTAGACGAAGCCCCCTTCCCACACCAAACTGCCGACCATGAACACAGCCGCGCGACCTGCCTCTTTCTCTCCTTCAGCCACGACCACGATCCTCTCTCCCTCAGATCTACCCCGCCGCAAGCCGTCCTCACCCACGCGAACATAGCAGCACCACACCAAACCGCCGACCACGCACCAAGCCGCGAACCGCGAACACCAGTCCACTCAGCCGCGCCGCTGCACCCTTTTCCGCCACAAAACAGCCGTGACCAGCCTAGGCCACGCCGCCCAGAAACCCTAACCCCGCTGCAACCCCAAATCCGCCACTCTCTCTTGCCCCCATCAGCCACTAGCCGAAACCCTAACACCACCACGATAGCCGCGTCGCCGCAGGTCCTCCATCCCAGTTGGCCATCTCTTACGTGCCGTGCATCGGTAACAAAATTGTTTTTTAGCTTTCTTGGTTCGTTTCTTGATTTCAATTTCGATTACTAGTTTGAAGGCTTGTTTTGCTATTCTTGGATTTTGGTGTGTGAATATTTGAGGATTGTGGAGGAACGGGTTCTTGAACGTAGTTTAGATACTTGTGGTTTTATTACTGTCTGCATGTGCATATTCTCGTCTTTCCTGTTTGGTTAGTCTAGCATGTTTCAATTCGTGTGTTTATGTCACAGTGAGGACACTGTTTGTTTTAAGTTTGGGGGTGAGGTCGCATTTACTTCGTGCATGCTAGGTCGACTTTGACTAATTTTTTTGAAATTTTATGTGTTTTTTTACTGTTTTTCCTGCACATTTTAAGCACGAATACATAATTGAGAATTGAGGATGACGTTAGAGAATTATAGTTAGAATAGAGCTTAAGAAATCCTTTCTTGCCTACCTGATCTCTAGTTTTAAGGGTTAAAGTGCTAAGGGTCTAAGTGATAGTTTTGCCTAAGTTTGGGGGGAAGGATAACTTTAACAAGAACCAAATGAAGCAAATGATTGAAAAACTATAAGTTAAATTCAAAGAAAATAACCTCACTTGTATGAGACCTGAAAAACCTCATCGCATGAGACTTATACTTGCACTCCTCTAACTTGACTGCAATAAGATGAACGATATATGGGTGCTTCGACTTAACTATTTTACTATTCTGCACTCCTCTATTTTGACTGCTTCTTTAGAACGAGTTATGAGTGTGAGTGGTGCTAAATATACTTAAGTTATGCTAATTAATGAAGAAAATGCTAAGTGAAAGTTCAAACATAAAGGATTCCATAACTGCGACTTAAAGCTTTGCTATAACTTAGTAATTAGTATGATAACCTAAGAAAATAGAGAATATGTTTGACAATTTAGGAATTCATACAATTAGGCTCAATGATTTCGAAGTTATAGTGACCTAAGTGATTTCAACATTCTCGTTTTATGTATACACACACACACGCAGGAACTACATGATAGAATGCATAACGTTTTGAAATTGATGGTTAGTAGTTTGACTTGGGATACATGAATGTAAATGTTCGTGTCGTTGTTTAAGTTTTTGTCATTACTCGAGGACGAGTAATAGTTTAAGTTTGGGGGTGTGATAACTCTATGAAAACAGTGTTTTCAACTCTATTTCCTTTACTCATTCGATAACTTTTACTAGAGTTTTGATAGAATCTTAGGCAATCTTAGTTAGTTTTGTGTTTTGTCGCTCGAGTCATTGGTTTGGTTGTTTTGTGCATGAATTGAGATATTTTCGTATATATTGTGTTCATATTTGTAGGAATAAGCTATTTTGGATCTAAAGACATGATTGGAAGTGAAGAACAACGAATTAAAAATCAAATGAAGTCAAGTAGTGCAAGAACGAAGAAGGAAAATGCTGTCAGAAATGTTGTTATGCACTCTGAGGACCATAAATCTTTCAAGGAAGCTCCAATGAAGCTGAATTTCGACTATGATGTAGAGGAATGAGTTAGCTACACCACAGATTTTACGGATCTTGATTTGGAGTTCTGATCTGAAAGTTATGACACTTGCAAAACTGTGGCGCAAATCTGACGCGATTTTCAGCGGGCTTTTAAGGGAATTCATGGGCCTAAAGTCTCCTACTTGGACTCAATTTGGTAGATCTATTTAAGAAGAGCGAAAGACAAAAACACCCCCTGTGCTTTGTCTAACTCTCAAAAACCCCCCTGTGTTATTTTAACTCCCAAAAACCCCCCTGTGCTTTTAAGTCAATGCCAAACACACCCCTCAGAGGAGAGAGTGTGATTCAAACTCCAAAATTGCAAGTGTTTGTTTATATTTTAATTTTGATTGACAATTTTACCCCTGATACTTATTTGTAAGAGTAATAGGCAAAAACCCCCCCTATGCTTTGTGTAATTCCAAAAACCCCCCTGTATTATTTTAACTCCCAAAAACGCCCCTGTGTCCCACTGCTCTTAAATTAATTACAATTACCCCCTGCTTCTTAAATAAATTAGCAATAACCTCTCTACTCTTCAATAAAATTGGCAGCATACCCCTATCATTTAATTAAAATTGGCGATATCACCCCATTTTCTTAAGAAATTGACAATATCCCCCTTCCCTTTAATTTAAATGAAAATATACCCTCAGCCATTTAAATAGATTGACGATATCCACCCATATTTCTTAAATTAACCGGCAATATCAATTTTTCCTATTAGCAGTATCCCCCTATTACTTAATAAAATATGCAATACCAAACTTGTTCTTTAGAAAAAAAAAATTGAGATTATTTCCCCATTTTTTAAATAACCAACATGTTACAAGATCAAACAAGCAACTTGCCACAATACACAAAACAACACTTCCCATTCATCAACCCAAAAAACAGTGTCAATACAAGAATACCATTCACCAAAAGCCATTAAAATTGATCAACATTTCCAATAGACCACAAAACATACGTACCAATGCATAAACACCAAAACAAGATTTCATATTTTCCATTTTCTGCTCTTTCCTTGCTCCATTGTGTTTTTAAGCTTCTTTGTTGGTTTACTTCCACATGCAATATTTGCTCCAACAGCTTTTACACCTTTCATTGATGCTTCATTTCTTTTGTTTAGAGGATTTGGCTGACTTTGTGAAGTCCCTTCACTCCCTAGTAATGCTGCATTTCTCCTCCCTTGATAAACATGCCCCTCAGACCTAATTTGTTGATTATTCTACAATAAGATCAAGAAGTTACAATTTGTTAACTTTTTATACAAATATTAATAACAAAATTTAGTACCTGTTCTCCAAACCCTCCTTGATAAACATGCCCCTCAACCCCAGTTTGAGTAGGATTTGTATCCATAGATGAATTCATGTCGGACGGAGGGATATCAGCCGATTGAGTGACGGCTGGAGCATTAGCCGGTTGAGTGACGGCTGGAGCATCAGCCGGTTGAGTGGCGCCTGGAGCTTTGTCAGTAGACCTACTTGTGTTACCCTAAAATTAAACCAAAACTAAATTGTTAAAAAAACATAAATAGATTGCAATACTAAAGATAGAGCAACATAATCATTTGATTGAATAAATTTACCTTGCGGTACTTAGACCTAGGGTGTGCTGGATTTTTGCAAGACAATCGGTTGTGGCCTGTCTGTAGACAGTTTGTGCAGCTATGTTTGAGCCCCTTTCTGTAAGAATTTCTATGAATCTCATCAGGCGCCTTTCTCCTCATTTTTTTGGTCTACCAGGTTTTTTAACATAGTTTGGAGGGGAAAATGGAACATGACTTGTTTTAATATAATCGTTTGACCCAGGAACTGCTTGTATCATGTGGGCATAAACAATCAAGTAGAGATCCTTCTTGTAATAGGGGTCTACATAGTCCTCTACTCTGAATCTTCTTTCTGCTATGGATGCCCATGCATGAGGACAAGGGTAGCCTTTCATTTGAAACATACCACAACTACATGTTTTCCTAACCAAGTCTACGATGTATCTGTTCATGAAATGATCCACCTCAAACTCCCTTCCACACCATCTAGGAAAACAATTTCTTGAAGCTATTTGACATTTGTTGATTTTTTTCAATATGTTTGGACATATCGACCCATCAAACTTCTCCATCCCAGCTCTTTTCACCTGAATCCTTGTTGTTAGTCTGTTCTTTATCCATTTAAACATGCTGATAATGGGTCTTTCTCGAGCCTCTAGAATATAGTTGTTGAAGGACTTACACAGATTATTAACCAACACATCAGATTTGCAATCACTCTCAAAATAAGATCTAGCCCAGTGGCATGCAGGAATCTTCTTCAGCCATCTGAAGCAGTCTCAATCTTCGGGTCAATCTTGGGGTCAAGCTTCTCAATTTCCTTCATGTACGAATTGGACTCATTCCGATTGGCAGTTGAAGCGGCTCTCCATAAAAAAAATCTTCATCTCTATAGAAGTCCACTTTGTCTTAAAGTTTTGGTACAAATGCCTAAGGCAAAACCTGTGAGCACATCCGGGTGCAAGTACCTTAATGGTTTCTAGTAGGCCTTTCTGTCGGTCTGATATAAATGTCCATTTGTTATCTTCCACTCCTCCAATATCATCCAATAGCTCAGATACAAACCATGTCCATGTTTCTCTATTCTCAATTGGTACCACAGCAAGGGCAATTGGAAATAAATTATCATTTCCATCTTTTCCAACCGCACACAAAAGTTGCCCACCATGTGGTGTTTTGAGGAAACATCCATCAAGGCCAATAAAGTGGCCTGCACCCAAAGATGAATCCAAACTTCATTGCAGCGAGGCTAAAGTACATCCTCTCAAAAATAGGAGGGTCAGAATCTGGTGTTTTCCTCAAAAGCAACTTGCTAACAGGATTCCTTATTCTCACTGTTTCACAGTAATCCCACAGAAGACCGTATTCCATGGCATCTTGTCCTTTGATTTTGTCCATAGCCACTTTTTTTGCCCTCATCACCTTTTTATACCCAACAGAAACCCCACATTTTCTTAGTATTGAATTCTTTAGCTTTAAAATGCTTACATCTGGATTGTCTTTAATTGCAGCTTCCAACCTCATGCCCAAGTACTTTGAAGTTGCATGTTTGTTAGTGGTGGACCTTGCACAAGTGTGCTCACCAGTGATTGTCTTTATCTGCATTGTTGTAACACACAGTCAATAGAAAATATGACTAAAAAACAAAGTGTGGTATTAACAATAGCATTAAAGGAATGATGTATTATACTGTATAAATAAATTAAAATGGAGAATCCTAATCTAATGTATCATCACTAAGTGGGCTATTAACATTACCTGAAACACCTGACCACCTTGTACTGTTGAGGCATGTATTCTCCAATTGCACCCATCTGCCTTACAAACAACAGTAACTCTTTTTCGTTCATTCTTCACGAATTCTAACTCATAACCTTGCCTCACTGCCCAATCTTTCAACGCCTGCCTATAGACTTTTATATTGTCAAACTTCATGCATAGCAACAATTCTCTGTTTTTCATGGTCTCTCCTGCACGGAAATGAGGATGTTTGTGCATGGTATTGTCCAAATCAGTCAAATTGCTAATATCTTCATCATCATCAGGATCACTATACCATCTTGAACTCTCTTCATCTACTATGATCTTCTGCATTCTAGGGACTGACCTTTTAGCTTTATTTAACATAGTCTTTAACTTCTTGATCAACTCTGTTTTAGTGTGACATCTTCCAACAAAGATGTCATTGTTGGGATTATGCCTTGATTGTCGATACAACAGAGTGCGGAAATTAAAATTTTTCAAGGCACACCCACAGATCCCATAATAATATCTCCAAGTTATATATACGAAAGACATAAAACAAAGCACAGAAGTAATTTAACAAGGGGGGTTTTCGATTTTTACCTCACCACAGGCAAGGTGGTGGAAACCTCCAACTCTGATTCTGAACTCTGATTAAGGTTCTGGTTCACTGGAGTGATCCAAGTGTCTCACCTCCAGAGAATAGTCCACACCAACTGGATTATGATGACACCTCTTAGTCTTAGGCTCAGAACTAGATCTAAGAGGCTTGTTGATGTAGGATTGTGCAGATCTATTTGACAGATCAAAATTCTGCACAAAAGAAATAAAGGAGATGAATTGCGGCGGCGGCGCTAGGGCAATCACGGCGGCGGTGCGGCGGTTTTACGGCAGCACGGCGGCGGCGCTAGAGCTTGGGCGGCGCAGGGTTGGGGCGGAATTCCTAGGGCAGAGGAGACTAAGGTTTTTGCTTAGGTGTTGGTTCTCTGAGTTCTGTCAGAACTCTATTTATAAGCACTCCTCAAGTCCTAGGGTTACAAGATTCCTAATGGGCTTAGGAGTCTATCTCTTGCAAGCCCACTTTAATTTAATTAATTACTTAATTAAATATCCAGCCCATATTAATTAATTACTTAATTAATATTTAGTTTAATTAATCAATTGTCATTTAAATCATTTAAATCAATTAATTAATTTATCTCCCACTTGAATTAACACTTTAATTCACTTAATTGATTTAATTACTTTTAAATCAATTAATTCCTTTTATATTCCTACAGAACAGTCACCGTCCAATTGTATTGTGTGTGACCCTCTGGGTTCACCATCAATTGGCAGCAGGCTCACGAAACCTCGTGATTTAATTTATGAACAATAAATTGCTCCGATCAATTAAACTACCTTTAATTGACCACTCCTAGAATCAGTTCCTCTACTAACTCAGGAGTACCCACACTTCATGGTCGATGTCTAGCCACAAGCCCATGAAGCCCAACATCAGGTGAATTGATATTTAGTGAACCTCACCTCATATAATTACCATGTACATACGGTCCTTCTGTCGACCAATTTCCCGATCAAGACTTAGGGTGTGTGAATTGATCGGCACCTCTAAATTTGTCTCGATAACTATACTTTCTAATTCAGGATAATGTTCCAGTGTGACTGCCTAATTTGGAAACCCCTTTCCAAATCCGTCACCGACTACGGCCGTAGATTCATTGGAAACATTATCTAAGAATCGTATAGGAAATATTCTCATCCATTACGATGAGTCAACAGATTCCATCTTGGTACTAACCACTCGCGCACATGTCCATACACACCCAACCTAGGCATTTTTATGACCAAGCTAAGTGGCCTATACCTAGATCTAAGTACGCACTTTCATGCACCGAATTCGCCCTAGCACCTCAAGTCATAGGACTAAATCGTACACTATTATAATCCTTTGAGAAACATCCCATCACCGATATGCGTCATGCGCTTCCACAATGGGTTTCTCTGTTCGGGTCGTTCGATGCATTCGATCCTCCATCGAATCACCTAGTCATATGCACTGGCCTCAAATTCCTTGTTCATGAAACTACAACAAATTCACTCCGTGTGAATCATGCATAATCGTACAAGTCTTGACGATTCACTCGATACCCCGTCTCGATATGAATCTATGACTTGGAACATTTTCGAGATCACGACCTTTGAGACTGTTTCATGATAAGTGCACTCAGTACTGAAGTGTATAGTCCCATAGTCATGAGTGATCTCAGGGTTTCATCCAATCGCTTAAATGTATTCGCGAGAGATGAAGTTTGGCCATTGTTTATCCTTATACATATATAAATAAACATGCGTATTATTATAAAATCAAAGATTGTTATATACAAGATAGATCTATTACAAGCTAATTGAACTGGCTTGCAGGGCACTATCCTATCAATCTCCCACTTGCCCTAAAGCCATTCACAAACGTTTCTTAGACCCATCTTTTCTAGATGTCCCTCGAACACCTTTTGCGATAGTGGCTTAGTTAGTGGGTCAGCTACGTTGTCTTCCGATTTGACATACTCCATGTGCATGTCACCTCTACCCATGATCTCTCTGATCACGTGGTATTTCCTTTCTACGTGTTTGGATTGATGGTGTGATCTCGGCTCCTTCGCTTGAGCTATCGCCCCGTTGTTGTCACAGAAGACGACTACAGGTTCAGCAATGCTAGGAACAACATCCAATTCCTGGACGAAGTTTCTCATCCATACACTTTCTTTTGCTGCATCTGATGCTGCGATATATTCTGCTTCTGTGGTTGAGTCGGCAGTGGTAGACTGTTTACAGCTTCTCCAACTGACCGCTCCTCCATTGAGGCGGAATATGTATCCAGAGTTGGATTTGAAGTCATCCACGTCAGACTGGAAACTTGCATCAGTAAATCCTTCAAGTTTCAGTTCTCCATTACCACCGTAGACCAAAAACATATCCTTAGTCCTTCGCGGGTACTTTAGGATTGCTTTTACGGCAGTCCAGTGCTTCTCGCCTGGATTTGACTGATAGCGGCTCGTTACACTTAGAGCGTGTGCTACGTCTGGTCGAGTACACAACATTGCATACATTATACTCCCTATAGCAGAGGCATAAGGTATGATAGACATTCTCGTCTTTTCTTCGTCGGTTGTAGGGCACATAGACTTAGAAAGAGAGATACCATGTCTCATTGGAACGAATCCTTTCTTAGATTCTTCCATACTAAATCTCTTCAAGATCGTGTTGATGTACTGAGATTGGGAGAGTCCTATCATCTTCTTCGATCTATCCCTATAGATACGTATTCCCAATACGTAAGATGCGTCTCCCATATCTTTCATAGAGAACTGCGCGGATAACCACGCTTTAGTCTGCGCTAACATCTTGATATCGTCTCCGATTAACAAAATGTCATCGACGTACAAAACAATGAATTGTATTGAGCTCCCACTATTCTTTTTGTACACACAAGGTTCATATACGTTTTTGATAAAGCCAAAAGCTTTGACTGTCTCATCAAATCGTATGTTCCAGGTTCGGGAAGCCTGTTTGAGGCCATAGATTGACCTTTGAAGCTTACACAGTTTGTGCTCACTTCCTTTGGACGCAAAACCTTCAGGTTGTTGCATAAAGATCTCCTTATCAATGTCTCCATTGAGAAAGGCGGTCTTTACGTCCATTTGCCATATTTCGTAGTCATGCCACGCGGCTATAGCAAGTAATATCCGAATGGATTTTGACATCGCCACGGGAGAGAAGGTTTCCTCATAGTCTATACCAGGCCTTTGAGAATACCCTTTCGCCACTAAGCGAGCTTTATGAGTAATTACCTCTCCATTCATTCCAAGCTTACGCTTGAAGATCCATTTACATCCTACAGGGATAGTTCCCTCAGGTGGATCGACCAAGGTCCAAACCTTGTTGGAATGCATGGAATCCATTTCGGATTGCATGGCTTCGAGCCACGCACCCGAATCTATGTCAGACATCGCTTCTTGATAGGTCCTTGGATCAGCATCAACTTTCTCGTTTTCGTGAATGAGACCAAATCGCTCTGGCTCTTTACGAATTCGATTAGACCTTCGAAGTATAGGTGTACTAGTAGGTTCAGTTAATTCTGGTTCAGCTCCCACTGTTTGTGGGGATGGGTCCGATTCTTGGACTTCATCAAGTTCTACGATTGTCCCATTTCGGTTGGTGAGGAAATCCTCTTCCAAGAAGTGGGCGTTCCTAGATACGAACGTATTACGTTCTTTAGGATCGAAGAACAGGTATCCAATAGAGTCCTTTGGATAACCCACAAATTTGCACAAACTAGATCTACTATCTAGCTTATCTCCCTTCTTGTTCTTTACATACGCAGGAGATCCCCATACTCGTAAGAACGAATACACGGGTGCTTTACCATACCATACTTGGTGCGGCGTTGTTGGCACTGACTTTGAAGGTACTATGTTTAGTATCTTCGAAGCAGTTAATAGGGCTAAGCCCCAAAACGAAAAGGGAAGGTCAGCAAAGCTCATCATGGAACGAACCATGTCTAACAAAGTCCGGTTCCTCCGCTCAGACACTCCATTGAGTTGAGGTGTCCTAGGGGGAGTTCGCTGTGCGAGAATTCCATTCTCTTTTAGATAATCAAGGAATTCTTGGCTTAAGTACTCACCACCTCTATCAGAACGAAGTGCTTTAATACTATGTCCAAGTTGGTTCTCTACTTCCATTCGAAACTCTTTGAATTTCTCAAAGGTTTCGGATTTGTGTGTCATAAGATACACATATCCATAACGACTAAAATCGTCGGTGAATGTTACGAAGTAAGAGAATCCACCTCTCGCATTGACACTCAATGGTCCACAAACGTCAGTATGGATAAGATCCAATGTCTGTTTGGTTCGCTCGGGATTCCCTGTGAAGGGTGATTTGGTCATCTTTCCTTTGAGACAAGATTCGCAAGTCGGGAGTTCATCTAAGTTCTTTATTTCAAGAGCCTTAGAGGAAACCAACTTTTGAATCCTACTCTTGGAAATATGTCCAAGTCTAGCGTGCCAAAGTTGTGGAGTTTGATTATCATATTTCCTTTTTCTAGATTGAATGTGCATGACGTTGGAATTTATAGGTTCTAGGGAATATAGACCATCTATCAAAGTACCACGAGCATACATTAAATCACCTTTAAATATGCAAAAAGATCCATTTTGAATGGAAAAATTAAAACCATCAATGTCTAACATAGGAATAGAAATGATGTTTTTAATAATGTTTGGTACGTACAGACAATCCCTTAAAATTAAAGTAAAATTCCCTAATACTAATTCCACGTCTCCTATAGCCTCGGCGGCGATCCTAGCTCCGTTTCCAAAACGCAGGATTCTATCCCCGGGCTTCAGGGTTCTTACTGCTCCCATCACCTGCAAATCATTGCAGATATGAGAACCTGCTGCGGTGTCTAACACCCACGATGCACAGTTAACAGAAATATTAACTTCAACTAGAAAAATACCTTTGGCTACCAATTTCATCTTCAGGTAGTCTGGGCAGTTCCTTTTCCAGTGCCCTGCTTTCTTGCAGTGGAAACATTCGTCTTCTGGGCTTTTGCGCTTTTTCTCGACCACCTTGGTGACTGCCTTTGAAGAAAATACCTTCTTCTTTTTCTTACCTTTCTTAGGCTTTGCAGCCTTCGATTGGTGTGCAATCATTACAGGTTTCTCTTTCTTGAGAGTCGATTCTGCCGTTACCAATAAATTGGTCAGTTCGTGAAGAGCGAGGTTTCTATCCTCCATATTGAAGTTCAACACGAACTGGTCAAATGAACGGGGCAGCGTATGGAGAAGGAGGTCAGTGCTAAGATCAGCGTGCAAAGCCACGTCCAATCGCCCCAGTTTTTCAACCAAGTTGATGAAACGCAGACAGTGATCTTTTACACTGCTTCCCTCAGCCATCTTGAGATTAAACAACTCTTTAGAGGTCGCGAATCTTTCAGCGCGAGACCTTTCCCCAAACATCTGCTGGAGATGGAGAAGCATTTCTCTAGCAAGTGGCATAGCAGTATGCTGTTTCTGCAGTTCGTTTGACATTGAAGCTAGCATGAGGCAACGAACCTGAAGATCATCGTCAACCCTTTTAGCATGGGCGGTTCGTTGTTCCTCACTAGCTCGTGCTGCGGGTGCAGCAGGCATGGGTGTGTCGAGCACATAACTGCGACGTTCGGAGTCTAGGACTATCCTCAAATTTCTTAGCCAGTCGACAAAGTTTGAACCATTTAATTTGTTTGCGTCGAGGATAACAGATAATGGATTCTTAGACATTGTAATTAATATCTACAATAGGAAAGAAGACAACATTAAGCTAACTGATCTTATGTCTAATACTTATAATTATCGAAGTTGGACTTAGTTTCGAAAAAGTTCTCCCACTATTTTGTCGAAACAATCACCCCTTTGATTGCTCGGGAAATTCTATTTCCTAGTAGGTCTTGACGTCCCAGCAGCAATTAATTGCACCCACGACTCGTGGCCATACAAGTAATTCTCCAGGTAGGTATACTTTTACCAATTGTGTTACTCCACAACCTTCAAGCTATTTTGCCTCGATTTTCGCACCTATCTAGCACTGCTACATCATAGATGTTACTCCTCGTTTAAGTCTGACCCAGTCAATCTTGATGAGTAACAGGCCCGGTCATGAAATCCCCGTAACTAGTTATCGGTCGATTTTCACATCCCGACAAGTTCCCACCCTTGTCTTGTTTAGTTAAAAACAAGAATCGAGGAATTTCGCGTATTGTCCCTTTCTTCGACTCGGGTGCCAGACTCTGGATCACCTCTATCGATAAGTAGACAACATACACTAGTCCCTATTGATGGAAGGCTTGGATCTATAAAACTTCATTTTATAGTTTACCCAATATGACTTAATATTTTATTTCGAGAGGGGTATTTCTGGTTTGAAAGTTATACTAACTCTCCTCGAGATCTCACCGATTCAGTTATGCTTTATCTTTTATTACGATCTAGATTCTAGCGCGTAGCCAAATATAAATCGACAAATAAATAAAAGCCATACAAGCCTAGCATGCATACTACCACAATATGTTTTCGATCGGGAGCCTCCTATGTGGACCATCATCGAGCCATGATGTTGGTCCTATTGGTCAATCTAAAGGGTTCTCATACAGGCCTATGCTATTACATTAATCACCATGCATACATGGCCTTCATATCTCCTTGGGCTCCCACCTTGCTTGTAAACAGGCCTCCATCCTAAACTAGGAAAGTATTAAAGCCCTATTCTATTACAAAGCCTCAAAATTGGCCCAAAAACATAAAAGGCTCGCAGGCCTTAATAAAAACCAAACATTAAATTAAACCAATCACATCTACCCTAAGGTCAAAGCTCGGCTCGATCGAAAACCACGTAAACAGTTCACGTAGAGCAAGAAACATGTAAACGACATTTTACTTTCTCCTTTCTTTAATTTTAAAACATCCTTTTAAAACTAACTTCCATTGATTCTTATTTTTAGTCACTACTAATTATGACAAAATAAACTTTCGGGTAAACAAAATAAACTTTCCTGCTGAAAATCAGATTCTGTTTTTCAACTTTTAAAAATTGCATTTTCGGCCCCTCAATTTTTGAAAATTGCACTTTGACCCCAAAAACTTTTTAAAAAGTTACAAAAACACCCAAAGCAGTTTCGGCCAGCATTCCAGAAAATAAATTTTGAATTCTGAAAATTTTCGATTTTTCCAAACAGATCCTTGAATTTTCGGTAATTGCAAAACAGTCCCTAAACTTTCGGAAATTACAAAATGACCCCAAAAGGCGTGCGACCAGTTTTGCGAAAACAGTCCAGAATTTTTGAAATTTCCAGATTTTAAAATTTCGAATTTTTAGCCCTTTAAAAACCCTAGTTTGCGATTTTGCCCAAAGAGTCCTGAAGTTTTCAAAAACTATGAAAACGCTATAGATCTAGAAAAACAGTTTTACCCAATTGTAGATCTAGTCATAACAAGTATGAATCAATCGACAGAACATAATTATCATGCGTTTTAATATACATAATTAAACATATAATATAAACACATATTATGTTCAAGCCTTTCGTATAATAATCATGGAGCTGGCTCTGATACCACTGTTGGGATTATGCCTTGATTGTCGATACAACAGAGTGCGGAAATTAAAATTTTTCAAGGCACACCCACAGATCCCATAATAATATCTCCAAGTTATATATACGAAAGACATAAAACAAAGCACAGAAGTAATTTAACAAGGGGGGTTTTCGATTTTTACCTCACCACAGGCAAGGTGGTGGAAACCTCCAACTCTGATTCTGAACTCTGATTAAGGTTCTGGTTCACTGGAGTGATCCAAGTGTCTCACCTCCAGAGAATAGTCCACACCAACTGGATTATGATGACACCTCTTAGTCTTAGGCTCAGAACTAGATCTAAGAGGCTTGTTGATGTAGGATTGTGCAGATCTATTTGACAGATCAAAATTCTGCACAAAAGAAATAAAGGAGATGAATTGCGGCGGCGGCGCTAGGGCAATCACGGCGGCGGTGCGGCGGTTTTACGGCAGCACGGCGGCGGCGCTAGAGCTTGGGCGGCGCAGGGTTGGGGCGGAATTCCTAGGGCAGAGGAGACTAAGGTTTTTGCTTAGGTGTTGGTTCTCTGAGTTCTGTCAGAACTCTATTTATAAGCACTCCTCAAGTCCTAGGGTTACAAGATTCCTAATGGGCTTAGGAGTCTATCTCTTGCAAGCCCACTTTAATTTAATTAATTACTTAATTAAATATCCAGCCCATATTAATTAATTACTTAATTAATATTTAGTTTAATTAATCAATTGTCATTTAAATCATTTAAATCAATTAATTAATTTATCTCCCACTTGAATTAACACTTTAATTCACTTAATTGATTTAATTACTTTTAAATCAATTAATTCCTTTTATATTCCTACAGAACAGTCACCGTCCAATTGTATTGTGTGTGACCCTCTGGGTTCACCATCAATTGGCAGCAGGCTCACGAAACCTCGTGATTTAATTTATGAACAATAAATTGCTCCGATCAATTAAACTACCTTTAATTGACCACTCCTAGAATCAGTTCCTCTACTAACTCAGGAGTACCCACACTTCATGGTCGATGTCTAGCCACAAGCCCATGAAGCCCAACATCAGGTGAATTGATATTTAGTGAACCTCACCTCATATAATTACCATGTACATACGGTCCTTCTGTCGACCAATTTCCCGATCAAGACTTAGGGTGTGTGAATTGATCGGCACCTCTAAATTTGTCTCGATAACTATACTTTCTAATTCAGGATAATGTTCCAGTGTGACTGCCTAATTTGGAAACCCCTTTCCAAATCCGTCACCGACTACGGCCGTAGATTCATTGGAAACATTATCTAAGAATCGTATAGGAAATATTCTCATCCATTACGATGAGTCAACAGATTCCATCTTGGTACTAACCACTCGCGCACATGTCCATACGCACCCAACCTAGGCATTTTTATGACCAAGCTAAGTGGCCTATACCTAGATCTAAGTACGCACTTTCATGCACCGAATTCGCCCTAGCACCTCAAGTCATAGGACTAAATCGTACACTATTATAATCCTTTGAGAAACATCCCATCACCGATATGCGTCATGCGCTTCCACAATGGGTTTCTCTGTTCGGGTCGTTCGATGCATTCGATCCTCCATCGAATCACCTAGTCATATGCACTGGCCTCAAATTCCTTGTTCATGAAACTACAACAAATTCACTCCGTGTGAATCATGCATAATCGTACAAGTCTTGACGATTCACTCGATACCCCGTCTCGATATGAATCTATGACTTGGAACATTTTCGAGATCACGACCTTTGAGACTGTTTCATGATAAGTGCACTCAGTACTGAAGTGTATAGTCCCATAGTCATGAGTGATCTCAGGGTTTCATCCAATCGCTTAAATGTATTCGCGAGAGATGAAGTTTGGCCATTGTTTATCCTTATACATATATAAATAAACATGCGTATTATTATAAAATCAAAGATTGTTATATACAAGATAGATCTATTACAAGCTAATTGAACTGGCTTGCAGGCACTATCCTATCAGAATCTTCTCCAGATTAGCTTCAATTCCCCGCTCGTGAACAAGATAACCCAAGAATTTTCCTGATCTGACCCCGAAGGTACACTTCGCTGGGTTCAATTTCATACCATATTTCCTCAAAATTACAAAACATCTATCGAGGTGCATGATGTGATCTTCTTCCGTCATGCTTTTTACGAGCATGTCATCAAGGTAGACTTCCATGATCTCTCCTATCAATTCTTTGAACATCATGTTCACCAACCTTGATAAGTTGCTCGGCGTTTCTCAACCCAAACGGCATAACAATGAAGAAATATACTTCACGCTCGGTAATGCATGCAGTCTTATCCTAATCACGTTCGTTCATGAATTTGGTAGAATCCTGGAAGGCATCCATCATGCTGAAGAAAATAAACCCAGCAGTGGAATCTACTAGCATATCGATCTGAGGCAATGGGTAAGGGTCTCTTGGGCACAAACTTGTTCAAATCAGTGAAATCATTGCACATTCTCCACTTATTTCAACTTTCCCCTTTGGAAACCAAAACTACGTTACATAGCCACTCGGTAAATTTGATCTCCCTTATCTAACCAGCTGCCAACAATCTATCAACTCAGCGTTGATGATTTTATCCTTTTCCCGACCGTGATTTCGTTTCTTCTGTCGAACTGGTTTTGCCTTTGGGTCTATGTTCAATGAATGCGTAATCACCCGTGGGTCGATTCCCACTATATCATATGAGCTCCAAGCGAGGACATCTACATTTTTAGCCAAAAAGTCGACGAGCATAGTCTCCATCCCCTCGCTCAGTTCTGTTCCGAATCTGGTAACCTTTTCTGGAGAACCAGGAACCAAGGCTACCTTCTTGTAGTCGGGGGCTTGCACACTCATATCCACGTTCTTTCCCTTCCTCCATTGTAACTTATCACAGTCAGGGACCAGTAAATCTGAAACCGATCCTGATTCCAAATCAACAAGTCTTCTTTTCATCGGGATCTCAGGTTCAACCTTCCGTTTTATAGTCAAAGAAGAATTATAACATTCTCACACCATTTACTGATTGTTCGCATTTTCCCAACTCCGTTGGTCAGAAATTTTACCTTTTGATGATATGTTGACACCACCGCCTTGAAGGCGTTCAATGCTGGTCTTCCCAATATGGCGTTAAAAGCAAAAGGTGTTTCAAGCACTAGGAATTTTACTGTTCTTGTTACACTTTTTGGCTTCTTTCCAAGGGTTGTGCTTAGTAGAATGGTCCCCAGCGGCATAATTTCTGAACACCAAATCCGACTAAAGGGGTAGTCACTTGATCCAAATAAGGATGTTGGAGGTTCATCCGAGCAAGAGCTTCGGAAGAAATAATGTTTGCGGAACTGCCGTTGTCAATCAAAACTCTTTGACCTCGTAATTAGCAACCCTTAGAGTTAGGATCATTGAAAAATCTGGATCATCGTCGTCCACATCCCAAGTAACATCTGCGGGTCTATCCGCATCACTTGATTTTCCACGGATGGAGGTTCTAAAGAGAAGATCTCTTCTTGGTCGAAATAACCATCTTTATCGACCTCATCGTTCTTTTTCTTGAATTTTTGCTATCTCCTCCCGCTGGCCCACCAACAATCATATTTATCACTCCGTTCAGTTGCTCATCAGTTTGATTTCGAGTTTCTCGTTGTTGAGCGGTAAACTTTCGAGGGCTCCTGGATCTATAACGATTTTTATTATTTCCTCTTTTAACAAACTCTTTAAGTTTTCCTTGTACGATTAACTTTTCGATCTCGACTTTCAACTGATAGCAATTTTCAGTACTGTGTCCACGAGCTCTATGGTACCGGGAATACTTATCATAGTTCAACGCTCCTGGTCTTGCTTGAGTAATTCTTTGGGCCTCGGGAATCAAATTCCCCTCCTCCAACACAGTTAGAATTTCTTCTTATGAGGTATTTAATTCAGTGAAGTGAATCTTTCCTGGGCGCGGAGGTTGATTGGGATCAGGGATCGAACCATAGATATTAGATCTTTGGGTCGGCATCTGGGGTTTGTATGCATTGAGTCTTTGCCACACTGATCCCCTATTTGATCCTCTGTAATCGCCAGGTTTTGGGACATGAGCTCTATCCTGTTCTTCTCGAGGGAAGTTTCGAATTTTGAGCATGTTTCAGCTTGTTCATTTCCTCTTGTATCATATATTTTTCAGCTATCTCCATGATCCGCTCAAAGGATTTAGACTGCTTCCTACATAGTGCGTTCCCGAATTGAGTGTTTTTTGTCAATTCGAACGTCAGAGAGGATAGGTATTCGATTTGCAGAGTATCGACTTAAGAAGTTCGATCTGAATCTTGCCAACCATTGCCTCAAAGTTTCACCTTCCATCTGTTTCACAGTCCCTAGATGGTTCGCAGGCAACCTTGGCTTCCTCTGACTCGCAAACTGATGTTTTAATTTATCACAAAATTCATCGAAAGAGAAAATTGAGTTCGGTGTCAATTTCCCGAACCAATCGAGGGCAATCCCCTCGAAGGTAGTAACCATGATTTTGCAGCAGAAATCTTCCGAGTGCCCGTACATATTCATCACATTAATAAAGTTGTTAATGTGTTCCCCGAGATCGGTAGTCCCGTTATAACGCGGTAATCTCGTTGGCACAGTTTCAGTGTTTTGAGCATCTCGAATCTCTTGGCAGAAGGGTGAACATCTCATGATACTATTCCGATCTCTCTATCCCTGATGTTTTCACGGATAGTTTCTCTATTTTGCATCATTTCAGTACGTCTGATTGTCGTACCTGCATGCCGAGCTTCTTTAACCAACTCCTCTTCGTCCAATTTCTTGGCGGCTCTATCCTGCACGATTTTCTCCAGTTCAGCTTCTGTGATCCTTTTGTAGGTCGACTTTTTTGTTTTTTCAGCAACCAGAGGATGACTCTCCCCAACTACTGAATCCTCCACATCATGTACTGCTTTATAAGGTAATCCTGATTGGATGTTGGACCTTGAAGGACCAGGTTGGGAAGGGTTCGCTACGGGCGCTTTTGATACCGATCAAAGCACGCTCATCTCCTTCTGAACGTTCGAAGATGGGATTTCAGATCTCCATGCGCCACGGGCTGATCCACTGGAGATTGATCAGCTCTTCCGCTGTTAAAAAATTTCCTGCACATTGTGCCGATAATGGACCTCAAATTAACGACGGTTGTGCGGATCGAAATATCACCCTGCGGAATAATCGGCGGAGCCTCTTGTTGTTGAGCCGCTCGAGATAGATTATCGGGCTCATTGTTGACAGAATTTTGTGTCCCAGCCACATGAGAAGGCTCTCCTCGAATGTACGTATTTCGCCTCGTAGTAGGCATTTTTCGATCTAACATCCAAATAAGGCCCATCGATGGGCGCCAATTGATCTTACGTGTTTTCGTACGGGATCAATAATAGGAAGTAACGACAATAATGTAACGTAATGCTAATAATGGGGTCGAATATGTATATTATCGATCGTGATTACAAGGAGTATAATTCGGAGTCCTATTTGAGCATTACTGGATGACGTACAAGCTAGAGGCTAATACATACAAAGTGATATAATCTAACGAGGATGCTTCGAGCTAGGAGCACATGGAAAAGCGTGTATGGCGTCATAAATGCTCGTGGTATTTATACTTGAGGCGGTGTGCTAGCTGAACCATCCGCAGGGGTACATTTCTCGGCCCAAGGGCCTGGGCCTGGGATCGGCCCATCAGTAAATCCGATCCTGAACCTCTTTGCTGGAGATCGAACAGGGCTGATTAGCATTATGGATCGGATGATACATATTCGAGGTCGGATTCCGTGGTTTTCGATCAGACGAGTCATCCCAAAATAGCAAATCCAAAGTACCCCTCATCACAAGGGGACAAAAAACTAACGAGACTTGTCTTACTTAAAAGAATATTGAGAGAAAAACTCAAATTTTCATAAAAAGTTTCAAAGTTTTCGAAAACTTTTAGGAGAGAGATAAAATAAATATTCAAAATATTTTTCCTTCAATTTGTTAGAAAGACCAATTTTAAATTTCAAAAAGGAAATTTATTACGTCATTTTAACAAATTAGATAAACGACAGATTTATTCCATTAAATCAGTCGTTCAGTTTTCTTCTCTTAGCCCTCGGCTAAAGAAGCGTCCCTATTGCATCAACTTTAACGTTTCATGTCCTTGACCACGAAACTCGAAAGTGTACATAAACTTTTATTAGAATTACTAACGTTTTGCAACTTGCATAAATTGCAAAACAGGTTCCGATTTCTATTCAGATTGTCGCTCTCCCACTAGGTCCGGCATACGTCAAGTTCTCAAACTAAATTGAGTTAAATATTAGATCAAGCTTATAAGCTAATCAAAATACCTTAACTCATGCTCATAAAAGAATATAGTACATTTATTTTTGCTCACAAACAAACCAAGTTCTAATTTCACAAAAAACAATTAATGGAAAACAAATTTCCAATTTAGAAAATAAAATTAATTAGAACGTCATAAATAAGTGTTGAAGTACTTCGTTTTGAAGTCAAAACGTTTGAAAATATTTTCAGAAATAAAAAACAGAATTTTTCTTGATATAAAATGATTTTAAATCATTTTCTACATGCATTAGAAAATTGAAATTGACTTAAAGTGTTACCAAACACTCGCACTTGCTAGCCATTTCCATATTTTTTTGGACCAACATAAAGAATTTCAAAATTTTCCTTCAAAGAAAAATAATTTTCTATTTTTAAAAAATTTTCCAAGCATCAAAAAATTCAAGAAAAAATAATTTTACATTCTGAAAAATAATTTAAATTCACCAAACAATCAGAAATAAAATTCTGAACACATAGAATTTTTCCGGGCAAAAAATGGACACCAGAATACGCCGCACTTGCGTGACACTGCCATGCAGTAAAATCGCTAACGTGACAGTTGACATATCATGCCATGTGGATCCACATTGTGCCGAGCACACGTGTGGCGCCTAGCTGGCTGCCATGTGTGTGCTGAATGGGTTGTTGACCAAATCAACACCTTCACGCGCTTGCGTGGCGCGTGTGTCATTTCCTACGAAATGCTTCCGGCTACACCAGCGTTTCGGGCCTTCTGATTCCTATAGTGAACTCCATTTTTCATTTTGACGATCGGAAGTACTTGTTTGAGAAACTAACAGCTGTGATCGAGAGTGGGTATGAACAAAATAAATGTTCATCTTCTTCAATTTTCAGCAACTTGAAGAAATGCGACATGAACTTCGATTGGCAATATCTCCTTCGTTATAAGTCCAAATTATGCATGCTATATATGGTTGAAAACCTCTCGACGAGATCTTTCTAATGGTACATGATTCATCTTTATAAGACGCAATATATTATCCGCAGAAAATCAAATAAATTTCGGCCAAATAATAAACAAAAAGCATATCTCAATTTCTACATATCCAATGAGCATGAAATTTTGAAGAGATGATCAACAACATGTAAGCATGCTATGTACAAATTTTCGGACCAAAATAATAAGCACATTTAAATCTGCAAATAAAATGTCAAACAATTTTGACATATATATGGCAGAAACTTGAATTGACCATATCTTTCTCATTCTAATCAAAAAATAGATTTCCATACATGGCTGGAAAGATAATTTCAAGAGGATTCTAATGGTATATAGCACGTCACATGAATCCAAATATTGAATCGTCAATTCTCGTTTAACTTTTCAGCAAATCATTCAATCAACAATTTTTTCAGAACAATTTTCTCAACAAAAAAAATCTGAAAAAATACGTATGCAATCACAAACATAAATTCATGCTCCAGTAAAATTTTCATACCATTTTAACGAGGGAATCACAAACTGCCAATAAAAGTCAAGCATGAAAATAATTTCAAATTTCATGAACTTACTAAAACTAAACATGCTTTCAAACACCATATAGCAAAGGAACTCAACCAACCTGGCTCTGATACCAATGTTGGGTTTTAAATCCGAATCAATCGTAATTTACTTACTTGAATCGGATCGCATAATAGCTGGACAAATAATTCATAGGGGCGACCAAACTGATAAGTTTTTAACTTGGAGAATCGAACTGTTACAGTTATCAAACTTAAACGACGACTAGTGTCATTAAACTTTTTTAAATAGTAGAGCATAATCCTTATGATGGAAAATAAATTAGCTTCATTTTCCTGGAAAATTGTTGGAAAAAGGGATCGTTGCTACTAGAGCAATTTTTTGGTTATTCCAAAATTTGCTATACTAATTAAAGATCATAAACTTGAAAAGTCTTAGTTATAATATTGTTTGAGCTTTAAATATCTAATATTCATATATAATTATTTACATTCGTGTTGTTGTTTGTTGAGGATTTTTTTTTTTTTTTTTTCAGTTAAATTACGGAAGAGGATTATGACTTTCACAAACATCCACAAAACTTACATATCATGTACCAAAGTTTTAGTATTTCTGAACCATATGGAAATTGAGACTAGGAAAATATGGAAGTTAATATATTAACTAAATAAAAGCTTGTAACCAAGAAAATTAAAATCTTAAAATGGAAAATTTGATAGGCCAAAGAACTTCATGGAGTTAAGGGGGTAAGGACGAGTTTAGGATACAAGCACATACATGAAAAGTGATGCAGTGCATTGCTACCTCACCACTTAAAAAATGTTAAACGGAAAAATAAGATGAAAGAGTGTTTATAAATGCTTCTCTAGATCTAAAACAAACGAAAAATTGATTTTCGAGGAAATAAATGGGGAAAAGCACTTTCCAGAAGAAGTTGCAAATACCCCCACCCGAAATATAAATCATTTGTACATGAGAAAAAGGGGAAAATGTATAAAACCACCAGTATTTTGAGAAATTTTCACATGATTCATATGTATTAAATTTATTGTATAAATTCTGTGATTGAAATGGATTATGTTTAATATTTTATAAAACACAAGGAGATTTTATGCAATAAAATTAATATAATGAGGGTTTTGTAAATATTTTTCAAAATACAGGTGGATTTTTTTCTATACCATGTGATTAATTAGTCTATATATCTTGGATGAAACAAAAAATTCAAAATATTATTAGCTAATTAATGTGTTTAGAAGAGGTGTAACGGAAATGTGGTAGTTTTCCTAACACTGTATGCACACGGCGTTCTTCTCATCAAAAACAATGTGGAAGTATTATTTGTAGTTAGAATATGTTTGTCTAGCTCATTCGATATGAAAGACTTGGGTGAAGCTAGATATTAGTGGAAAACAGAGTTTTCATCGAATCAGAAAATTGGATTAAAATAAAACATGGATCGAACTATTTGATCCTATGCGAAATTTAGTGGGTTTCGCATAAACCTACAAACGCAAAGGAAAAACCAAAACATATAGTACTATAACGACTAAATAAAACAATATAAAAAATAAGCCCGTTGCAAAATTCTCAACAATGACGCTAAGAACTTGTTGTCCGCGTAGCTAATGTTAGAGCTAACGCAAGTATACTATCACACAAATGTTGTGATGTAGCAACTTATATACTTATATGTTGTACAATTTATTGTGTTTTGGTTGTGTTGAAGTGGATCGCAATGTATAAAATAACGTGATAGCCTATCTAATTAAAACGGATTTTGGGTTTGAAAAATCAACACCCAACCCTATACCACCCCTAAATTAAGATAACATATGGATAGCGTCCCTGATCCGATCCCACCCCTAAATAGTATAGCAAATGTATAAAATCAACACCGACCCAAAATATCCGACCTAGTCCCACCCCTAAAATAAAATAATAAATGTATAGCGTGACCCAATCTGATCCGATTCCACCCCTAAAATAAGATAGCAAATGTATAGTTTGACAATGACCCCCTGTCCATCTAAAATGGGTTTCGGGATTAGAAAATCTAACATCCGCGAAAATAGGACAAATTCCACATTCCCCCTGAATTTACAATAGAATCCCACTTTCCTCCTTCAACTTGAAACTTTTCCACGGTCCACCCTCAACTTGCTTAATTGATGACACTGTTCCCCCTAAACAAAGTTTCCGACAATTTTCTCAACGGAGTTCAGAGCACGTGAATCCCACATGACTCTCTTAGGGGTAATGTAATCTACTTAATCACTTTAATCAGTTTTCTGCCAAAATTATATTTCAACTAGGGCAAAAGAATTAGTCTCTGTCAAATTAAAACCCTACTCCATATCAGAATCTCTTTTTCTTAAACATGTTCAAAAGCTATGGCTTGGAAATTGAGAAAGGAAAGCTACATCCCACTGGAAGAAAGTCATTAATAATATGGTAATTATTCTACCTAATATTTTATTATCATTATGGAAATTTATCTATTATAAACTATTATAATATACAGTGAATAGTTTTATTGAATTGATGAGTTGTTTAGGCATTATATGTGTGATAATTATTTTCTATCTTTTAATAGTGGGTTTGAGTATATGTGATTTTTGCAATTGATTTTCTATACATAGATTTTAATTTTAATGAGTAAAATGGTAAGTAACACATTTTTTTAATCAAATATTGAGCTTTTAGGCTTTGAAAAATCACCATTTTCCTGGCTAAAATTCATAAATAAAATAATTAATCCCCCCCTCGAATTAACAATAGGTTGGTTATAGTAGGGCCTGGTCGGAAGGTGTTCTTGCCTCTATCATTAGCTCGGGTAATTGGAAAGTGATGGCCAAAATGTAGAACTTTAGAAACCCACTTTCCCCACTGAAATTGAGTTGACTATACTACCCCTGAGAGAGTCACGTGGAATTCACGTGCTCTTGACTTCCGGTGAAAAGATTGTCGGAAACTTTATTTAGGAGGAACAGTGTCATCAATAAGTAAGTTGAGGGTGGACTATGAAAAAGTTTTAAGTTGAGGAGGGAAAGTAGAATTCTATTGTAAGTTCAGGGGTGAATGGGATTAACTCCCGAAAATAATATACTAATATATAGCATGATGTTCTAGTCACGTAAGGGCAACATATTCGCAATCCCGATTTGGGATTGCATATGTAGTGCTTCCGGGTTTTGAGAGTTTCTTTTCATGTGTCTTTTTCTATAATCATTAATAAGACTAATAATAAATCTCAATTACATACTTATTCACGTTATTACTATTTTTATGGGAAAATTGCATATTTGGTACTATACAATAAAGTACTTTATAATTTTAGTATTACTGGATATGTAAATGTACATTTAATATTATAGTTTAAATTTTGGTTGCAATGTTCATATCATCGTAAAAAAATGGACGAAAACGAATGACATTGAGCATGTGTCCCGTACATGGCCATTATCTCTTCTTTTAGAGTCACGTTTGGAGGAAAAATTATTACATTATCACATGATTATTTTTCCTCCAAAAGATGATATAACGACTTTCAGATGTCTTTTACTATAATCATTAATAATAATACTAATAAATCTCAAATTACAAACTTATTCACATTATTACTATTTTATGGGAAAATTGCATATTTTGTACTATACAATAGAATATTTTATAATTATAAGTATTACTGGATATGTAATACTTAATAATTCTGGGAACAACTACTTTCTTATTAAATGAACTAGGCTTATAAGTAGCCTTTTACAATTGTAACAGAATGAGAAAAAATAGCTTACAGCTAACAAACGTGCTAAATATACCTTGCAAGAATCAAGGAACAATAAACTACTACTCTAATGACTAGGACTAACTTGAACTGAAAACATAACAGTAAAGTACTAAAGTTTTCTTTTCTATACATTTATTATATTTTAAATTTTGGTTGCAATATTCATATCATCTTAAAAAAAAAATGGACGAAAACGAACGACATTGGGCAGGTGCGCCGTACATGGCCATTATCTCTTCTTTTAGGACCCATTTGGATTGATGGATTTGAGTTGGGTGGATTTGAAATCCCTTGTCAAATCCATCATGCTATTTGGATACAAAATAAAATCCATTCATTTGAAATCCTGGATTTTAGTCCAATGGATTTCAACCCAATTTTAAGTGGATTTGAAATTCCTCCTAAAACTAGTTTTGAAATCCACATTGCATAAAAAATTGCAATTTGATCCCAAATTTTCAAAAAACCAAGAATGCAATTCAGTCCAGAATTTTCAAAAAATTAAAATTTGCAATTCGGCTACTATTTTCAGAAATTCGAATTGCACTTTTGGTCCCTATATTTTCAAAAATTACAATTTTGACCCCAATTTTTTTAAGAATCCAAAATTACAGTTCAGTCCAGAATTTATAAATTCAAATTTAAATTCGAACCCGGATTTTCAGGAACAAAATTTGCACTTTTGGTCCCTCAATTTTTTAATATTGCAATTTTTACACTAGATTTTTTAAAAAATCAAGAATTGCAATTCAGTCCAGTATTTTAAGCAAAATAAGTTTTCAATTCGGCCCCTGATTTTCAGAAATTCAAATTTGCACTTTTGGTCCCTCAATTTTTGGAAATTACAATTTGACCCCGAATTTTTTAAAAACCAAGAATTGCGTTTCAGTCCAGAATTCTCATAAAATTAAAAAAATTCAATTTGCCCCCAGATTTTCAGAAATCCAAATTTACACTTTTTGTCCCTCAATTTTTAGAAATTACAATTTGACCCTAAATATTTGAAAACCCCAGAATTACAATTCAGTTTATTTCGGAAGATTTAAATTTTCATTTCGGCCCTGATTTTCATAAATCCAAAATTTCACTTTTGGTCCCTTAATTTTAAAAAATTGCAATTTAACCCCATATTTTCGAAAAAATAAGAACTGCAATTCAGTCCATAATTTTCAAAAGATTAAAATTTTCAATTTGGCACCTGATTTTAAAAAATCCGAAATTTGCACTTTTGGTCCCTTAATTTTCAAAAATTGTCATTTGACCCCAGATTTCCTAAAAACCCTGAGTTCCAATCCAGTCCAAAAATTTCAGAAAATTAAGATTTTCAATTCGGCCCCAAATTTTCTGAAATCCGAATTTGCACTTTTGGTCCCTCAATTTTCAAAAATTATAATTTTGCCCCAAATCCATTTATGTGATTTTATCCCGATGTCAACAACAAGAATTAATTGATAGAGCAAATTATAAGGCATGATTGAGAATCTCGAATAACACAAATGATATATACCAAACAATGGATTTCAAATGAATGGATTTGAAATCCTTTGTAAAAAAAATTTATCCAAACAAGAGATTGCAAATGAATGGATTTCAAATCATTGGAATTTCAAATCCATTCATTTAAAATCCCTCTTCATTTCAAATCCACCCATCCAAATGGGCCTTAAAGTCACGTTTGGAAGGAAAATTATTACGTTATCACGTGATTATTTTTCCTCCAAAAGACGATATAACAATCACGTACAATGCACGTCGTCAATTAAGACCATTTTTGTTGACGGTGGTAGAAAATTTGAAATGAATATTTAAATTATGAATAAATAGGCATTTTCGTATCATTATACAAAAATTATAAAATGCCTTATTGTATGGTACCAATTATGCAAATTTCCCTTATTTGCATAATTGAGCTTATTATTACTTGATCAGCTTCTCTCTCCTCTCTCTCTCTCTCACACATACTCATACTGCTTTTCTGCTCCGCATACGGGGTTTGCAATCTCTCTGTATATTCCATCTTGCCCGATCTTGCTTTGCAGTTCAATTCTATTGTTTGTGCTACACATCTGAAATCCTTACCCTTCTCCGATTCTGAATCTTCCAAGATCCACGTCTCGGCTAATTTTTTTTTGTAATTGGAGCATTTTACTTGGCGTTTGAGTCAATTTAGGGTTCTGTTTGATGGTTTAAAGATCTACTGGTTGTTTGAGTGAGACAAAATATAGATATGGATTCAAATGGGGAAATCGCGAGTCTTGATGCCGAACTCTTGCAGCTTCCGGAGGTTTCTCCTTTGGCCATCAAAGCTAACCCTTACGTTGCAGAAAAGCTTTTTGATCAGTGGCTTTCGCTTCCTGAAACCAGTTCTTTGGTAAATACTCCATTCCTTCATATTAGCTTTTTATATGAATAACTGCATACTTTGGTTTGGGCTCAGTGTGTTTATGTGATGAATGGTATTTTGCATTCAAGTGCATTTGGAGACATTGGTTTTATTCAGGGTAAATTACGACAGAATAGGAAATGAAATTGAGCTTTTAGATTATAGTCTGATTCTTTTTTTGTCATGAAAGATGAAAGTTGGAGTTGTATAAGTGTGACTGGGTGTTTTTTCTCTAATATGTAAGAGTTATTGAAGTTCAAAATTCATATTGAGACCTCAACTACATAGTCGGGTTGAAAGGGGAGCAGGGGTGCTATCCTCTTGGCCTAGTATGCAAATGGAAAACGGTTAAAAAAAAATATATATATATATATATTCTTAGTCCGGCTTATGTGTTATAGAAGGAACATGCACTTATGTTCTCAATGAGAGCTCGTTGATCACATTTTTTTGATTCCTCTTACTCTTATTGTCTCTTGATATATACTTCTGAATCACTACAGGTTTTTATTATGGATAACAGTTGTTGTTGCATCTTTACACATTCGGTCATTGTATTGTTAATAACGTCGGGAAATTTCAAATTCATTTACAGTGCCTAAATCTTAAAGAATCAAAATTTAAGTGAATGGTATTGTTACTAATGTAATAATGTCGAGTATTAGTTTTCTGGTAAAAGAAATCAATTGTGGAGCTCTAGGAAATAGATGATAGGAAATGTTTTTAATTAAGTGCCTACTAAAAATTTTAATTGTCTGAGTGTTGGTTGAGCTTGTTGGAGCTTAGCTTCACTCCAAAGTGAGATTAATACACACATGTCCTTTTATTGTTGTTGCTTGCTAAAGTGAATTGTTTGATTGTATATTCACTATGCATGTGGATATTGCATACTTTACCACAAAGATGATGATGTCAGTGGTTTGTCTTAGTCCAAATTTATTTAAGATGCAGCTTACATGTTCCCTGATGTACAGATATGTTCATTGCTGGATTTGCTTTTAGAAATATAGGATTTTAGAAATCTGCATCTCGCGTGAATAGAATTTTTTGTATATCTTGAGTAAGGTACTTTTAGCAATAAATGTGAAACATGGGAAATGTAATGATCTGGGAACGTCAATATATGAGACCTTTATGTCCTTCCATTCAAAATAACCAACGAGCATGTTAAGTAGCTATCCATTGAGCATGATGCATGAGATTACGTAAGAAAATCTGAAATCCCTAAATCCTTGACAGCTTGACTTGCCATTCTTGGACTGAAGGAGATAATTCACCTAGGTTTTCATTACATATTTCATACTTGATTACATTTGGTCATGAAATCCTGACTACAGCAAAATATTTTTGATTGGTGAAGGCGCTTTTTGCATGTTTCATAAGTGCTGTAGTACTTCAATATTTGCAATTTTGAATATAAGAAAACATATAGATGAAATACTATAGTAATTAAAATGAAGAATTTCTGTATTGGAAATTGAGCTGCTGCTGTTAAAATTTGTCATTTACTTTTTCCATTGGTCCAGAAGTTAAAAAAGTTCATGTACAATCGACGGGGATCCTGTCATCTCTTCCCTACTTTTATATTCAAATTAATTATTTCTATCCTGTATGAAAGTTGGCAATTTGGCATCTATTGAATTTGACAAGAAGTCTCTCAGTGAATGCATAAAGTTAATTGTTCTCCTATATTTTTTGGCCACTATTCATATCTGCTTAGTTTCCCCATTTTAGCTTTCATACTAGGGAAGGCTACTAAGGTCTAGTATAGCACTTTGTCCACTTAGTTATTATGTTTAGGACACTTAATTGTATCATTATGATATATATGTCTATGCCATTATGGTTAATTTTCAACGC